>VYZM01013937.1:123538-156014 GCA_013398915.1 Dromas ardeola | reverse complement strand
AGGGAAGGGAAGAAGGGTAGAAGGAGAAGGAGAGAAGGAAGGCCATTCCTGCCACCTCCATTTGGTTCCCACTGCCAGTCCTCCCGTCCCGAGCCCTCTCTGAGCCCTGCGCTGACCATCTCCCCTGCTCTCAAACTCTCCCTTTACCTCATTCACGTGGAGCCAGGCTGCAGTCCCTTTGTCCACACTGTAATTAAAAGAGGGATAAGGACAGTTGTCTGTCCTGGAGACACCTGGTTCTTCTTGGCCACATCCCCATCTATCCTTTCTTCTTTCTCTAACCTGGCTGGCTTTACTCCACAGCCCAGTGGACATTATTTCCCAGCTGGTCCTACCCCCTCATTCACACCTGGGGCAGGGATAGTCGGCAGCAGCCAGGGATGTCCCGGGAGGTGAGGAATGGGTTAACGGTGTGGGTGATGGTGGGATGAGGCTCCAGCCATGTCCTGCTCATTTTAGCACCAGCGTAGCTTGTACGACTCCAAATACAGCAAGTGCCTGCCCAACGCGACTGGCTTAGCCAGGACCTGGACGTATTTATAAAATAGCAGCAGAGCTACAAGCAGGTACAGCTTTTCTGCTTACAAGTGATGACAAACAGCCAGGAAAAAAAAAAACAAAACAAAACAAAAAAAACCCCACATTTGATAAAACCACCAATTAAGATGAATTTTAATTTTTGTTCAAAAACGCTTTGAATTTGAGTGATGTCTTGTGTTTTTAATTTTTATTTTCTCTTTTCCCTCTGAAACAGTATTTTGGCTTGATGTATACTTTTTTTTCTGGTGAGATGGTATGGAAAATGGCCACGTATTCAAAATGTCTCAGAGGGCTTTTGAAGGGGTATATGTATTCCCCTCTCACTGCCACATCACAGGAGGGAGCAGTGGAGAGGGGGATTCAGATGGTGAAAACTGTCCCATTGCCTGCTCCATCCTAGGAAGTTGGTGTCAGACCAATTTTGGCTCAGTGGGACAAGTCTGATCAACTTTTATGAGCATTTACTGGGATCAGCTGCTGTGGCTGCGGCTACTGGTCCTCTGGCTTGGAAGGTTTTACTGTCTGAATGTGTTTACCTCTTGCTAAATGCAGTTACTGGGGCTTGCCGGTGGGAGGATCACCCTAGGAAAATAAATTTGCGTTTACTGGTGTTTTTAAAGACACAGATCCAGTTTTCATTTCTACAGAAATCAAGCCCCTTGCAGTACCTGGTCTTCATCCCTCTAGCAATCCAAGATCGTTAGTCACTTCTGAAAACGTCAGTGCATTTATCGATGCCAAAGAACTAAAGATGAACTGAAACATCCAGGGGTTATTTACTTTGTGTGTTTGTCTCTCACAGTCCCGTTCTCTCAAAATAAATGGACAGGATGGCAGATATTTTACAATGAGACTCACACTGTAATTACACTTCAGTGGCTGGTAGGTAAGTAGGCTCAAATACTTGTTGGCAATTACTGAGGCACTTTGTTCATTCAGCTTGCATCTTAACGTGAGTGGTTTGCTGAGAATTCCATCACTGGAATAGCTTTTAGGCAACTTGACAGTAACAGTCCACTTACGGTGTTTGTAAATTGAGTATAAAAAGCTAGAGTATGAGTCTTTCTTGTTATAGATTCCAAATGGAAAAAAACCCACATCAGGGAAATAAATCACGATTGCTATTTTAGGATAACGGCTTCACCACAGATGTGCATTAAAAACCCCACATTTTCACAACTGAGCATTAGGTTTAAAATGGTTGTATTAATACCCTGCACAGCTTGTCATAAAAACATTTTGCATCCTTGTTTTACATGGATAGGGCATGAAAGAAATAATCCGTAATCGGAAAGCTCAGTAATGTTGCAGACAGCAGCGATGGGCTTGACCTCATGCTGTCCATACAGCTCCTGTCCCCAGCCCTCCCACGCCAGGCTGGGATGTGCAGTGCTGGGGCCCCAACACTGCCTTTGGTGCTCCATCTCAACACTTTTTAAAATCCCAATATTTTTAAAAAATCAGATCCCTGAGAATAGAAAGGCACCGAAAGTAAAGGCTTGTCTTCTTGGCTATTCTCCTTGGATCACAGCCCTCCCGGAAATTTTACAGTCACAGAATAAGGTGAATAACCATCAGATATCTTTTTTTTCTCTACAGATATTCTGGTATTTCCATATGTGTTTTCAGGCAGAAAGGGTGAAAATCCTATTTGTGTGTGCAAACAAATAAGCATGCATGTCTCACTGTGTGTGTCGGCAGTACTTGGGAGTGGTGGACCTCGGGAGGCAGCGCAGCCAGCTTCACAGAGTACATTTCTGACAGCAGCACAGCACATATGGAAAAACTCAAGCAGAACTGAAATTTCACAGGAAGCACTAAAAATTGGTTTTGTTTTGGTTTTTCTTTTAGTTTTGCCTTTAAAAATAAAAGAAAACAAGTTCAGCTGCTGGGTTTATAGTTTAAAATGTTGATTTTACAGTGTTCTGCATTTAAGAGAATTCAAGCAATTCTTTTTCAAGTTCAAAAGCCACCATTTTGCGGCTGTGTATGTTGTTGTATATATCCATGATGGGCTAAAGAAACAAGAGAGGAGCTCTCGGCATTGGTATGGCAACTATAAGATTCCCTTGCATTTCACAGGCGCAGCCCCATGGGACTCACAGTCATGGGAAAGGACTTACAAAGCTGCTGTTTCTCTTTCCCTTGCAGCAGGGGATGTGCCATGGCATAGCATGACTGCTCTTCACCCCACGTGCCATGCCCTCCCCCAACAGCTCTGACCTCAGCCCATCCTCCTTCATCTTGGCCAGCATCCCGGGGCTGGAGGCTGCCCATTTCTGGATGGCGATCTTTCTGTGCTCCATATACATCGTGGCGGTCACAGGCAACTGCGCGGTGCTGTTCATCGTCAAGACGGAGCCCAGCCTGCATGCTCCCATGTACTTCTTCCTCTGCATGCTGGCTGCCATCGACCTGGCATTGTCCACATCCACGGTGCCACGTGTCCTCTCCTTCTACTGGTTCAACACCAGGGAGATCAGCTTCGGCGCCTGCCTTGTCCAGATGTTCCTCATCCACACCCTCTCAGCCATTGAGTCCACTGTCCTCCTGGCCATGGCTGTGGACCGGTATGTGGCCATCTGCCACCCACTGAGACATGCTGCCATCCTCACCAACGCTGTGACGGTGAAAATAGGGCTGGTAGCCATGGCCAGGGGAGTCCTCTTTTTCTTGCCTTTGCCTTTGCTCCTCCTGCCCCTTCCCTTCTGCAGCTCCCGGCTGCTGTCACACTCCTTCTGCCTGCACCAGGATGTGATGAACTTGGCCTGCGCCAACACCACCCCCAGCGTGGTGTACGGCCTCACCGCCATCCTGCTGGTCATGGGGCTGGACGCCGTCCTCATCTGCCTCTCCTACATCCTGATCCTCAAGGCTGTCTTGCGGCTGGCATCGTGGAAGGAGAGGCTCAAGGTGTTCAGCACCTGCGTTGCCCATATCTGCGTGGTCCTGGCCTTCTACGTGCCCCTGATTGGGCTGTCCGTGGTGCACAGGTTTGGGAAGGACTTGGCTCCACTGGTCCATGTCACCATGGGGAACATCTACATCCTGGTGCCAACTGTGCTCAACCCCATTATCTATGGGGTGAGGACCAAGCAGATACAGAAGAGGATCTTGAATTTAATTCACATATACAACAACAGAACTCTCCAGTGAGCTGTTTTTGGCTGCTGTCTCCTGTATCCTCACACCAGCTCATCATCTTGTTTTACACTTAGATTCTTTGGTGTAGGGCTGTCCTCTGTTTGTGTGGCACCCGGCCCATGGTAGGAGACTCTGAGGTGCTACCACAAGGCAAAAAGTAAATAGCAATTGTAAACCCCTTCCCAGAGTGTTTATACTCACCGAACTTGGAGTGCAACTACTACAACGATCCAAATCCAACCCTGATCCAGCAGGTCATGCAATGGAAAGGAAAAGTGGCTCAGCAAACTAATAAAGGTATCTTGACATCGCATTTCTTTGTTCCCATCTTACCGGTAACAATGGCAGAGTGGAGTGAACGCTACAGTGGTTTTTTGAATGATTTGGTTAATTCATGATTTCCGCTTGTGGCACATTCACTTTCCAAAAACATCTTAGCAAAATTTTGTCAGAAACTTTGGCTGTAGCAACAATCTCAAAGTAAAATAATTACAGCAAGTGACACTATAGATGCAGAACTGCACTTCAGACAAAGTCCTCCACCTCTGTGGTCTTGCTCTGATCTATTGGGTGGCCAGTCAAGACAGCTCAGCCTCCTTGAAGCAGATGCTCTGGAAAAATTTCAGACCCAGAGTTAGTGGTAAAATTGTAAAAATAATTTCAATTAATAATTATATTCAATAACATTACAACCTCTCAAGAGAAAAAAATAACGAAATTATAAACGTGATACTTCCAAACTGAAGGAAGTGGTCTTTCTAAATCAAATGTGTTTCATACCTTTGACTTCACACATGCTTGGAATACCTAAGATGTTATGGATTAGGTTCAAGATCTTCAGCTTTCAAGCTTCTTTTGTACTTCCTAGGTATTCCCCATGAAGCAGAGTACCTGACAGCCTTTCCTGTCTTTATTCTCATTATTCTTCTACCAGTGGGACAGTACTCAAAACTCTTTTAATATGATGGAAGACAAAAGCCTTAGGGCCAATGAAGAAGGTCTGAAAGCAAAGTGCATTTATTTTCACATCATCACAGAATCACAGAATGGTTGAGGTTGGAGGCACCTCTGGAGGTCATCTTGTCCAACCCTCCAGCTCCAGCAGGGCTACCTAGAGCTGTTTGCCCAGGACTGTGGCCAGGCAGCTTTTGAATGGCTCTAAGGATGGAGATACCACTATATATTTTGGAAAAAAGGTTAGAGATCCTGGGAAAGAATGTTGTACAGTAGGATTTTTCCAAGAAACATAAAGATTTGAAGAGTGCTCACTTCTAGGTTTTTTCCTAATGTTCTTTGTATTTTTAAAAATAAATCTGTTTCTTTAAAAATAGTAAGAAACAAGTAATCTCTCTTTTTCCTCTCAGTTTAAACTCTTACCTTGTTGTTGGTTATCATGAATTGTGGTCTTCATCCTTGAGGTGGCTGCATTGCCATGCACAGGGATGTGTTTGCTGTTTCCACTTCAACAGCCCCTGGGATTCCTCCAGTGAGAGGTGCCAGGGTTGTGTGATCTCTAATTCGAACATGCTGGCTTTCACTACACAAGGAGTAACAGAAGGTAAATCACTAGTGAACATCAGGACCCTTCACAGATGACTAGAGCAGCACCAGGTACTATTAAGAAGACTGATCTACACTCCATCAGGAGGCCCAGGCGCTCTTGAACACTGATGTGTCCATCAGTAGATGATAATCGCAAGGTAATTCAGGTTGGAAGTGACCTCAGGACATCTCTAATCCAACCTCCTGCTCAAAGCAGGGGCAGCTCTAGAGTCAGACAAGGTTGGTCAGGCTTTATCCAGTTTGATGCTGAAAGCTTCCAAGGATGTATGTTGCACAACCACTTTGGGTCTCTATTACAGTGCTTGGTTGTCCATTCTGTGGAAAAGCTTCTCTTTATATCCAGTTTGAAGGTCTCCTGTTTCAACTTATGCTTGCTTCCTCTCATCCTCCTGCATGCCACATTGTGAGGAGCTTGGCTCCATCTTCTTGATAAGGGTAGAGGAAGGCTGCTCTTCTGCTGTTGGGTCTTCCTGAAATCTTTTCTTTTCCAGGCTGAACAAACCCATTTTCCCGAGCATCTCCTCATGGAGCATTGTTCCAAGCCCCAGCCACCCTGGGAGCCATCAGATGAACTCACTCCACTTTGTTGATGCCTTTTTTGCTCTGGGGCCCAAAACCAGATGCAGTATCTAGATGTGGTTTAACAAGTGCTGAGTAGACTGTGGGATAGTCCTTTGGGGGCATGTCAGATCACTCTCCAGAAAGGTCAACCCAGAGCCCAAAACAACAAATATCAACAAATATCTCTGCTAGAGAAGGAGGAAAGAGGAAAACAAAAATTATAGAGCATGTAAATCTGCACTGATTCATACTGTGCTAGTGGAAGGGTGCTTGATGGTCTAGGATTTGCAGGGAGAAGTTTCATTTAGTGTTAGGCCAGTTTGCTCAGGGTTTTATCCAGTTGAGTCCTAAAAATCTTCAAGGATCGAGGCAGCACGACCCCTCTGAGCAACCTTCCTTTGCTTGGCATGTGCTCCTGTTGCCCCCATACACGCTGGCGTAATATAAGCATATTTAGCTGTGAAAAAGAAATAAATTATTTGAAAAAAAACAGGGAAATATGTGGAAAGCAGGCAGTTCCATCAGGGAGATAGGTCTAAGTGCTGCACTCAGGGGTTCTTGCATCTTGTCCATGACTTCTATGTTATATGTAAAAGAGGTACCTTACCAAAGACACACCCTGTCTTGCCTCAGGGCCTTCAAATGGCAGCAATATTTGGTGGAGTTTGGTGCAGTTTCTTCCAATTGCCAGTTTACACTGAGGGTAAAACGGGTGCCCTTTTTGTAGTCTGTGCTTGTATAGTTTCAGTCT
This sequence comes from Dromas ardeola, assembly GCA_013398915.1. NCBI lineage: Eukaryota > Metazoa > Chordata > Aves > Charadriiformes > Dromadidae > Dromas > Dromas ardeola. The sequence goes on along the minus strand of VYZM01013937.1, from coordinate 149,455 downwards.
CCATGAAACACATCTTGTTATAGCCTTTTCTGCTAAATTAAAGCACATTTTATTTCAAAATAAATACTTTCATTTAACTGAGTTACAAGTAGTTTCCATCTGGGACCTAAAGGCAATTTTGCCCCCTGTCATTTTGGTCATAGTCTGTTTTATTAGAGCTTAGAAGGATAAAAAAATTTCATAAAAATGAAAACCATCTGTACCTGCCTGATGTGATTTGGGAAGTGTGAATGAATTTTTCAGAGGTGCACCATGGACCTAAACCCTTTTCAGATGCCTGTGGCATTGAGAAACAGCTCCTGCTCATTCTCCATATGTTTCTTATTATTTTTCTTTTGTGCTGAAAGAAAAATTAATAAAGAAAAATGAATGAATCATCCTGAAAATGCTGTATTATATTTCCTAGCTGTCTATTTATCAGAAAGACAGTTAATAGAGCCTCAGAGCAGGGAAGCAAGATGAATTTCTCCTGGGTGCAAATGAAAACTGTGTGGGATTCTCGCTTTCCATCTTGTTTTCCAAAGTTTAGTTACAGAGTGTTGCTTTGCTGGGGAAGAGAGGGAATATGCCTTCTTCCTCAAAGTGTGTCTTTGCTGATGACTATGGCAACCGCTTTCCATCTGAAATGTCCATTGCTGAGGCCACAGGTCACGTCTGCCCTGCAGCAGAAGGAAAACCTCAACCAGAGCATGGGGCATCTGAACCCGCATCTGCTCCATGAGCAGGGCCAAGAGCCAGAGGTGGGGATGGACCGACTTAGGTGGGGCCCATCTGGCTTCGGGAAGGTGAGGAAAGAGCCTGGTTCAGTTGCAAAAGGGACTGAAAAGGGAAGGGATGGGACAAGGAGAAGGAGGGAGGGAAGGACAAGACGGAGGTGTGGTTTGCACAGCGGTGGGGAGAGGACAGGGAGTCACATGGGCCTGGAGGTGGCAATGGAGGCAATAAGGAGTTGCATGGGGCTGGAGTAGTTGTTGGAGATCTCCTGGAGGATCTTCACGTATTCTTCTCTTCTCTTCTCTTCTCTTCTCTTCTCTTCTCTTCTCTTCTCTTCTCTTCTCTTCTCTTCTCTTCTCTTCTCTTCTCTTCTCTTCTCTTCTCTTCTCTTCTCTTCTCTTCTCTTCTCTTCTCTTCTCTTCTCTCTCCAAGTATTCCTGGGACTGGACCTGGGGACCCAGCATCTTTGCACGGTCTGGCATTTCTGCTGTCCCAGACTCTCTCAGAAGGTTGCCTTGGGGTTTGAGATGGTTCCCCAGTAATGGAAGGGGGGTTTATTTGCATGACTTGCTTTTTAATTGAAATTGGCATTGCCAAAGTTTTGGCAGAGAATGCAGTATTGTGTGAACTCCACAAAAACAGCACAGGGAGGTGCAGTGTGCCACACAGCACTGAGAGTTACTTAACAAACATGTGGAGGGCTCTCAAATCTGCCTCTTGTTATTTCACTGTTCTCCATCTATGTAACAGGGATGATATTACTGATTTCCTTCTCTAAGCCTGCATTAGAGCTATGGATGAAATGTAGCAGAGAAAGGATAGACTGCTGTTGTTTGGAAAGTACTTCATAATTTATGGTGCTGCAGTTTTAGTTACAAACCCAGTCACAGAACCATGGAATCATAGAATCATGGAATTACAGAAGGGTTTGGGTGGGAAGGGACCTTTAAAGGCCATCTAGTCCAACCCCCTGCCATGAGCAGGGACATCTTCAACTAGACCAGGTTGCTCAGAGCCCTGTCCAACCTGGCCTGGAACACCACCAGGGATGGGGCATTGACCACCTCTCTGGGAAACTGGACACAGTGTCTCACCACCCACATTGTAAAAATTTTCTTCCTTAAATCTAGTCAGAATTCAGTCCTGTGATTTAATCTTCAACTACCTCATCGCTCTTAAGTCTCCGCCAAATAAACACACTGCAAGAAAACAGACAAAAAACCAGGCAAAATGTATCTGTGTCTATGAGATTGCCAGCGTTGAGGGGGTTAAAACCTGTCTGTTTCTTTCTCTCTAATTACATGGTAAGTAGCAGGAGAACTGCAGAGCACCCTGCTGGGATTTATCTGTCAGACAGATAAATATCTCCTGGTCTCTGCAGTGCAGAGTCCCTGCGTGGAAACCTTCAGGAGGCAGGTGAGTATTCAGGGTTCGGGCAGCAATTTGTTGCTCTACAATAAGGCCTTTTATGCCATGACTCCTCCTGGGCAGCAGCAGAAAGCATTGAACAACCCCCAGCCAGTGGACGTTGCAGGCATGGTCCTGTGTCTCACACTGCCTTGTCCTGGGAATTGCATTCCCTATCCTGGTTCTCTCCATGGAATAATGAAGTTTTAGGCAAAGCAGCACCAACGGAGGCAGCTGGGAGGAAGGAGGAAAGGAAAATATCAGGAATTTCCATTCCTAGGATGTTTACCACCACATGGAAAAAAAAAAATGACAGGAAATCTCTCCCAGAGTGCAGGTGACTCCAAGCCATACGTATTGGTAAGGTTTCAAGCACAGCCCTGACAGCCCAGCTCCAGCTGGTGACTGGTGGCCATGCTGGGCTGGGATGCCGTGGTTGTGGTGTGAAATCTTGCTCTGGATGGAGGGGGAGTGGAGCCTGCTGCTGGAGACAGCTCCGCACCAGGACCTCAGGGAGGAAAAGCCCAGCTCCCTCCTGGGAAGTTGCTATTGTCTCCTCCGTCCCTCTGCTCCCTGCAGCTCCCCAGCACAAGTGCGGTCAACCACATGAAGGTTTCTGAAGGGTCTTATCAGGTCAGAAACATTGGCCTAATCTGTGCTGCAGGGCTCTTCAAGGAATCCTTTTCCCCAGGTATTAGGGAAAAAACCCCTGAGTTAAGCAATGCACAGGGGTTGAGTGAGCTGCAGTCTTTTTTTGGCGGACAATGGACATCACTGGAGCACTGCGTTTGGAGGGGGGGAGTGTCAAATACTGTAGCACTGGCTCAGGTTTTTTGCCCTGAAATTAGATGTTTCTTAACTGAGGCAAGGACTTGTTGCCCCTGCTTACACTGGCAAGCAGGAGAGCAAAAGGGCTGGTGCTAATGACCTCATATCCCCACTGCGCACATTTCAAGAAGATTTACTTTAGGCCAGCTTTCATCTGGTCTCCTAGGCTGGACACGCTTTGGACACTGGAGAAGTATCAGCTGTGCACCTCGGGCAGTCTTCCCGTTGAGTTTGCTCCAGGAGGAATTTGGTCTGCCTGCCCCAGGACCACTCCACCAAGTGGGACAGAGCACTTGCAGTAGAAACTGGCAGGACACTTGCTTCAAAAGTGCTCTCCTGAACCAGTGCAAGCAGCTGTCACTGGGATGGATGGCTGTGTGGGGAATTTGAGCTTCTAGACTGTACCTCATGCCAGTCTCTGTTTGCCACTCACCAGATCATGTCGAGGGTGCTTGATGCTTCTTTTTACAGGACACAAGAGTCTTCAGTGTAGGCAAGAGTCAAGAAGGGTTTCATGTCTCTGAACTCTACTGCCTTCTCCCACCCTCCCTGTTTCCTACTCATTGGCATCCCTGGGCTGGAGAAGGAGCAGTTCTGGACTGCCTCCCCTTCTGCATCATGTATGCCATTGCTGTGCTGGGGAACATCTCCCTTCTCCTCATTATAAAGGCAGAGCCGAGCCTACATGAGCCCATGTACCTCTTCCTGGCCATGCTGGCCTTCGCTGACCTGGTCCAATTGACATCCACGCTACCCAAAATGCTCGGCATCTTCTGGCTGGGCTCCAGGGAGATTGGGTTTCTCTGCTGCCTTGCTCAGTTGCTCTTCATCCACACCTTCTCGTCAGTGGAGTCGGGCGTGCTCATGGCCATGGCCTTGGATCGCTATATCACTATTTGCCACCCATTGCGGCACTCCAGCATTCTCGCTGTGCCGCTGGTGGTGGCCCTCAAGAGCCTGGTGCTGGTGTGTGGGGTCCTCCTGGTGAGTCCCCTCTGCTTCCTCCTCCACAGGGTGCCCTTTTGCCAGCATCGCGTCATCTCCCACTCCTACTGTGAGCACATGGCTGTGGTGAAGCTGGTATATGGGGACACCAGAGTCAGTGTCATTTATGGCCTCTTTGTGGCTTTCATAGTGATAGGGTCTGACATGATCCTGATCTCTGTGTCCTACACCATGACCCTGCGGGTGGTAATGGGGCTGTGATCCGCAGAGGCGCGACTCAAGGCCTTCAGCATTTGTGCATCCCATGCCTGTGTCATTCTTGCCTTTTATGTCCCTGCCCTCTTTACATTCCTTACCCACCGGTTTGGGCAGAGCATCCCTCCCCCGGTCCATATAATGATGGCCAATATCTACCTGCTGGTACCCCACCTGTTAAACCCCATTGTTTATGGGTGAGAATCAAGAAGCTCTGGGACAGGGTGGTCCTCCTCTTCCAGCAGAAGGGAAACTTACCTACATGTATGTGCTTCAAACTGTGCTCATAATTTACTGATAATGCTGGTAAATTAAAGAGAGTTAATGCTGTGGCTATTTGTACAGGGAGGAACCCTTCCTCAATGCCTGGAGTTTAAGCAATGCATTCTTGCAGAAATCACTGTATTGTCTCTTCTGTTATCACTGTCCGGGACATTTCATCCATAGCGTGATGAAACTTGACATAAAGACATTCAGTCTGGCTTCTACCACCAGTGGAAGATGGAGAGGTCACCCGTCACAGAAGTTAAGATTCCTCACTGTTCAAATTCTTTCACTACTAAAAAAACCTATCCCCTCATTATTAAAATATTTGCACTGTAAGGCTGAGTATCCCCAAAAGATCTTCCTGCAGCGGCTCTCATTATATGAAGAGTGCTCCCTGGACTGTGTGATGGGGTAGATGGGAATGGTGACTGTCCTTGTAGAAGGAAACGGGTAGAATTCAATTTTAAGCATTATCCTTTTTTTTGTAAAGAAGGCAAAACACATAATAATCCTATGCTAGCAATTCCAAAAGTCCTACGTAAACATAAACCCTTTCAAAAACATCAGAAATCCTGACTGATGCAATTATTTGGAGTGACCTATCACAGGGAGATCGTTGCTAACAGGATTGCACTATACTAATATAAGCCAGCTATCCCAATAAACATGCAGACATGTTTTACAGAATCACTGCTCTATATCTGAAAAAGGTAGGAAGCAGAATGAGATGAAGGTCAGATGACCCAAATTCGAGTTATGAAACTCAAACACGCTATGGACCTTCACTCTATGTTTAGTGCAAACTGAAGAGCACTAATGGATGGAAAGGAGATCTTTAACCTGGCCTGGCATTTCTTGGAGCTCTCTATCTTCCTGAGCAGCCCTGACTATCGTGGCCACCCACGGGGAGGCTGCGGGCTCTGCTATCTCTCCGTGAGCTGGATACCAGTGGGGAAACAGGAGGCGGGGGGGCCAGGAAAAGAACATGCACTTCTGCTGAAGCAAGGCAGAAGTTAGGCTGCAGACAAAATGGAAAGTGAATATTTTTGGCACCATTTCAGTAGAATACTTAAATTTCAACTCAATTCATCCTCTTTCTTCAGATAAAAGAGAAGTATCTTTTCACGGACCACAGACAAGAGGCAGGGGAAGCCAAAGGAGAAGAGATATGATTCCGGTTTGTCAAAGAGCCGGCCTCAGAGCACCCACCTCCTAAAGTAGGACTGCACCATATCTCATGGACTGATACTCTGGTGAGGTAGAACCACCATTTTTCTGCAGAGTCCACAAAAAATGTTGTTTTCATTTTCATTAACATGGGAGCTGCCCTCATGACCAATGTGTCCATCCACCCCACCACACTGTCTCCTCCAGTGGCAATGGGAGAAGTTTTCTGAGATGCCTTTTTTAGGCAAGAAATGACAGCAGGGGATCACTGCTGGTCAGATACGTGCAAAGGTGACTGGCTGACTCATATAGCTCCTTGTGACCTGTGAGATGTGTGCATGCAAGCCGTCACCACCACATAATATGAGATACTCAGCACCAACAGCTTGGGCTGCTACTCTAAGATTCTCTTCTCTGTAGATAAATAAGGCTGGCTGTGACATCTGTATCACTGCACAGTATGGATGGGGTGGTTGCTGTGATGGGAGGGGGTCAGCAGCGCCCTACAGTCAATGCTAACGCTGTGTGTGACCTGCCTGGAGAAAGCGGTGGGAAAGCCAAGGAGGTCTGTACCCAGACTAGGGACACAAGCACACTTTCCTGGGGCAGGTGTACAACTTTGGGGTGGTGCTTTGAAACCCAAAAGCAAAAAATGGTCCCATTGCTGAAAAAGGCCAAACCTGAACATTTTGATGGGTAGCCCAGTGGTTTCAGGAGTGTCATCTCCTGACAGTGGTGCCTGAGGCCACAGCTGCCAGGAAAGGGAGATCTTGCCACCATCGCTCTCTCCTCTCATTAGGTTCGCATCTCTCCTTCTCACACCTGCAGAGGGAAAGTTTCCTCCTGTCTGATGTCTCCTTTTTGAAGCCAGAAGCCAACACCACATTCAAGACCTGCTTTGACTTCACATCTAGTTTCTAGTCCTACTTAGCTCCTGGTGCTGACCTAAGGCACTTCCACAGTAACCCCCTGACTTGGCACCAGGATTCACTATTAGCAGTATGTTTGTATCATCTCCTTTGAGATAGTGGATCACCCCCCCACCAAAAAAAGGAGAAGTTCACAGTGAGCCGGGGCGGCCTGAGGGATTTTGTGGAGTGGCGATACAGGGGTGCATTCACTGGCAGCCTGGAGGCAAGACGCTCAGGCAGCTCATATTTGGGTATTGCTCTATATTTAAGGCGCAGTGATCTGCTTTTTCAGGGCTGCCTTCCATATGTCAGATGTTAGACAATCTCAGATAACTTTCTCAGTAGTACTGTAGTATTAGTGTTAAAGTGATTATTAGTTTTAGAGGGAGGATGCACATGTAATCATAGAATCACAGAATCATAGAATAGTTTGGGTTGGAAGGGACCTTAAAGATCATGTAGTTCCAACTCCCTGCCATGGGCAGGGACACCTCCCACTAGACCAGGCTGCTCAAAGCCTCATTCAGCCTGGCCTTGGACACTTAATGAAGAGCTTGTTACCCTCAGACCCTGTTCTTATCAATGAGGGCTGTACACACCATTTGTCTGACCTGGGTAGACTCCAGAGTGAGACAACCTGTCTTCTGGCAGCGCCTGTTCCCCGGTGCGACTGGTGGGGTCCAGACAACCATCTGAGATGCTGATACCTACGCAGCAGTCACCTGCACCCAGGTGAGGGGACAGTGACCTGCAAGGAATGACAACGCTTGCCTGTGTTACAGCTTGGGAAGGTGGGCGAGTAGGATGCAGAAGTGGTTCCTGCAAATCACAGGGAGTTGCCAGAGCTCTCCTCCCTGTGAGAGGGTGATTTGGTTACTGTTTACTTCATTTCTGCTGGAAACCAGCACTTGCACTTGTACATATGAGAACATCCAAGTCCAAAATCTTTCACTCTTGGGCTAGCAGATGTTCGCAGTGCTGCTTTTTGGCAGCACGATGGTGAGCGCTTGTTGGCTGGATCCTGCAAAACGTTGCTGCACTATCTGGGTTCTCAGCTGTGCACAGCTCTTGAAGATGCAGAAACCACTTGGTGCAAAGGCACTTATATCAGGCCTTTGCTGCCAAGGCTATTTTTAGGAAAAAGAAAGATCACCAAGTCTGATACTCATTCACAGAAAGAAAGAAAATGGAGGCGCAAAGAATTAAAGAAAAAGAAAAAAAAAGGAAAAGGAAAATAAAGGAAAAGGAAAAGGAAAAGGAAAAGGAAAAGGAAAAGGAAAAGGAAAAGGAAAAGGAAAAAAGGAAAAGGAAAAGGAAAAAAAGAGATATCTAAAATGAGGATGAAGCTGGCAGAGAAGAGGTCTCTGTGACATCCAAACAGCAGGGCTATGAGAATCTCATTCATAAAGCACTAGAAACCACACTCAGATATCCATGTGTGGGAGTCACCTGGCAATGTGAGAGCACATCTAGGTACCTTCCTGGTGCTCCTTCTCTTGCTTTTCTACAGAAGGACGAGGAAAAGCCAGAGCAGGGACTCCCAAGTCCCGAGGTAGGCTTTCTGCATGAGATACAAGTCTGCTTTCACCCTTCATCCAGGATGCCACCTCTCAAGACTTTTTGACCTCTGGTGCAACACAGTCAATACAGTATCACGTCTATCAATCTCCTAAACAGCTCTCTGTGTCCTGGCATAGAGAAGCCCATAATTCAACCATCAACTAGGTGCTGTGTCTCTCTGTGTCCATAAGCTTTCTGACTTTTGGGAGCTGTAGTTCTCCATGCCAAGAACTGATCATAAAGGTAAATTGTCCTCTTGCTGTCTCAGCAAACTCAGAATTCTGGATCTCCATCACTGCAGTGAGAGAGACATGAAGAAAACTTTGCCTTATGGCATGATAGATTTGATGCCTGCCTTGCCCAGATGTTCTCCATTCACTGCTTCTCCATCCTGGATTCCGGGCTGCTGTGGGCCATGGCCTTTGACTGCTCTGTGGCCATCTACAACCCCTTGTAGTATGCATCTGTCCTGACCAGCCCCAGGATAGGTGTCACTGGGCTGGGGCTCATGGTGAGGAGCATTAGCCTCTTGCTCCCCTTGCCAATACTGAAGAAGCTGTTGTTCTGCAGGTCCCACGTGCTGGCTCACTTCTCTGTGTTCACCCCAGCTTACTCCAGCTGCCCTGTGCAGATGTCAAGGTGAACGGCATGTATGGCTTATTTGTCATCCTGGCCACCTTTGGGCAAGACTCGCTGTCTATCATCCTCTCCTACATCATGATCACGGACTCACAGATTCATGGAATTTCAGAGTTGGAAGGGACCTCTAGAGATCATCTAGTCCAACTCCCCTGCTAAAGCAGGATTGCCCAGAGCACATCCCTCAGGGCTGCATCCAGACGGGGCTTGAAAGTCTCCAGAGAAGGGGACTCCACACCCTCCCTGGGCAGCCTCTTCCAGTGCTCTGGCACCCGCACCGTAAAGAAGTTTTTCCTCATATTGCATCGGAACTTCCTCTGTTCCAGCTTGTGCCCGTCACCCCTCATCCTGTTACTGGGAACCACTGAAAAGAGCCTGGCTCCATCCTCCTTAAACCCACCCTTTAGATGCTTGTCAACATTCATAAGGTCTCCCCTCAGCCTTCTCTTCTCCAGGCTAAAGAGTCCCAGCTCTCTCAGCCTTTCCTCCTAAGGGAGATGCTCCAGTCCCTCAGTCATCTTTGTTGCCCTACACTGGACTCGCTCCAGCAGTTCCCTGTGTCTCTTGAACTGGGGAGCCCAGAACTGGACACAGTATTCCAGTTGTGGCCTCACCAGTGCAGAGTAGAGGGGGAGAATGACCTCCATTGACCTGCTGGCCACACTCTTCCCTGTGCAGCCCAGAATTCCATTGGCCTTCCTGGCGACAAATGATCATTAAGACTGTGCTGAGTACCGCATCCAAGGAAGCATCTCAAGACCCTGAACACCCCCGTCTCATATCTGTGCTGGTTTGGTTTATTATGTCCTAATGATTGGCTTGTCCATGGTGTACAGGTTTGGGAAACATGGTTCTCCTCTGATTCACATCCTCATGGCCAACATCTGTCTCCTTGTACCCCTTGTGCTAACCCCCATTATTTACAGTGTAAAAACCACACAGATCCACAGAGGGATACACAAACTTCTCCCTCCAAGAAGACACTGATGTAGGACACAGGAGACCCAAGAGGTTTTGCATATGGTAGAAGAGCTGGTGATTAACAGTTTAGATACTCTCTACCCCATGCTGTCATCCATTTGGCTGCTGAGGATCCTGAACCTTTAAACTCTTTTTATGCAGCCGATGAAGTGTTTCTACGCCCACAGCAGTTTCTTTGCTGTATAAAGGAGTGTTGCAGAATCTACAGCCTTCTATAAATGCCTTGTCAGTAATACAGGAGCTGTAACTGCCTGGGGTTCCTAAGCTAATGGCTCCTCTTTTTAGACAAGGAGGGCACAGCAGTGGAGGTGTGGGGTTAAGGGTTCCCACCTTCTCCACAGCACTGGGTCAGCTGGACCCACAGCTCCTGCCAGAACGAGGAGGTGGATCCTCCTGTCCAGCGCTGCCTGGGCACACGTCTACTGGTGTCCTGAAGCCCACGCAGGGAAAATCTAATGCTTCTTCGATGTGCTCAGCCATCTAGCCTCCAGTGCATCAGCATAGATACACATATGTGCAATAGCTGTTCATTCAAGCTTTTTACATCAGCCAGACTTGCTAAGACTCCGAAGTGTCTAAGGACATGGGCATGTGGCAAAGCCCTCTTGTTCCATCCAGGTGACATTTCCAGTAGGAACAAGGCATGTCCAAAAGCTGTGATTCGTGCTGCTGGATCTGAAAGTCACCATACTTGAGACACTGGCCCAGGTTGCCCAGAGAGGTGGTGGAGGCCCCATCCCTGGAGACATTCAAGGCCAGGCTTGATGAAGCTCTGAGCAATCTGATCTAGTTACAGATGTCCTTGCTTACTGCAGGGGGTTGGACTAGATGGCCTTTAAAGGTCCCTTCCAACCCAACACATTCTATGATTCTACGAGTCTCTGATTCTATGAAATGCTTCCCTTCCCAGGGACTTTGACAGCCCACTCTGGGGTGTTGGAGACTCACAGCAGCTGGGGTGGTTCATCTGCTCTGCCTTGACCAGCCACTCAATGCCTCAATGCAGACCCCCGATGGAAACAGAGCCTGTGCAGTATCACTGCAGCAGCACCGGGCTTACCATACCTTCAGGTCGTAATGGGAGCAGAATTATACACGAAAAGCGTTCAGCTTAGATCCCCTGCTGGTGTGAGTGGGTCCAGCTCAGCCCCTGCACTGCAGCTGCACCATCCTGTCTGTATTACTCCTTCTGCTTTGATTTCCATTTATTTGAACAGGATTGCTTTGGCATCAGGTTCGAAAGCAGAGAGGCGAAGCAGTGCTATGCACTTAAAACAACATCATCGGTGGCAGTGCTGGTTGCAGCCCTGCTGTGCACAAGTGTGTCTGTACATGGAACGGCAGCTCCTTCCTCGCAGGGGCTGCAGCACTCACCATCCCAGGAGGGGCTAAGAAGGGAGGAAAGAAATCCTGCCTCCTTTTTCCCCTTACCTAAAGCTGTCATTACTGAGAACAAACAAAGAAGGCTAAACGGACACATGAATACCCAAGGGAAATTACAGAAAAAATAACAAAATACCCTACATATTCCAAGTCAGACTGAGAACTGAATGGTCATCAGTGCTTTACAGATTACCTGCTGAGATTTTGCTGAGGTGACCCAAACAACATGAAAGCCCCTTTCTCAGGCTGAGCCCCCCTCCTACGGTTATCAGGGTTGAGCACTGGATTTGACAAACCTTCATGGGGCTTTCTTTCCTCATAGGGCAGCCCAGGAGAAACATCAACAGATGTGTTACGTATACCTACCACCATGCAGCAAGAGCTTCTTCAGACTCCTTGCTTTGAGATACACTTCGGTGGAACTTGTGACCCAAATAATAGCATATCACATTCAGGTGTTACCAAGTCTCGTGGTGTTTCTGTGTGTTGGGGTTGTGGTACACTCAAGAGCTTGTAACAGCAAAAGGAAGCACACCTTCTATGTGGAGCCAAGAATTTATTGTTGTTGCAATTAAAGTTTTAACAATCTTATAAAACCACAGAAGACAGTTGCTGTCAGTCCAGTGGATGACCTTGTGTCATCTGCAAGCTTTGGGAATTTACTGTGCACTCCCTCATTCAGGTCACTGATGAAAATGCAGAATAAACTGATTCCCAGCAGAGATCCCGTTGGGAGGCTACTGCTGACTCTTCTCTGGACTGAAAATGACGTACCCTTACTTTAACCCACTTTCCATCCCTAGAAGAGGGTTCCCTCCAATCCCCTTACAAAGTAATTTCATTAATAGCATTTAGTCAAAGGCTTTTGAACATCCATGTGTGTTATGTCCATGGGATCCCTCCAGCTGGAGCCACTGTCACAGAAGTCCAGCAGACCGTCATGGCAGGATTCCCTCTTGCCGTAGCCTGGCTGACTCTGCAAGAGCTTTACCATTATGTGTTTACCCATATGCTTAGTGACATTATTCTTTATCACAGCCTCAACCATCCCACCAGGGATAGAAATCAAGCCCACTGGTCAGTAGGTCTCAGGAACCCCATAGAACCCCTTTTGCAGGTGGAGTTCTGCCACGGCCTCATCACCCGTGAGTGTGCCTCTCACCCTTGGTCACCAAGGGGTCCACCCGTTTCCTAGCTGGATTCTTGCTTTTGATGCATTTAAAGAGTGTTTGGCTGTCAGAGCAATTTTTTAGCACTCTCAGACTCCTGCTTATGTTCAACCTGTCACTTTTTGTGGGCACTTCATGAGGGCAAGCTTCCCACTTCTCAGTAACTCCTGGGCTGCCAGTCATGGCCCAGACCAGGCAGTCTTTGACACAGGAGCCTGAGGAGCCCATAGCGAATGGGCTTGTTTTTCATGCTGTAGATGATGGGGTTCAACACAGGCAGGACAAAAAGGTAGACGCTGGCCATGAGAACGTTGCTGAAGGGTGCAGCATTCCTCCCGTACCAGTGTATAATGGATAGGCCAACCACGGGGTTATAGAAGATGAGGACAGTGCAGAAGTGAGAGGCACAAGTGTTCAGGGCTTTGGTCTGCCCCTCTCTGGAGGTGATGCCCACCATGGCCTTAATGATCATGGTGTAGGAGAAGGTGATGAGCACTGAGTCTAGGACCATGAACTGCACCAGGGTTAGGCTGTACAGGCTGTTCAGGTTGGAGTCTGTGCACGCCAGCTGTATCGTGTCCTGGTGCAGGCAACAGGGGTGGGACAGCAAGTGGGACCTGCAGAATGGCAGTTGCATGAGCAGGCAGATGAGCAGGAGCAGCATCAGAGAGCAGCAGACCATCCCCAGCCCAATCTTAGCAATCCTGGCACTGGTGAGGATGGAGGAGTACCTCAGCAGGTGGCAGATGGCCATGTAGCGGTCAAAGGCCATGGCCAGAAGCACCAAGGACTCCATGAAGGAGAAGGCATGGATGCAGAACATCTGGGTGAGGCAGATGGGGAAGCAATCTCTCCGGTGCCAAACCAAAAGACGGGCAGCACCGTGGGCAGGTTGGGCAAAGTCAGGTGCAGGTCGGTGGCAGCCACCATCGAAAGGAAGTAGTACATGGGTTGGTGGAGCCTTCGGTTCACTCTCCCGACGAGCAGGATGGTGCCATTTCCCAGCATTGCGATGAGATACAGCAGACAGCAAGGGAGGAAAACCCAGCAGTTGGAATCAAGCCATCCTGGAAATGCCCATCAGCAGGAAAGCCAGGGCATCGCTGCTGTTCCCTGGGGACATGCTCACCCTGCCTGGGTTAAGGGCCCCTTTTTCATAAACGATTCAAAGGTAATACAGGATTAGATTTTGCAGGGCAAAGAAAACAAACTGTCCGGTGTCTTGGTGTGAAGATCTTATTTCTTTTCCCCTCCTTGAAGATGCGCCAGAGCAGAGATGAGCACTTTGCAGTGCCGGTTCAGTCCTTTTTCCTGCTTTATTTCCCCCAGACTCCTCGCCTGTAAAGTTGATAATAACATAATTTGTTGCACCAGGGCTACATCTTCCCCAGGACATTGCTGCAGCCTCCTCTCAGCCTCTGTAAGCAACATCTCCGTCCTGCCCTGGCACTCAAGCCCCGCTCTCTACTTCCATGTGGGTCCTTCTACAGCTCCCTACACCTGATTTGCAGACTGCCTGCAGCCTTTCCCCAAGGTCCTTGGCCTTTTCCGCATCTCCGTGCTCAATCTCTAATGCCCACAGCCTCACCCCATGCCCTTCCATGCAGGACACTGCAGGAGGACAATGGTTCTTCTCACCATCCTCACTCCTCTGTGCAGCCCTCCCCTTGTCCATGAGCTGTTGCAGCAGATAACAGATGCCTCTTTCCCCTCCCAGGCTGTGCCTCCAGAATCACAGAATCACAGAATGGCCGGGGTTGGAAGGGACCTCTGGAGATCATCCAGTCCAACCCCCTGCCAGAGCAGGGTCACCCAGAGCAGGTTGCACAGGAACACATCCAGGTGGGCGTGGAATGTCTCCAGAGACGGAGACTCCACCACCTCTCTGGGCAGCCTGGGCCAGGGCTCTGCCACCCTCACAGGAAAGAAGTTCCTCCTCATGTTTAGGTGGAACTTCCTATGCTCAAGTTTGTGCCCGTTACCCCTTGTCCTGTCCCTGGGCACCACTGAAAAGAGCCTGGCCCCATCCTCCTGACACCCACCCTTAAGTATTTATAAGCCTTGATAAGATCCCCCCTCAGTCATCTTTTTTCCAGATTAAAAGACCCAAATCGCTCAGACTTTCTTCATAAGAGAGGTGTTCCAATCCCCTCATCATCAAGTGCTGGAGCGTGTCCAGAGGAGAGCTACCACGCTGGTGAGGGGTCTGGAGACCAAGTCATATGAGGAGAGGCTGAGGGAACTGGGCATGTTTAGTTTGGAGAAGAGGAGGCTGAGGGGAGACCTCATTGCCCTCTACAACTACCTGAAAGGAGGGTGTAGAGAGGCGGGTTTTGGCCTCTTCTCCCAAGTGAATAATGACAGGACCAGAGGAAATGGTCTGAAGTTGTGGCAGGGGGGGTTTAGATTAGATATCAGGAAGAATTACTTTACTGAAAGAGTGGTCAGGCACTGGAACAGCCTGCCCAGGGAGGTGGTTGAGTCACCATCCCTAGAGGTATTTAAGAAACGTGTAGATTGGGCACTCCAGGGCATGCTCTAGTGGCAGAGAGTGTAGGGGTTTTTTTTGTGTGTGTATGGTTGGACTTGATGATCTCAAAGGTCCTTTCCAACCATGAAGATTCTATGATTCTATGATCATCTTTGTAGCCCTTTGCTGTCCTCTCTCCAGCAGTTCCGTGTCCTTGAACCAGGGAGCCCAGCCCGTTGACAGTCCTCACTTGCAGGTACCTGCCTGCCCAACCAGCTCCCTCACTTTGCTTCCTGGATTTTCAGATTTTCGTCCTTTCACCCCATATAGGATGCCCTGTCTGCAGCTCTGCACACCACCACCACTGCCCTTCGCCCGGCTGCAGACCACAGCTTGTCTCTCAGCAGATACAGTCCTGCTTGTCCTCCTGTCCTCCACCTGCACCCTTTGGTATCGCTAGACCTTCTCTTCAGCAGAAGGGAAAGGGTAAAAGGCTGCCGTTTTCTCCCTGTTTCGTGTCTGCGCAGCTGCCGGCATCGTGGGGCTGCGCTCCTTGACAAGGGTCCCCGGGAGCTGCAGAAACACAAGCAATTGCTGACATTTATCTGTCACCCACGCTGACCCCCGAGGGGACATGGTCGCCCCTGCAAGTGTAAATTTGGTAAGGCATTGGCAAATTTAGAACATTATCGTTTCCCTTCGCTTCAGAGATTATTTACTATTCTAATCGTTGTTGCCATTACCATAGTTCTTACTGATAGCCCATCAAGCTATTCAAAGTGACAGGTATTTCAGTCGGTATGTGTGTTAGTAACATACACAGCAACTATAATTCTTAGCAGGAATGTTGTTATCACAGCTAACGGTTGTGGGTAAAATTAAGCAATGTGTACACAAACCCAGCTCTCATTTCTTCTGCCGAACTGTCAACTACAGGCTTCCAATCCACAGCCCACAGATACCTCAGGGAAATACAGCCTTATGTGAAATACAAATCATGAAAGAAAAGCTATGCTTAAAGGGCTTAAGCTTTGAATGCAGGGATGGTACCTTTTGGGATTGTAGATAAAAAAAAAAAAAAAAGAGATTATAAAACGCTCCTCTAACCCATGCTAATTCTTTGCCTGACTTTGCTGCTCTTTTCAGGGGCTGCAGTGGCTGATGTGGAAGAAGTTAAACTTTTCCAGCCCTCAGCACTCAAGGAATTCACGCTCCATCTGTCTATGTAAACAAGGAACATGGCATTGTTTAATTGGAGGGCATGTGGCTAAACTCATTAGTGTTCCATGAAGAATGGAATTAGTCTATTTCCAACTGCCCCACTTCTCAGACAAAGCTCCAGACATCTGTGCCTCAACTCTACTTCGCCAGCTAGATAATTAGCTTGATAAGTTAAATTAGCAGACAGCTTTCCAGAGTGCTCCAACTATCTTCAACATGAAAATACAGATTTAAGTGTTTGAATCTCGGTGTATGGACTTGAACATGTACCTCATCCTCATCATCTGTAGATGTGCTTTGGATGTCCCACAAAAATAAAACAATTGCTTTGTTCACTCTGTGCATCATCGACTGTTCTGGCCTGTGTAAATATTCATTAAACTGGGAAAAGTCATGTCCTCCACCCATGGGGCTGCCCCAGAGGATGGTTGTCCTGCCCCCCTGTGCACCTCCATGAAGCTGTTCACCTTGATTGCCCCACGGTGAGTCCGAAGAAGGAATATTCCTCCCCTGCTCCTCCCATCCTCCTTTTATTTTCCTCCTTTCAAGACACATAAGCACTGTGTCTGCACCCAGGGAGAGGATGAATTCCCACAGCCCAGCCGGGTGCTGTGCCATGGGGTGGGTTGGTGGGCGCTCTGCTCCAGTGGATGCTCAGCTTCTGCCCCGGAAGATGAACATGGAGCCTGTAGACAGAGCGTAATCCTTGCTCCATCCTGCTTCATAGCACCATCCATCAGGCTCTCTCTCAGTGAGGACCAGAGGAACTGGTTCACCATCTCCAAGCGTGCTCAGCACCAGCCACTTCACAGAATCACGGAATCACGTAATCACGGAATCTTCAGAGTTGGAAGGGACCTCTAGAGATCATCTAGTCCAACTCCTCTGCTAAAGCAGGATTGCCCAGAGCACATTACTCAGGACTGCATCCAGGTGGGTCTTGAAAATCTCCAGAGAAGGGGACTCCACAACCTCCCTGGGCAGCACTTCAGAGACAGGAGCAAAAGAACATTGTCCCATCAGCAGATGGGGCATAATATGTGTTTTGTGAAAGATCCCATGGAAAAACGGTTGTTAAAACTTGCCTTCAGGGCTTTAAATCCTATCTGAATTGTGCTGTTGTAACACTGGATGTTGCTCTCTATAGAAATGTTCACTCTCTGCTCCAAATATCAGCGGTTGCATCCCTGCAGTGTCCCTGGGTTGCAGCAAAAGGCACCCGGGCTGTGGAAAACACTGAGAAAAGACAGTGGGGTGGGGATAACTAGGGACAGATGATGAAGATGTATGACAGATGATGAAGATGTATGCGGATAGATGGACAGAAAAACAGGCAGCCAAGGGGTGTGCTGGCAATAGCTGCCTGGCTGTCGAGGTGATGGGCTTGGAGGGTGTGCTGATTTTGGCTGGGATAGAGTTAATTTTCTTCATGGTTTGGGCTTATGACCAAAATAGTGTTGAGAAAACACTGATCGTTTATTTATTTCTGAACTGCACTTACACAGCATCAAGGCCTTTCCTGTTTCTCACCCCACCCCACCAGCAAGCAGGCTGGGGGTGCACAAGGACTTGGGAAGGGACACAACCAGGGCCCCAGCTGACCAAAGGGATATTCCGTACCATATGACATCAGGCTCAGCAATTAAAACTGGGGGAAGGAGGAAGGGGGTCATTCACTGAACATCTGCGGAGTTAAACCACAGCAGAGGGAGACGGATGGATGGATGGGTGAGTGGATGGATGGATGG
Organism: Dromas ardeola; assembly: GCA_013398915.1. NCBI lineage: Eukaryota > Metazoa > Chordata > Aves > Charadriiformes > Dromadidae > Dromas > Dromas ardeola. Next base: position 131,790 of record VYZM01013937.1, on the reverse strand, counting down.
ATGGATGGATGGATGGATGGATGGGGTGGCTGGCTGGCTGGCTGGCTGGATGGATGGATGGATGGATGGAATGGATGTCTGGATGGATGTCTGGATGGGTGGATGGATGGAATGGATGTCTGGATGTCTGGATGGATGGATGGATGGATGGATGGAATGGATGTCTGGATGGATGTCTGGATGGGTGGATGGATGGAATGGATGTCTGGATGTCTGGATGGATGGATGGATGGATGGATGGAATGGATGTCTGGATGGATGTCTGGATGGGTGGATGGATGGAATGGATGTCTGGATGTCTGGATGGATGGATGGATGGATGGATGGAATGGATGTCTGGATGGATGTCTGGATGGGTGGATGGATGGAATGGATGTCTGGATGTCTGGATGGATGGATGGATGGATGGATGGAATGGATGTCTGGATGGATGTCTGGATGGGTGGATGGATGGAATGGATGTCTGGATGTCTGGATGGATGGATGGATGGATGGATGGAATGGATGTCTGGATGGATGTCTGGATGGGTGGATGGATGGAATGGATGTCTGGATGTCTGGATGGATGGATGGATGGATGGATGGAATGGATGTCTGGATGGATGTCTGGATGGGTGGATGGATGGAATGGATGTCTGGATGTCTGGATGGATGGATGGATGGATGGATGGAATGGATGTCTGGATGGATGTCTGGATGGGTGGATGGATGGAATGGATGTCTGGATGTCTGGATGGATGGATGGATGGATGGATGGAATGGATGTCTGGATGGATGTCTGGATGGGTGGATGGATGGAATGGATGTCTGGATGTCTGGATGTCTGGATGGATGGATGGATGGATGGATGGAATGGATGGATGGGTGGATGGGTGGAGGGATTGGATGGGTGGATGGGTGCACAGACAGACAGATGGATGGATGGGTGGATGGAGAATGTGAAACAGCTGCACAAATGCACAATGATAGATAAGCAAGCCAGCTGTGAACCAAAGCTATCTTTTATCACAAAATCTGAGTGGAAAATGACCCACCTGAAATAAAAACATCAACAATGAAGCAAGGCTGATATGGAAGTGTATTGACCCTTCAAATGCCCTTACTTCTGTTTGGCTGGAGTCCTTAGGCAGACGATGCGGAGGGACAGGGAACTGCACTCCTGTTTGAGTGTTCCACACACAGAGGAAGCTGTCTGTTTTTATAATGCCTGTGTGAAATCTTAGCAGCAACGACAGTCACCTGGGACCTGCTGCGGGGGCTGAGGCCATGAAATGCAAACCAGCGACACAGTCCCGGAAGGCGGTGGTACTCCCTTCCATACCTTGAGCTGCTATACCCTGGAGGCAGCACAAGGGTAAATGTTGCAGGAGGAAACACAAGGATCATAAACACTTAGGAAACGCTGGTCAGAGCAACAATGAAAAAAATCCTTTTCCCTAGATTTTTCTTCCTTTTAAAAACAGAACTGTGAATTTTTAAAATGTTAAACATTGAATAAATTCAATTATTTGCCCCAAGTGTAGGTGTTGGCTTCAGGGGGAAAGTGCTGCTCTGCACTTGCCAACTAGATCTGAAGGTAAGATAGAGCTGCAGCTCCCTGGAAACACTGCTTAGATTTCATCACTGGATTTTGGGCAAAATAGAGTGCATCCTTAGATCTTTGCACCCCAAGAAAAATGCACACATCCCTGCCAACGCTTTTAGTGCAAAAGCGGTGCCTCACTCTTCTTTGTATGCTTCAGAAGATGGAAGTTCTTCCATGGCAAAACTCTGGGGAGAGAGGGCTGGGAAAGGGATGGAGAGAGGGAGGTGCAGGTCCTACAGGCTCAGCACATACCACCACAGGCAGAGGTTGAGCTACTTTTTGGCCATGGCAAAACACTCTTACATGGTGACACACACATCGCTTTTCAAACATCAGCAGTAGAATCCACATAAACCCTTTTAAAGATATATGCATTTTATTTTCCCCATGTCATGGGTAGGGCAACTAAAACAAAGAGGCAAAACAGAAAACGCTAAGGCCAGGGCTAGTGTTCATGGAGTACTTTGCTGGAATACAGTCCCAAGGTGCCAACAGGAAATGATCCAGCAGTGATTCAAGTACAGATCATTCCTGACAATACCTGCGTTTCAGCTCATTATCTGGGACAGACTCAAACATGCAGAAAGGGCCAAGAGAAACTGTCTTGCTTTTCTTTCCCACTGAAAGTGGTTCTTTCTCTCTAGTGTTGCCAAACGTCGAAAACTTCATGTCAAGGAGAAAAGAACAGCCAGTTCTCGCTACACGGAATTAAGTTAGAAGTGATGCGTGTACAGATCTTAAACCAAGACGCATAAATGCCTAACCCTTTTTTTTTTTCCTGAAGTGAGAAGGAGGTAAATAAGCTGTCAATGGGAACATGTTTGGAAGCCAAAACCAAGTATCGTCTCAACTGGTGTGGAGTAACTAAAGCTGTTGTTTTCACGAAGGATGCTTCATAGTAATAGCCATGTAGACACTGTTTTGCTAATGTCTAACCATGTAACTATTCTTGTTCACATAGCAGAAATTAATAAAGCAAACAGAAACTTCCCAAACAAAACTGTCCCAAAGCAAAGCACTCCCTCCATGGAAGGAGGTTCTTCCAAGATGTGGGACAGAGGGAGGGCAAAGGGGGAATGAAGCTGTTTGATGGTTTGAGACATGACCAGGCAGCACGTGGAGAAAGTGGCAGGAGTGCCAAGCAGCACAGGGTGAGCATATTTGCAAAAAGTCTCCATCTGAGCAGGTGCTTTGCAGTGCTCGGGGCAGTGATGGTCTGTCCAGCTCTGAGCACTGCTGCAGAAGCAACGGGACAGCGTTGGAGCGTGTTTTGGTGATTTTTCTCCACATCTGTCCTGGGGGACCACCACAGCCACCCACTGCCAAAAGGCTGCCGTGGCCACAGGGGCAGATGGCTGAGCAGCAAACCACGGCAGGCTTTGGGCAAGCTTAATCATCACTCAGCAACCCTGTGGTGAAGCTGGGTAGTCTCCAGGAGGTGACTTTCCCACCTGTGGGACCTCAGGTCAGGAGGGACCATGCCCTGCGTTGAGATGGTGCTCCGCTTTCTGGGGACCCGCCTGTCTTCCCAGTCATTCTCACATCTCTGCTGTATGGACAAAGGTGGTGCTTCTCCAGCTGCTGGAGTCTGACAGTGTGGATTTATCTAAATGACATTAGATATCGTGGCATTTGTTACTGCGCAGTGCATATGTGGGTCTCAAGTGCAGGAATTCTTAATTTCTGTGGGGTGGAGCACGGGGACCTGTTGCACGGCACCAGTCATTTAGCTGGGACAAAGAAAGATTGGGAGAGAGACATGATAAAAGGCTGCCAACAAAAAAAAAAAAAAAAAATTGTTTTTGAGTTCAGCTTGTGCCAGAAGTGAGAACTCCTGCCCTTCTGGCCAAACGAGTCTTTTGGATATGAAAGAGAAACTCATCATCATCTCAGAAACATCATCCTTGCCACTTCTGGTTTGGGATGGAAAATGAGAACGTGTCTGGTTCTCTTATTGAAGAGAATTTGGGCTGGAAGGGCACTAAACAGAGGTGGGAGGAGGTGAGGGGGCATGAAGAAGGAAAGATGAGGCAGATCAGCTATAATAATTCACTCTGGGGTTTCAAACCTTCATTTCTCCAAAGTTACCAAGGGGGGCAGATCAAAAACCTCTTAATATCCGAACGATTTTTCTCAAGGTTTTTGAAGCAGTTGCCATGACATCGGATTTTTGCCAGCGACACAGGAAAAAAGCTGTGGTCCTGTTCCCAGCCAGCCCTTGCAGCAACGCGGCTGATGGAAACCAGCCAGCAGAGCTGTCCCCATCCCTCCAGGGTCACCATGGGATTCCTTGGCCCTATAGATTGCAGCCCTCTCCTATGGGCTCAGCAAGCCGAAAAGGATCCCTCTGTATTTTCTGTCCAGATATTCCTGTAACATAAAGTGCAGTGTGAAAAACTGCCAGAAATGGTTGCCGCAGGCGCGCAGGGCCATGAGGCAGCTTGGTTATTTCCATTCTGTTTCTTGTAGAAAACATCATCTTTATTTACTTCTCAAAAGCAATAAAGCGTCTTTTGCAAAAATCAGAGCAAGTACATTACCATTCATCCTCATTTCAAGTAGTGTGGGAAAACACAACAAACATATCACATGAATGGCTGAATTTTGTTATGATTATATTCCAGTCCCCCCAGCTGTAAGACCTGTCTTCTGAAATGCTCTATTATGCTGACGCCTCTGACAGAGAATTCCCTCTAGAGGCATAAAATCACGCCTTACACTATATATAACCCCAGCAGGGGCAGCACAGAGTCAGTTAAAGAGTATTTTTGGCTTATGCTAAAAGGTGAAGCTGGTTTGGGTTTGTTTTGTTTTGTTTTTTTTTTGGCTCCTGTTATTGTGGTAAGTGTGGGGATCGGGGCAGATAAAAATGATTATACCTGATATTCCTGTGGTTAGCCTGCTCCTACGACTGACATTAAACCTTGAGTAAGAATTCCTTAAAAGGGTCTAGGGTTTGAATAATTAATTTGATTTTTAAGCAGGAGTTTTTAAGGTTTCATATCCAGGCAATATGCCACAGCAGTTAACAAGAGGCTTTCACTGTAGAGAAAACACAAATGCTTCTTTCATAAGCAGAAAACATACCACCACATTTTTCATTGCATAGACTCCATTAATTAGCCTAGCACAGATATTCGACTAATCCTTTTTCTTAACACCTGTACAAACTGCACACAATATCTATTATGAGATAAATGAGTTGTTTTGTTTTCCTTCCCACCATTCATGAACCTTCATTTTCATGGTGGATCTGCAGGAGGGCAGGCTCTAGAAGGAGAGGTGACATCTCCCAGTGGCTGAGGAAGAGCAGGTATTGCAATCACAGATCACAACTGTTTTCTAATTTATATAATTTAACATTATTTCCTAATGCCCTTTCTGACCAATTTTCACAAGAAGTAATCCCCCTCTCATGCAATCTATTCAATTATTAGTCTGTGCTGTTGTTGTCGAAATTCCTTTCTCTCCAAAGCAACATGATGTGCTCATTCATCACGGGTTTGCAGTGCTGTCTCAGGTTTGAGAGAAGCTGTCACGAAAGAGGAGAACAATCCATCAACCTGCTAGTGAGAGTTTCCCATCATTTCAGGGCTGCGTGATGCAATGCACAGGGATTCAGGGGTTTTCTATCATTTCTAAACCAGACCTGAACCAAATCCTGGCTGTGCAGACTGCAGTTCCTCAGAAGTGAGAGGACATCAAGAGGACATCATGGGGGTGAGCACTGGACCAGCCTCATGGTCCCAGCCTTTCTGCTAACCACATTCTGCCAGCGTGAAGCAGCTTACCCCAGTTTTCCACCTCAATTTGTTCTGTTCATGTCACTACGAGCAATGGAAATGGTGTTAGTCTGTATGCTAGAAAAGCAGACCAAAGCCTCTACCAGCCCTGCACCATGTCCTCTCCATGCTGGCCCTCCCTCACCTTGGGCTGTGTCTCTCCACCATGCCAGGGGTGCTGTGGTCCTTGCTCATGGCGATTAGCCTGTACCCCCATATGTCTCAGCTCTTCCTTATCTGCTCCCTCACCTTCCTGGAGTTAGTGGTGCTTTCTGCCACTCCCCTCGACAGCCTGATAGCTCTCTGCCCTCCACAAACCTGTACAACCATGCCACAGGCATGAGGGCAGCCCAAACAGGGCTGATGCACCCACAGAGAAGCATAGCCTTCATCACACCCTGGTCCTCCACCTCCTTTGTCTGCCTGCCTGCTGGCTGAGGACTGTCTTGTCCCATCCCCTTTGTCTCCATCCCACGTGGCTGCCCTCCGAAGAGATGACATTCAACAGCATCTATGCCCCAGACTTCATTTTCTTCACCATGGGTTCAGATCTCCTCTTCATTTTGTTGTCCTCCATCATGGTCCTCGTGACACCTCTCAGCACTGCCTCCGTAGACAAGGTTCTAAAGGCTGTGTGGTCTCAGTCTTCTACATCCCAACACTTGGTTAGTCCATCCTGCACAGATTTGGGAAAGAGGCATCCCAATCTTCCATGCCATGATGGGCAACACCTACATCCTCCTCCCACCCTTCAGCAATCCTGTCTTTTACAGCATCCAAACAAATTAGATTTATAAAAGCACCTTCAACTTGTTTCTTTATGGACCTCCTCAAAACGAGCCACAGGTGAGAAAAGCAAGTGTCTTGCAAACTCAGAGTGCAGAACCACGGGATAATTCTGGTGGGAAGGGTGCTCCGGGGGTCTCTAGTCTGATGCTCTGCTTGAAGCAGGGTCAGTGCATGGGCTGCGCTGCTGCTGGCTGAACAGCATTTCCAGGAGCTGCGCTATTACCTGTACAAAACACCGCAGATTTGGTGCAGAGGAGAAGCCTGCTGAACCCAGGTGAGGTGAAAGATTATGACCCAGAACAACCATGTTCTCCCTGGTAACTCCAGAAACTTCTCACACAGCCAGGACTCTGCTGTGCCAGATGCTGTAAACAGCACTGATTGTCAGCTCCCTTGTGCAAGGAATTTCCAGTCTTGGTTTAAGACAAGATTTAAGAGTAAAATAAACACAGTCCTGACCATTTTTATGTTTTTCTCCTGTTTTGTATGATAACATAGCTAACAAAAATTTAACTTGTCCCATTGAATGAATAACCAAGCCTGAACCACAGTTTCACTCCATGCACCACGAAGGACCCTGGGATGAGATAAGGAGGCAAAGCCCAGAAACCAGTTAGCGTGGTGGGTTTTGTTCGCAGGGTGACGTTGGGAACTGAATGCCCTCAGTCTGGAGAGAGGGGGTCTTTGGGACTGCGGGCGCCTGGGGATGAGGGTCTGATGCGTGCATCAGCACAATAAATCCCCCTCAGAGAAGCAGTATCTCCCATTAGGCCAGCTGATAGAGCTAGAAGTGGACATCTCCTGAACCCCCCGGGAGTCAGAGTTCAAAGGTTTTCTCCTGTATCAGGCTGCCCGAAGATGCGATGGTGCATCCCCAGCGCTAGAGCAGGGCAAGGCAGGTGCCACCTCCCTGGGGGCAGCAACGGCTTGGCTGGGAACTCTGTGCTATGGATAGCGCTGGCTTCACCTTATTCCACATTAAAGTAGAGCCGGGAGAACAGACATGGATGCTTTGCAACCCCTCATTATTCCTATGGCTCTCTCTGAAACACTCCGGGGTGTCAGGGCCCTTTGCACGGGTTTTCTCTTCACAGACCTCTGCAGATGCACTGGCAGGGAGCGCACATGAGAGAGCACTGCCGAGTTAGGGAAACCCTGTCTGCAACCAACCTTAAAAACAAGAAATACACCCACGCGTGGACGGCATTGCATTTGACAGCACCAACTCCCCTGTCTCCCCCTTCCCCAGCCCAGAGACAGGCAGACTCTGCAGACACAGTGCTGGGAGGCGTTTTATTCGGTGGCTACAGCCTGTCAGTACCCAAAGGGCATCTCCTTCTGCTCAGAGGTCCTTGTGGTAGAGCAGGGACTCTTCCTCGCACGGCCGGCCCTGGGATGCTCAGTGGTACTTGCGGGCCAGAGCGTGAGCCACCACCCCGACCAGCTTTTGCCAGGCAAACTGGCAAGCAGGGGTGAAATCCCTGGCGAAGTGGGAAGCCAGGACAATGATGAGGATGTCTCCCAGGAGCTGGAGGAGAAGGAGGAACACAGAGAGGGTTAGTGCTGCTGACACCTGTGGTGCCGCAGCAGACCACGGAGCAGGGGCAGGACATCCCCGAGCTGGGGCTGAGCTGTTGGACCCACAGCCTCTCAAGGAGGGCTCTCCGCTCTTCCTGCGCACAACCCCACCCTGTCCTGCCATCTCTTTACCTCCAAACAGCTTCTTCTTTTCTGCAAGGTCTCTGTCTCCCTGGTTTTCCTGTGGCAGGCTCCCCTCTGGTCCCCATCCCCCCCCAGACACCACCCTGCACCCCAGAGGCTGCGTTTTCTTTCCTTCCTCCTGACTTCTCCACGAGGCTGAATTCCCCTCCTGAATGGTGTCTCACGCGCTGCACAATCCTCCTCTTCCTCCTCCACCCCCCCTGCCCCATCAGAGCAGCCCTCAGGCTGCAGGGCTTGTTATGGGGACTGGCTCCCTCCCTGTTCCCTGGGATGGCTACAAGATCATCAGTCTTTCCATAGAAAGCTCTGGGTTTTGGCAAAACAGTATCTGCCTCATTCTTAAAAAAAAAAAAAAAAAAAAAGAGAAAAAATAT
>VYZM01013937.1:61677-123531 GCA_013398915.1 Dromas ardeola | reverse complement strand
AAAAAAAAAAGGATGAAAGAATGAACCTTGAAACTATTTCCCCCATTTTTGGGATGCTAAAGCAATTTGGCCTGAGACCCACCCTGCAAAATGCTGGTGGTTTTGTTGGTTTGTTTTTCTTTTTGTCCTCTTTAGATGTAAAATGAAGAAAACGATCCATTTTTGTTTAAAAGTGTTGGAGGAGGAGGGAGTGTCCCACCCAGACAGGCAGCCCACGCTGGACAAGGCAGAAACCTGCCCTGCGGTTTTCGAGCACACAAGCTGCTTATCTTGCGATAGGATTTCCTTAAACTCTCTGCTTTGCTTCCCTCCGCCTCCAACTCCCCCAGCCCATCCTGCACCTTCCCCTGGGTTTGGTTCTTTTTCCCCCGACCAGATTCTCCTGCAGGTAACAATATCCCAATACCTCCTCCTCCCCTTTGCTGTGCTGGTACTGAAAATGGTATTTTTTTAGTGTGAAAGTCACCCACCCTCACCCACCAGTCCTGCACAAAGCTATCATCTCGCTTGGGTACAACACGGGGACTGTGCCTCCACCAGCCAAAGACAGTACCCCTAGACAGTGTTGTCAGAGGCCATACCCCCAGTTTCACAGCAAAATCTGACCTTCCCCACATGACATAGGGAAGGGGCTGGGACTGCAAACACGGCTTACCCTGAAGTTCTCAGGATCCACGTGCAGCTTCTCGCAGTGCAGCTCGGACAGCTTGGCGTAGGTGTTCTTGATGTTGTCCAGGTTCTTCACAGCTTCCCCGAAGGAGGTGAGCACTTTCCTGCCATGGGCACGGACCTTGGGGTTGCCGATGATGGCGGTGGGGCTGGAGAGGTTCCCGAAGGAAGCGAAGAACCTCTGGGTCCAGGGGTAGACGATCAGCAGCCTGGGGAGAGACAGAGGGACACAAGGACACACAAAGATACGTTAAGGCACCCAAACAAAATTGCCATGGTTTCTCTGTCCAGGGTGCAGCTGAGCAGATGCCCGGGAGCTGGACCTACCTGGCCAGGGCCTCAGCACCGCATTCCTCCACGTTGACCTTGCCCCAGAGGCTGGTGATGAGCTGCTTCTCTTCAGCTGACCAGTGCACCATGGCGGCGGGTGGCTTTGCTGGGAGCTGCAGGAGGACACAGACCCCGTAGTGGAGCTGCAGACCCCACGGGGGGTTTTATCCCCTGCCAGCAGCTCCTCCCTGTCCTGCCCTGCAGGGTCATTGGCTGGGGATGGGGTGGGGGTCCCCACCGTTGGGGGAGCAGAAGGAGATGGCCAGGGTGTGGCAGGCTGAGAAGGGGCCCCTCGTTATCCTGAGCTCAAGAGCTGTGCCCCATCCCCTCCATGCAGGCAGTTCTCCATTCCACCTACCAGACGTGGGCCCCTTTCCAGAGAAAGGCCTGCACAAGCCACCGGGTGATAGTCCATCATGGTCAGACACCTGTGCGTGGGGCGAGCCTTGTGCCTTGGCTCTCCCAAATGCCGGACTCTGCCTTGCCTTCACCTCTGCTGGTGAAATGATGAGTGCCCCTGCCAAAATTCATCCCATGGCTGAGCAACCCAGAGGGGTTTGCTGCCAGCAAACCCTACAGATACCCACACTGCAGGAGGACTCCGCTCTCCTTGCACCACCAGGAGCTGTGGGCGATGCTGGAGTTGTTCAGAGGGTGCTTAGGCTTTGCAGCTGAAATCTGCATTAACCCTGTTGTCCTCCTCCTGTAACGGAGCTTGACCTGCTCGGTTTACTTGTCCCTTTTAGAGCAGGAGGAAGAAGCTCACCCAAATGTTCTCCCGTCAGATGTAAAAAGACCAGCCAGATGCAGTGCTGCTGGAGAGGGAGCAAGTATCAAGCAGGATCAACCTTTTCATCCCATTTCTGCTTTCATCCCATAAAGGGCAGGAGAAACAGGTTTTGAACACAAGGTTTGCCACTGCAGGGTCTGCTGTGGGCTCAAAAAGCAGCAAAAGCTCAGCTCAGGGATGTCCAGCCCGGGGTGAGCCCACGGCTTTCCCCTTCTGAACCTGCCCTGACAAGGCCGCCGTATTTCACATTTTCCCCCACGTTCAGCCAGGCTGTGCCCAGCCTCCTTTGGCAGGAGGAGATGTTTGGGCTTCATGTGAATTGCTCCCCTGGGACACCCCCGAGCCCACCAGGGGTGAGGCAACCTCCCCAAGAGCAATGCCCCTGCACGGAGGGCACTCTCCTGATTTATTTTATCGATAAACCCCCAAGAAACACAGCCTTGGTGAAAGTGCAGGGGCTGTGAGCTTGATCCCAAGGCACCTGGGGCAATGCTCTGTTGTTTTCCATAGGATTTGGATTGGGCTAAGCAAGAGACGCTGGGTCTTGTGGGACTAGTGACCGGGTGAGAGGTGGGGTGTTTGGATGGCCAGGCTGCAGCAGAGCCAAAGAGCTGACCAAGCTCCTCTCCAGACACTGGGTCTTGCCTTCCTCCATGGGCCACCTCCTGCTAAGTGTCTTCTTGACCATTTACTGAAAATACAGAAATGGGAGGAAAATCAATTAAAAGAAAGAAAATAGAATCATGGAATCAGAGGATCAGAGGATCATGGAATAGTTTGGGTGGGAAAGGACATTTAAAGGCCATCTACTCGAACCCCCTGCCCTGGGCAGGGACACCTCCCACCAGCCCAGGTTGCTCCAAGCCCCGTCCAGCCTGGCCTTGAACCCCTCCAGGGATGGGGCAGCCACAGCTTCTCTGGGCACCCTGGGACAGGGGCTCACCCCCCTCACAGCCAAGAATTTCTGCCTCACATCTCAGCTCAGTCTCCCCTCTTGCAGTGTCAGACCCTTCCCCCTCGTCCCACGGCTCCCCTCCCTGACCCAGAGTCCCTCCCCATCTTTCCTGGAGCCCCTTGAGGGACTGGCAGGGGCTCCAAGGTCTCCTCGGAGCCTTCTCTTCTCCAGGCTGAACCCCCCCAGCTCTCTCAGCCTGTCCTCCCAGCAGAGGGGCTCCAGCCCTCCCAGCATCTCCGGGGCCTCCTCTGGCCCCGCTCCAACAGCTCCGTGTCTCTCCTGTGCTGAGGTCCCAGAGCTGGATGTTGGGATGGAGGGAGCTTTTCATCCTGTTGATATATCTTTCCCCCTTTAGCTGTAGACTTTATCAATGGAGTAGGGATGAATAATCTTCGTTGGAGTTGCTTACATCTGCCTTTTCTCAAGAAAATCTAGTGCCCGTGGGCTGGTGTGCTGGAGCATGAAGATAAATCCAGTCAGACACTGCCTGGGCACATGCGACGGGGAGAGAGCACACTGGCAAGGTGCTGCTAGTGCCCACCCCCCTGCGCCACCTTATCGGCCCCCCCAGGACCTGCCATGCTGCCAGCGTCCCGCTGCACTGGGCATCACCCAGGGGGTTGTCGGCTCCCACAACAACGTTCTGCCATCACGCAGGAGACAAAGTGGGAGCAGACAAAGCCGTGGGGGGAGAGGACATCTCACAGGGTCTGTGTGCCGGGGGGGACAGGGACCAGGGTGTCATCCCCCAGCTGCGGACGGGGAGTGAAGCCACGGGCAGCACCAGGGGAACCATCCCCATCCTGCCGTGCTGCCGGGTGCAGGGGATTGAAACCCTCCTCCCTGCTCCCGGGAAGGGGTATCCCAGCAGGAACCCCAACAGCGGGAAGAGCCCAGCCCTCCCCTGCTCTGCTGACCCCCAGGGTCTAACCTGAGAGGTCGCTCAGCTCATTTCTACCCTCAGGCAGCTTGCTCGCAGGAGGAGACCTGCTTGTTCAAATAATCCCATCATTTCTACCTGAAGTCTGTGAACAGTATGTTCATACAAAAGTCTACGAATAGCAGTCATGAAACCTATGAAAAATCGTGTAAGAGTCTGTTTTTTCGTAACCCTGGACACCCGACCAAGACACGGCACTCTGTGCCTGCCCAGACTCCCCGCAGGGAGGAAAGCACTTTGGGACTTGGTACGAAGCACCTTCTCTGTGCCTGCCTTGACTCCGGAAACAAAATGCCTCTTCCTTCGAGTAATGTGTGTGAGAAGGGGCATTTATGGGTCGCAGAGGGCTTTTAATACCCTCCAGTGGGCCATGGGCAGAAAGTGGGGTGCCCACAAATGTGGATGAAGCAGGGAGAGGACACAGTGCAAAGAGGGTGTCAGAGACACTAGGATATATTGCTTTGCCCTCTTTTTTCCCTTTAAAAAATAAGCACATCCTTTGAGCTAACCATTGTTTTTACTGCATCATGCTCAGTTCAGGCGGGGCAGATGGTGCTTCCCATGCCAAGAACAAACTCTACCCGAAAGAGTCCTGCTCTGCAGACACTTCAACACCCAAAACGCTCTGCGTGCACACAGCATCGATTGATACATCCAGAAAATTATTAATATTTACCACTATTAGCTGGATTGCCCCGTCACCCCCCACCCCATAATTGCAGAATGGGCGGCACAGGGTGAAAAAGAAGTGCATAAACAAAGTCTGGACACGTCTTGATAGCAAAATGTTTATCTAAAACCTACCCCCACCCAGCTGGCTGCTTGGCCAGTATGAGTCAGCGAATTTCTTGTAGGCTTTATGCCAGGAATGAGCCAGGGTAGATTAAAGTCTTCACTTTGTTTATCCTCCCTAAAAAATATGAATCCCTCGAGTTCCCCTTGCCCGCAAGAAAACACGCACGTTTCACAGTAAAACACTGACTTGTTCCTCAATGCAAACTTCCCAGGGGTAGCAGGGCTGCACCTACCCAATACTCTATAAGTATGATTTCCAGAGGCAAATCCCACACAAACCTCCCAAAAAAACATACAGAACAAAGGAAGGTGGTGTATTCTGGGAGCAAAACGCCCACCCTGCTCAAGCTTACCCCCCCAGTCTGCCGGCAGGTGCCCCAGGTCCCTGTCCCACCAACCCCTCCAACATCTCAGGGACACACGGACTCGGTGGAGACTTCACAGGACGAGCTTTATTTGGCTGTTAGAAGCTGTCGGCTCCAGAGCCGCATGTCAGCCGGTGCACGACATGCAGCTGGAGGATGCCGCCGGGGCTTTCCTGCTGGCCTTTTAGTGGTATTTGCGGGCCAGGGCATGGGCCACCACACGGACCAGCTTTTGCCAGGCAGCCTGGCAGTCGGGAGTGAAATCCTTGGCGAAGTGGGCGGCCAGGACGATGATCAGGATGTCACCCAGGAGCTGTGGGGGGACAAGAGCACCCTTGGGTTAGCAGTGCCCAGGAGCCTGCAGATCCCCACACAACCATCCACATTAGACCCAGGGAAACTTCCAGGCATTTTGTAGGCTTAAGAAATCTCCCTGGAGTCCTTTTTAAGATGAACCTTGAACTTGTTCTCTGCTCTTACTCTAAAGATTCGGGTTCTGCTACTGCTACGGGAAGAGTAATGAAAAATTATCCAGAAATTTTGTGGACTAAATTTCTCTTTCTCCCTTCTGGCTTCGTTTGGGAGTTTCTCCCCAGCAGAAGACACAGCTGAGCTGGTGCCATGGCGGGGGGTTCTCTGCCAGCCCTGGTGACAAATGTCGGGGTAACTTCCCCACGGGGAAACTCTCAGCTGCGGAGACGCAGGAGCCAAGGTTTTCTCTCCCCCTGGGTCCCGTTCCTCTCGTGCTTTTGGCATCTAGCTGCCGTCTCCTGCTCCTCACTCGTCTCTCCTTTCTTCTCCGTGCCAAGCTCCGCTCTCGCTCCTTCGCTCTCCCGTTGGCTCAAACCTCTTCCTGCCCAACAACTGCTTTCACTTTGCTCTCCCCCTCCCTTTCCACACCGAAACCACCTCCTCGCCGCCTTCCCGTCTCCCATACATGCTCACTTGCACCCTCCAGACAGCCTCTCCATAGTGATCACCTCTCAACCCCTTCGGTGCTTTCTCACCAAGCTGCAGGTTGATCCCTTCCCTCCCTGTCCCTCTCACCCTTGCCCCAACTACCAGCCCCTCTTCCTCCTGCACTGGCACGTCTAGGGCAAATCCCTCATGTGGGGGCACTCGGGGTTGGGGGAGAAGCTGCCCACAGAGACGCGGTTGCAAGGACAGTTCCCCTGTGATGAGCGTGGCTCACCCTGAAGTTCTCAGGATCCACGTGCAGCTTGTCGCAGTGCAGCTCGGACAGCTGGGCGAAGGTGTTCTTGATGTTGTCCAGGTTCTTGACAGCTTCCCCGAAGGAGGTGAGCACTTTCTTGCCATGGGCGCGGACCATGGGGTTGCCGATGATGGCAGTGGGGCTGGCGAGGTTCCCAAAGGAAGCGAAGAACCTCGGGGTCCAGGGGTAGACGATCAGCAGCCTGGGGAGAGATGGAGGAACACAAGCGGACACAGACACGTTAATGCTCCTGTGATTGGAGTGGTTTCTCTATCCAGGGTGCAGCTGAGCAGATGCCCGGGAGCTGGACCTACCTGGCCAGGGCCTCAGCACCGCATTCCTCCACGTTGACCTTGCCCCAGAGGCTGGTGATGAGCTGCTTCTCTTCGGCTGACCAGTGCACCATGGTGGTGGGTGGAGGGTAGCGTGTGGCTGCCGGCGGGTACGGAGGGTCTGGGCTCTTGCTCCCGAGGGGATCACACGCTGGTGAGCGGCTCTCCCCGTCCCCGCTTTTATACGCTCCGCCGGGCCCCTCCTCCTGCCCATGCACCCCTCCCTTGGCCAGGCCCCCGGGGGGGCAGTGGCACTGGCACCCGAGGGAGGGGACACGGCGTCAGGGTGGGGCCCCGGGGCAAGATGCCCAGATCCACCACGGGACGGGACGGCCGCCCTCCCCCCGTCTTTGATTTCCAGCTCCATGGCTCGCCGCTGAAGGGTGGCATTTATCTCCACACCACATCCGAGCACGGCATCGCACGGGTCCCACATGAGCCCCTGGAGGAAGGCGCGTGCCAGGCTTGGTGCCCCTTGGATGGTGCAAACCACAAGGCAGGAGAGGCAGAAGACTTGGTCATGGGGCTGTTGGGTCCTTCCTCTGGATGCACCAGCACTGTGCAAGTGGATTCTCTTTGTCCTCTTCTTGCAGGACCTGCCAGGCTATGGGTTCTCCTTGTTCTTTCCTATCAGCATTTTAACAGTTTCATAGAATTACTGAATGGTTTGGGTTGGAGGGGACCTTGAAGATCATCTAGTTCCAACCCCCCTGCCCTGGGCAGAGACGCCTCCCACTGGATTAGGTTGACTCACTTTAGGGTAACACCAAGAAAACCATGGGGAGGGACACCTCCCACTGGACCAGGTTGGCTCACTTTAGGGTAACACCAAGAAAACCATGGGCAGTGGCTTGCAGTCAGAGCGGGCTCCTGTCTCAAAGAGCCTGTTAGCAAAGGTCAAGCAAGGTTGGACAGGAAACGTTCTAACACAGGGCCCACCAATTGCCTGCAGGGTGTTAGCTCACAGGAGAGGTGGGGAAAACTGGGTATACTGGGGTCTGTGGAGATGCGCAGCAGGAGGCAGTGCCTGACCTGGTGATTCAGCAGCTGGAGCAGCAGCGGTCCTCCCGAGCAGTGGGAGAGCCAGCTGGGCGTCCTGGGGCTCCATATCAGCTCCTGCTCCCAGCAGAGTGGGCTGGAAGCAGTGGGATGGGATGCAGGTGCTGGGGCCAGGGATGGAGCCTGTGGGGCTGGACCCAGGCAGCGCAGAGGAGCAGTCCAGTGGGGTCTGGATGACCATGGGGCAATGTGTTTGCATTGGCCATGGGCTGCAGGCTGCCACCGTTTCTGATGGCTACTCCGTTCTCCTTTGACTGCTCACTTCAGGAGGGGTCTTGGCCAAAGGACCCCAGGACCAGGCCTGGGGGGTGACACTGTTCCCCAGCCCTCCATGCTGAGCAGCGCAGACCTGCTCTGGAGCCATTCCCTCTGCCTTCTCCCTGATAAGAGGGCGGGAGGGATTCACCACCCAGAAACCCCAAACATGTCCCTGAACTGCTCTCGGTGCTGTGGGGATGCCACAAGTCTGCAAGGAGGACAGGAGGCTGGTGAGGGCCATGGTCCTCTGGGTGGCAGGGAGGCTATTTAGGGAATTTCGGTTTACTTGTAGAAATTTAGATGTAGGGGCCAGTGAAACCAGGTACTGTGTCATTCCTGTACATGAAATTACCATTCTTGGCATATTTTTTGCCATACTGATAGTTGTGCCTATTACATTCTGGTTTTAATAATCTGAGAATGATAATGTTTAGACAAAAAACAACAAAAAAAGCATTTTTCCTTCCATGAAGGAAGTCACAAATGATGGACCTCATCTCACTGCCACTTCTGCCACTGCACATTGTTGTATGAAGTTTTGTTCCACTTACTTAATCTATGAAAGACTTAAAAATTAAACTCAACAATGTCACCTGATATCTCAAAAAAGCACTGGAGTATTTCTGTTTGTATTTTGTAGGGTGTTTATTTGTTTTTCTGTCTTGAATGTTCCCCTGGATGAGTCTCACTTGCATGAATTCATAGACAAGCCTGTGGCTCGTGTTCCCCTCCATGTGTGTGAGCATCCCCTTCCCGTTCCCCAGCAACCCGGGGTGACACCCACCCCGTTCCCACAGAGAGGCGGACACCTCTTCATGGCTGAAGCAGTTGGTGTTTATTTGGCAATCAGAGACCAGCAGAATCAGAGGATGTTTCCCCAGGAGAATCTCCAGGCATGAATGCTTGCAGGAGGCTCAGTGGTACTCATGGGCCAGCGCGTGGGCCACCACACGGACCATCTTCTGCCAGGCGGACTGGCAGGCAGGGGTGAAGTCCTTGGTGAAGTGTGCAGCCAGGACGATGATGAGGATGTCTCCCAGGAGCTGGCAATGGAGGGAGGAGAAGTCGTCAGCCCGGTGCTGGCCCCCACTTCCCTCCCCACCATGGCACCACCAAGGTGTTCGCGTGTGGTCACCGGTTCTTGGGGAATTCATCGCAAAGCAAGGAACGGACTTATCACAGCCCCACACAGAGCACCAGGCTCCTTGCACAGCTTGCATCTCTGGCACTCACCAGGGTGCCTGGATGTGCTGGATTCTCCTCCCCACACACCTTCCTTTGCCTGCTGTGCTGTGTCCTCCCTCTGCTTCGACTGGGTTTATCCTTTCCTTTCATATCCCTCCTCACCCTTGCTTTCCCTTGGCTCAGATCCCCTCCTTCTGCTGAAGTGGCTGTGTTTATTTTCTCTCCTGGTTTAACCACTCCATCATAGCCAAGCTCTGCTCTTCCCTCCAAACCCTGTCTTGGTTTCTTCCTTTCTGGTCTCTGGCTGCTCCAAGCCAACGTTGCTTCCTACTGGCACGGATTTGACTCTGCATTTCATCCTCACCCACCTTGCCTGCCTCAGTCCCTCCTCTCACAGACCCCAGTCCCATAACTCCTCTCTATTCTCCCCAGATATGCCTATTCACTCCCCCTTCCCCTCCACCGCCCTTCCCTCAGCAGGATCCCAGGCTCAGGCAGCCTCAGGGCTCGTCTCTAGGTCTCACTGACTGTCAGACACTTCAGAGACCCCTAAATCCCTCTCCAGAGAACAGAAACCTCTGCCCAGTTGAGGCTGGAGTCTGAGCATGGCTCACCCTGAAGTTCTCGGGGTCCACATGCAGCTTGTCGCAGTGGAGTTTGCTCAGCTGAGCAAAACATTTCTTGATGTTGTCCAGGTTCTTGACGGCTTCCCCGAAGGAGGTGAGCACTTTCTTGCCGTGGGCGCGGACCATGGGGTTGCCAATGATGGCGGTGGGGCTGGAGAGGTTCCCGAAAGAAGAGAAGAACCTCTGGGTCCAGGGGTAGACGATCAGCAGCCTGGGGAGAGATGGAAGGACAGAAGCAGACACACAGACATGTTAATGTTCCCATGATTAGAGTGGTTTCTCTGTGAAGCTGAGCAGATGCCCGGGAGCTGGACCTACCTGGCCAGGGCCTCAGCACCACATTCGGCCACATTGACCTTGCCCCAGACGCTGGTGATGAGCTGCTTCTCTTCGGCTGTCCAGTGCACCATGGTGGCGAGCAAGAGGGTTTTCCTGGGGCTTCCCTGAACAATGGCAAGGAAGTGGAGCCAAAGTCTGCCCCAGGGATTTTTATACACTAGTAACGGCTTGTCCTAATCTCAGTTCACGTAGCCATTGGTCGGGGCTGGGGAGGGAGCTGGGCTGCACAAGGAAAGATAGCAATTTTGGATGCTGTCCAAGGGGAAAAGAGGCCCTTTCCCCCCTCTGTCTTTGAGTGGACACGCATCATCTCATACCCATGGACTTGTATTCGCAGCCCCGAGCGCAGGTGGAGCTGCCTGCATGGCTCCTCCTCGGCTGTGAGTGTCCAGTATTGCAGGGGCAGCCAGAGGCTGGGCGCTGAATGAGCGGTGCACACCCAAGAAGACAGGCAGTGATGTTCAGAGAGTTTGCAGTCCCCACCTTGACCATGTTTTCAGCCTTTTAATGGTGCATTGGTGCCCTGGACTCCTGGGATTCATCCTGAACAGCTCTAGGCATCATCCACCCCAGCTCGAAGGACCAGAGCCTTACTGGGAAACACATATTGAATGATCATTCCCAAATCTAGGCCCCCTCCTTTCTTGTCTGTCGTAGGAAAGAGCTTCAGAGTTGTCTGTCATCATTGTCCATCATTGTTGTCCATGCTGTTCTGAGCCTAAGCTCTCCTATTTTGCATCTCTGGTGCAATTCCCTGTCACCAGAGAAAGTGGATCCACCTCGAAGGCACAACTCTGGGTTACAGGCCTCAGGAGCACGGTGTTACCCCATAGTCCTTAGCCTTAGTCCCATGTGGTGTACAAGCCAGACATGTCACCCATTTGGACAGTCAGTCCCACCTGATACCAGTGGGTGTTTAGGACCAGGCTGTACTGTGCAAAAACAGTCCGACGTTGATTTTATCTGCTGGCCCTCCAGGAGGAGGACAACACAGCATTCATTTTATTTTAGACTTTGAATGCTTCATTACTGTATGGGCTGATGACTCCCCCTTAGTCTAATAACTGTGTGACTTTGGGGCACAATTCTGAGCCTAACCAAGTCAGAAATGGAGTGAATGCCAAATAAAAGGCAGAACCAAATAGGGAACCATGCTTATTTTTTTCAGACTGCTAGCAGAAACATGCAATAAATCCTTGTCTGTATGGCATAAGTTGGATGGTTTTGCTATATCAGGCACTAGCGCTGCCAGACTCCTGAGTGCAAACACTGCTTATACCAGCAAAAAGAGTTCTTTTGATAAATAGCGTACCTCATACCCCAAAAGAAATAAGCTGTCCTGGCGAAGCAGCATTTCCACTGTTGGCAGAGCTGTCTTGGTCAGATTGTTTGTTCACATGAAATAATTCAGCCCTAAGAAACAGCCTTGCAGGGATGATGTCTCACTGCACGCAGGATGAAGTCTGTCCTCTTGTCGTCTTCTTGGCAACCGTCTTTACAAATCTGAAGAGCACTATCTTGTCTCTTATCTGCCTACTCCAAATAAGACTGTCAATAAGTTCTTCCAGCATTACCTCTGGTCAATACCATTACTCCCTGCAATTACTGTAAATGTGAAAGTTGTGACTTTTTTCCACCCTCCTCCTTGACAGGGCATCTCAATCCAAGGTGTTTCCTACTAGCAGGGGAGGCTGTCAAAGAAGAAAAGTATTCTTACTAGGATAATTTTGCAAACAGGGTCCTGATGCACTGTAGGATGCATTGGTGCACTTAAAATCATGCAAAAAGTCTGTGATACAGTCAGGTACTGAGCTCTGCCTTCAGTTTTAACTGGTGACCTGACCCCAAACCAAGTTCTCTAATTGCAGCTCTAGTTCTGCTATGTCTGCAAATTGGTTCATGCACGTGTCTTCCTAGTTAATACAGACATAAGAAATGAGGAGGCTGGGACATCAGTACATTGCTCTGCGGACACAGCTTCCAGATTCTTTATTAGCAGAGTGGACTGGTGAACGGGTGGCATCAGTCCTGCGGTACCTCGGCACCAGAGGAGCTCAGATGCACCATCCCAGGAGGGCAGTTTCAAATGCCCATCCCAGGCGTGAGGTGAGATGCTGAAACCAAGAGAAGCAGCAAAGGATGAACAACTCCTGGGGCTTGCTGAGCTTCGCCATATCTTTCCTTCTTTCTCCCTCAGCCCTGTCCCTCCCCAGCCGATGCGGCTCCTCCTGGCTCACCACTGTGGGCAGCAGCATCTCCCGAGCTGGCGGTGTCCCTGCCGGAGAACATCGTCCCATCCTGGCAAGTGGTTCCTTCAAAGTGCTTTCCACATGATCGCCGGCAAAGTGCTTTTTTGCCTCATCTCCTCTGGCATTAGTGCCACAGGGCAGTTATCAGCTGACAGAAGGAAAAAGCATGAGATTAAACTCCCTGTGAAAAAATTCCAGGGGCTTTTTAGTTTTAAGGTTAGTCAGACACAAAGACGTTTTAGGGAAACCTGCTCTGTCGGGCAGGCCCAGAGGCTGTTTACAACCAACGGGCAGTGGTCCATAACGCCATCAGAGGCAGGAGCTCACAGTCAAGCAGATCCAGCCCCGAAGGTGCCTGCAAGGATGGCAGGGTGATCTCAGCCAGGGCACCACGAGCACTGGCCGTAAGCAGCCCTGTACGCTGTGAGACGGCAGAGAGACACTTGGCAAAACACAAAGGCACGACAGCCCAGGCAGCCCCAGCCCTGCGCTCCGCCTGGGGCTTCTCCGGGGCATCCATCCACCCATCCATTTTCATAAGGAAGAGTTCATTTTAAATGCATTTTAAAATCACCAGCATTATGGCCTGGGTGGGGAGGCCTGGCTGGCAATGTTTGGATACTCAGAGCTCCCAGTGCAGGGGCTGTTTGTTGAGGGGGCTGTTTGGTGGCACAGGGTGGGAGGGGAAATGTTCATCACAACGTGCCAAGTAGAGGCAATTTCTGTAGCTTTTTTCCAGTTCATAGAGTCAAAGGGAGATCTCCTTTCCCCTAGTGCACCCATGGCAACACCTTGCAGCATGTTTATCCCCAGCAGGAAAACTAGGGCCCCTTTTGCTCTCTGCCTGGGATGGATTTCACTATGCTCAGGTCTCTTCCCTCGAGCATCCTTCCAGGCTGCTGTCCAATTTGTGTGGGTGGAAGATCCCCTAGATCATTCCACACCGGACCATGCCTATTTCCATGGACGGGAACCTTCCCTTTTTATAGATAAACCATCCCAACGACAGCACAAGGCAGCTACACTGACAGCCTTTCTGAAACAAGCAGAATTAATTGGTCACTCTGATTGCAGCAGGCAGTGTCCCACGCCAAGCTTTATCAGAGCCCTTATCAGCAGGGGTGGCAGCTGTGCCCAGCCTCTGCCGCTCTGGATCCCGGCCAGCCTCTTCTCTCTCCTCCAACACACGCAATTTCTTGTGTCTTAAGCCAGTAGGTCTCGAGGGTGTCTTTGTTCCCACTTTATTTGCCATGATCTTCCTTTTCCAGCTGCTGGGCTCATCCCACCACTCTGTGTCAGCATCTCATGGTCTCCCAGCTGAGGGCAGAAGCTCTCTCCATCCCCCTTGGAGTGGAAGCAGCAGACAGCAAAACGGGAATTTGGTCAGGCCATGGAGGGCTGGAACCACCTGGAAGGGAGTCTGGGCTCCAAAAGACTGTTTGCACCACACAGAGATCCTGGGGCTCACTGAGATGGCCTAACAGAGGGCAAGGCAGAGTTTGGGTCCTGAACACGAGCCAACGGCTGTTAGACAGCTGCTAAGGACCAGTGATGGCTCAGTGTCCCCTGGGCACTTGGTGGCTCCCAGCCCTGCCCGAGCATCCCAGTGTCGCTCTGCACCGCCGCTGCAGAATCGTCCCCATGGCCATTTTATCTCATGGTAAAACACCACCACTGCTTTTGCCCCCTGCCACTGTGCCGGTGAGGCTGGGCTCTCCTCCCCAACGAGGACAGTCTGCACAGCCTGATGGCCTGGAAATGCACGTTTGGTTCCTGCTTTCCCCAACTGCAGGAGTCCTTTTCTGTTTGGTGGCAACTTCTGATCTAGTTAAAGATGTCCCTGCTTACTGCAGGGGCTTGGACTAGACGACCTTTCAAGGTCCCTTCCAACCCAACACATTCTATGATTCTATGATTCCAAGGTGTAGAACTGCACTTTTGTGCTAAAAAGACTTTGAGAACAGTCTTACCTCCTGAAATAGTGCTGAAATGCCCATTTGCTCACTGAAAGGAGAATGACGTGCTGCAGGAAACCTGGACTGGTTTCTGAGTGTTTTTTTTTCCTTTTAATTTTCTTTTCCCCCAGCCCAGAGTCCTCTCAGCACTCCTTTGCCTGTCAGACAGGCTGTCTGCGTAGGACAGAGGGGTCATAAGTGCAAATCCCTGCTTTATCAGGAGAAAGGTGGAAAATTTATTCCTAAATCATGCAAAACAAGGATTTCATCATTCTGTGACATCGACATGTCTGTCCGTGTTGCTTTTTAAGTTATTCCTGGAAAAGTATTGCTGAAACTGATGTGTTTAGGCAGAATCCTTCCACTCCAGTGAAAAAACATGCTTCCATTAAGCCAATCTGAGTAAAAAAAAACCCCTCTGATCAGTCCTGTTTTAAACAGCTGCCCTCATCCCCTTCTCTTGGGATCAAACGCATTTTCTTTTAGATATCGTATTCTGATCAAAACGCACAAGAGTAATGGTAAGAGCAGTTTCATTGCCAATTCAGAAGATGCTTTTTATCAGCTTCTTAAAAATATGTCAGTACTACAATGTGGAGGGCCAAATTTCTGCCTAATCTAAGGTGGCTTCGGTGAATCTCTACAAATTTATACCCTTGCATGCATGACCAGTGGAAAGATTCGGGGCCAGACAGGCCCTTGCTTGCCCTGCAGCTTGTCCTTCTGCACAGAAAAGGTCAGAAATCCTCCCCCAGTGATTTCAGCAAACTCAAAGGTGCTCAGAGGTGGGCTGGGACGTGCCCATCACTGGTTTAGAGGCCAGTATCTCCAGATGTCCCACTGGAGCTCCATATGTGAGGGACAACCCAGCATCACTTTGTGGGTGGAGGTCCAAGACCAGCCCTGCCAGGCAGGCAGGAAAGGGCAGCAGCGAGCAGGTTGATGTCTTTCGGAGACAGCCCAAATAGCCAGGAAAATTCGCCTCCCCTTTGGCCATCCTTTCTGGAGCGTGATGCTCCTGGCAGCCCAGAGCCCACGTTCCCCTTTCATGCCCCCCCCGCTCACTCCCTCCCTCCCACCCCACAGGCAGCCACAGAGACACAGGAGCATGCTAAGAAGTCCAGAAAATGTGGGGGGTTTTATTGACTGTTACAGACACATCTGCCTCCGGAGGGTTTAATGGTACTTGTAGGCCAGAGCGTGGGCCACCACACCGACCAGCTTCTGCCAAGTGGCCTGGCAGGCAGGGGTGAAGTCCTTGGTGAAGTGTGCAGCCAGGACGATGATGAGGATGTCTCCCAGGAGCTGGAGAGGAGAAGAAAACAAATCAGGTCAGCTCAGTGCTGAGCACCCCTTTGCCCTGTGCAGGACCTGGGGGCCAGGGGCAGAGGGGAGCTCAGGTCTCTGATGGGTCCTGGAGGCTGTGACCCAGGGAATCTCTTTTAGCTGAATTCTCTGTGCAGGAAAATAGTCCTGTGCTGACCATATGCACCATAATCCACCTGCTCTGGCTCTGCTTCTTCTCACACCCGCGTTTCACAACCTCTAGACTTTTTTCCCAGACATTTTCTGTCTTTTTTTTTTTTTTCTGCTGTGAAACCCCATGCCTACTTGAGCAGAGGGTCAGTGTGAGGTTTATCTGCTACATCCCTAAAGTCAGACTTACGCAGAGACTGAAACACAGGCCATCAGCCACATCCAGGCCTCTCAAACCCTTCCACCCTAAACAGCTCCCTCTCTTCACCCACGGTGATTTCTCACACCCTGGCACCCTGATATCTTTTGCTTCATTCCCCTCCCTCATCTGCTGCTCCTGTCCCCACGCTCAGACCTGTCCTCTCTGTCTCCAATCCCAGTCTGTATCTCTTCCCATCAATGGCCAGCCCCTGACCACCCCACGCTTGCTTTTCCCTCTCATCCCATGTCTGCCAGCCTTGGAAAAAGGGCAGATGAAGTGGTACCCATCCTTAAGTCCAGGAGGTGCCAGGGAGAGTCTGCCCATGGCACCGACGCAGTGTGACTTCCCTCCATGCGCTCCACCCTCAGCCCCACTCAGCCTCCGGGCATCCTTCTCTCGTTTTCCTCAAGCCATGCCTACACAAGCCCCCAGGCTTTCAGATAATCTCCCTGTATTTGTCCCCAACCCTTCACAGCCTGGAGCCTGTCAGTTCCATGGAATCAAATGCCCAACCTTCCCCTCTCCCCCAGTTCCCATCCAACCCAGCCCCTTTCCGTTTGATAACTAAAATACATGTTGTTTATGTTTGTTTGAAACCCTCCAGGTGCTGAGCTACCCTGCAGGATGGAGGGAGAGAGGGTCAAGCCCCAAAAATAGCTCACCCTGAAGTTCTCAGGGTCCACGTGAAGCTTCTCGCAGTGCAGCTCGGACAGCTTGGCATAGGTCGCCTTGAGGTTTTCCAGGTTCTTGACGGCTTCCCCAAAGGAGGTGAGCACTTTCTTGCCATGGGCACGGACCTTGGGGTTGCCGATGATGGCGGTGGGGCTGGAGAGGTTCCCAAAGTTATCAAAGAACCTCTGGGTCCAGGGGTAGACGATCAGCAGCCTGGGGAGAGACAGAGGGACACAAGGACACACAAAGATACGTTAAGGCACCCAAACAAAATTGCCATGGTTTCTCTGTCCAGGGTGCAGCTGAGCAGATGCCCGGGAGCTGGACCTACCTGGCCAGGGCCTCAGCACCGCATTCCTCCACGTTGACCTTGCCCCAGAGGCTGGTGATGAGCTGCTTCTCTTCAGCTGACCAGTGCACCATGGCGGCGGGTGGCTTTGCTGGGAGCTGCAGGAGGACACAGACCCCGTAGTGGAGCTGCAGACCCCACGGGGGGTTTTATCCCCTGCCAGCAGCTCCTCCCTGTCCTGCCCTGCAGGGTCATTGGCTGGGGATGGGGTGGGGGTCCCCACCAGCGGTGGTTCGGTCTGTCCACGGAGTGGTCAGTCTGCACTGAGGTGTGGTCTTCAAGGAAAAAGCCCTGTGTCTTGCTTAACAGGCAGGCTCAGGACACAATACCGCTTATCTCCCCCTCCTTCCCCCGACTGCCTGCTCACCACAGCCATGCACATGCCACCCCCTGCCCCGCAGCAGGCACTGACCCTTGTGCAAGGGGCTTTACAACAGCTTCACCCCAGCAGCACCCAACCTTTGAGTCCACTGCAGGACCTACAGCCTCTCTAAACTTGAGGGATATTTCTCTGATGGGATAGATGACCTCATTTATGAACTTGGGCACTCCTGCACAGGAGCACACTCTTGGGGATGCCAAGTGCTGTTGCCCACGGCCGCAGCTCTGTAGCTCCGGACACACACCCGCAGAGAAGCCCGTGTCCATTTTCCTAAGCAGGCAGCCATCAGGCAAAAGTGTGGAAAACATCAGCCCGTCAGTCCAGTTCTTCCACACCTGAACCATGTGCTGGAGATTCACGGACCAAGCCGTGCTTGGTGTTAATGAATCAGAGATCACGTCCCCATGCTCAAGGTTTCCAGGAATACCTGTGTGGGATGCCGGTGCCGGGGCAGGCTGCAAATGGGGCCAGGCTCCTTGGCTCTTTCAATGTGTGTACAGTATTAACAAGGCATTGTTAGTTCCTGTTTGGAAATTAAATGCCTTGCACAAGGGCAGCAGGACCCCACCATGTTGTAACCGGACCAGCAACATCCATTCCCACCAGTTCAGGGTCTGACCAAAGGCTTTTGTTTGACTCTGGGTGTCACTTTCCCGTTGAACTACTCGGGCACTTTCCTGTTTTTCAGCCTTGAGGTGAAGCTGTGCTCCCATGCCCAGAAAGGCATAGCCAGGATGCTTGAGGTGTAGGGCATCCGGACAAGACTGTGGACTCTGGGTCTGTCTGTAGGCAGCCTAGGAGGTTTCATCCAGACCTCTGACCCATTCCAATTACAGATCGATACCACTCCATTGATCCCATTGGAGCCATACCAAGCAGTGGCACAAGCCCATCACTGTGATCCAGCTGGGGTGGTTCACGTCTGTAGTCACATTTCAGCTTCTTGCCGCAGGGTCCTAGGAGGCATTATTCATTTTCTAAAATTTCTGAACCCCAGGCGAGGCCCACAGGCCCCTTTCAGCAGCAAGTGAGGCACCGGATAGGTCTGATAACACAGTGTGGAGCGGAGGCTGCTCGGTCCAGATAAAGGTATCGTGCAGGTGGCCAGCGCTGGCTTTAGTTCCTCACCTCAAGAGCAGACAGACGGCCTCCGTTCTTGAGGAGATCTGAAGACTTCAGGAGTTGTCAATTTTCAATGAGACAGGGCTCCAAGGGTGAAATCAAATGTGCGCAACCCTAAATTTACAGACAGATATCCACATGATGTGAGCCAGCCAGCCCATAGAGCTGGGCACAGAGCTGGCCAAAACAGCTGTACGCTCAGCTGGGGGATGACAATGAGTGACCGAGCATGACCTTCTCATTTATTACTTCTCTCGTCCTGTGGTCCGTGTTTCCTGGCAGACTCACATTCAAAATAAAATCCAAGCTACATCTGGGTCTATTATTAGCAATGCATTTGCCTCATTGTCAGCTCTGCAGAGCTGAACTTTAAAAGAGAAAAGATAATGACGCTTTTCTTCTGCATTTGAACCAGCAGCATGAAAAAGCTCAGGGATGGGCAGCACAGAGCAGGAGGGGTGTGAAGCTGGGACAAGCAGGACAACATCAAACACGGAGGCTTGGAGGAGAGTATTAACTGCAGTATTAATATTTAAAAAAAAAAGTGTGGTTAATAAAATGCTTTTTTCTGGACTCTGCAGAAAAGCAGGCAGAGAGATGGCTCGTAGCGAGAAACCTCAGGTCCTGGTCCCACGCTTTGGCCCGCTCAGGGTCTGTTTTTTCTGGTGCAGTTGCGGGAGCAGGATCACTTCTTCACAGGATGGTTATTGACGGGATGGTCACAAATTGCTGAGGGAAAGGGGAAGGGGGAAGGCAAAGGAAAGAGAGGAGGAAGAGAGGCTGAAGTCGTTCCAGCTCGCTTGGTGCTACTTTTCTATATTGATTCCTTTTAATGGTTTCTGTTATACCAACAGTAATTCTTTAAACTCTTTAAATCCCGTAGGATGGGCACTCATAGAGAAGGAATAATAGCAGGTGAATCAGCCAGCTAATCGGATTAGGGTCATATCGGAGGCTCGTACACCCCTGGATGTGGAGTCCAGAACAGGAACAACATTTTACAGCCACTCTGGTATGTAAATTCATATATGAGCTTCAGCCTGCAGGACTACCCCACCGGTCCTTTTGGCTGCGTCCAGTCTAGCACCGATGCCTTCATTTAACTTGAGGGCCAGAGATAACTTCCCACCCCCACACTGCCAGTGCAGGCATCAGAAATGGTGCCTGGGGCAAAAGGGGACTTTGGGCTACTGTCCGGGCGAACCCCAAATTCAGGAGCAGAGCAAAGCCTTACCAAATGCTCACAGACCACAAGGAAACCGGCCGAGACGCTGCTCTAAACCCGTTCAGGATGTGGTCAACAACAGATTCGGGGAAATGCAGAGCAGCAGCAGGCTGGTCTGAATCACCATAATTTATACAGCTTTCCCTGGCTGGGGCTGTTTGGTGACTAGCTGAACATGAAAGCCAGGGAGAATTGTTGAAAATGGATTTTTTTTTTCTTAGGAGGGAAAGGGAGAATAGGAAAGAGCATGAAGAGAAGAGGTATGGGTGCACCACGGTGGAGATTCGGAGCAGACTGGAGTTTTACAGCGAGCAGGCAGAGAGCTTGATGTTATTACTGCAAGGAGAGCTATCTAATTTAGCTGTGGCTCATCACCCGAGGCACTCTGCTTTCAACACGAAGACATTTCAAATTGTTTCTGAGCCGTAACGATAAACTAAGGGGAAATATAACTGCAGGTTAAATGAATGGCTCTCTGCCCCTAACGTGGATCTCTAATTTCAGGATCCAGGTTTAACCTGTTGTACTCTTTAGTCCTGACTCCAAGAGATGTGAAGCACTCCTTGCTCCAACTGCTCTGGCCTGAATTTCATGCCACATAATGTCTTACGTATCATGCAAGCATGGGCCTCAGTGTTTTAATTGACTTAGAGTCTTTTACTGTATTGCTTTAATTTTGTGGGAAATCTCCTGGGTCTGAAATTTGGGTCTCAGTAACACTGCCTGGAAGTTGGGGGCTGGTTGCAACAGAAATGCACAGAGGAGCTCCAGGACATGGCAGGAGACATGACCTGGCACCGTTCATACATCCCTGTCCCTATATCCCTGTAAAGGGATCCACCAGGACGCACTCAGCCCTAAAGCCAGTCCAGTGTCACAGCCTATGGGGGCTTCAGAGCTGAGTGAGGTGAAGGGATGAGGGGCACATGGTCAGGCATAAGAGATGGGATCATAGAATCGTCTAAGTTGGAAGAGACCTTAAAGATCATCAAGTCCAACCATCAACCTAACACTGACAAAACCACCACTAAACCATGTCCCTAATATTCAGGGGAAAAGCTAAAGATTTAATTAAACAGCTTCTGAGTTATCCCTCAACACCAGAACTCAGGGAAAAGCAATCCAGAAATAGGCAAAAGTAGCTTTTTTATTCATGACAAGCTGTCTCCAAGACAGTCTCATTTAAGGCAGTGTTTTTCCTGCCTGTAACTGAGGTGATGGTTTGCTCTCACCCTTCACCCTCATTGGGGTTTTCATCTGCTCAGCACAAGAATCATAGAATCATAGAATGGTCGAGGTTGGAAGGGACCTTTCAGATCATCGAGTCCAACCATCAACCCGACACTGACAACCCCACCACTAACCCGTGTCCCTCAGCACCACGTCTGCCCGGCTTTTAAATCCCTCCAGGGATGGCAACTCCACCACTGCCCTGGGCAGCCTCTTCCAATGCTTGGTAACCCTCTCAGTGAAGATGTTTTTCCTAATATCCATCCAAAACCTCCCCTGGCACAACTTGAGGCTGTTTCCTCTTGTCCTAAGAAGAAGGACATAGGCTCCTGGCAGGAAGGTCCAGCCTGTGGTTTCCCACCAGAACCTCTGCCTCGGGCTCCAAAACAAGCCCACGCGAGCTGGGGGCTGGAGGGGACACTGAGTGGGACAGTGGGACATCCCTGGAGGTGTTCAAGGCCAGGTTGGATGGGGCTTGGAGCAACCTGGGCTGGTGGGAGGTGTCCCTGCCCAGGGCAGGGGGGTTGGAACTAGATGATCTTTAAGGTGCCTTCCAACACGAACCATTCTGTGATTCTATGACAGCTCGAGTCGGGGACATGGTGCAGCACTTCCCGGGGTGCAGAGGGGAAGGGCAACGGGGCAGGGGGGTGAGGAGCCAGCTGGGGTTTTCCAGCTGTGACCAGATATATGACACGTTGCTGCTGGACCCTTGTGGCACCGCTTCTCTCCGAGCAGGGCTCTGCTTTGCTTTGCTGTGCTGGGGCAGGGGCAGCATCCCCGGCCGCAGCCACGTAGCGCAACAGCCAGCTATCAGCCCCACAGAGGCTGGCTGGGACCCCCTCCCCGTGCCCACCTCCCCCCCTATCGCCCACGGTCAGCCCATCGCCGCCCTGCGAGCCCCGCGCCAGATAGCTCCTCGCCACCCTCGCTGCAACCTGAGATAAAAGCCGGCGCCTGGCCGCCCTCAAGATGTGGCAGCCTGTTTTCTGACCCTGCATTTAGCAGAAATGGGCTGAATTATTAGTGGGGCTGGGGTCCGGCTCTGCTGCCCACTGGCACACGGAGAGCCGTACAGGCATACCTCCATGCACACATCAGCTGCCAGTGTTTGCCAGTCACACCAGTGTGCAGCCCTGGTATCTATGGGGGTAAAATGAGTTTTTCTATCATTTTTTCTCTTATGGCAGGTGAGAGGTGTTTCAGGACAGGATTTCAGGATCTCCTTCATCACTGCCTTGTGCCCAAAGGCAGCATTTGCGCCAGTGTGAAGTGTGTACCACCTCAGGAGGATGGGAGCTGACGCTTGGTCACCAAGCCCTCCCCTCTGGTCCTCTGGCGATGTGGGCATCCCGAAATGTGTGTTCCCCAGGGCCCCTGGGCACTGCCAGAGCTGGAGGTGAGCAGAGGAGAGAGAAAGGGGTGGGGGTTGGAATAGATGACCTTTAAAGGTCCCTTCCAGTCCAACACATTCTATGATTCTATGAAAATCAGACCCACAGAAAAGGTCCCTTCTGGGGTCTCCTACGGAAGCAGATGAAATAAGTGTTTATAATACCATGGGATAACACAGTGCCATGAATTATAGTGCCCTGGTTAGGAAGTCTACAAAGCAAAACGCCCTCAGGCATTGCCGCAGCCCTGCGAGTGACACCTCACTACAGCCCCACAGTGCAGCCCCACTCCTGTCTCTGACTGAACTGTGGCTCATCCAAAAGTCCTGCTTCTTGGAGGTTTGCAGCATCCCTGCGATTCCGCAGGCACAAACAGCGGCTGGAGCTGGGGGCCGAACCGGTGCCCTCGTCCTCCGGTGCCACTTTGGCAGGTCAGCGGGGAATTTCCCTGGACTCCGCTTTTTTTGCAAACGCAGCTCTGCTGATGCACAGCCCAAACTCTCAGTCGGCGACTCGGGAGAGCAGAAAGTGGCCAGAGAGACCCATTGCTCAGGGCTGGCCCCTGGGTGCTTCACAGGCCCGGGAAGGGACGAGCCGCAGAGCCGAGAGGTGCTGGCATGGGGGGTCAGGATCAGCCCGTGGAGCAGAGAGGGTCAGGGCTCACCCGCTGTGGGATGGGCTGGGGGGTGAAATCCCTGCAGGAGGGAGCCCAGCCATGCCAGGCTGGTTGGAGACCATCCTCAGGACCTTAGAGAAGAGGCGTGAAACCCCTGCCTTGGAAACTCCTGGGGCTTTTGCAGTGCTCTCAGGGCGCACGTGGGTCCAAATCTGAAGAGCGAGCACCACGGCTGCAAGTGGTGCCCGACGCTGCCTTCCTCCACCGCTTCCCCTAGCCCCTGCCCGCGCTCGTGCCTTGGGGAGCGCTCCCACAGCTGGAAGGTGAGGCTGCCCCCCCCGCCCCACGTCTGCCCCTCACCTGCGGTCACTAAGGGAGCCCGGGGCTCCTGGGACAAACCGAGCCCAGCCTTGCTGCAGGGCCAGCAGAGGAGACCCTGGCTCTGGGAGGATGCTTGGGTGTACCCGTGCTGGGCAGAGGAACAGTGTGGAGAGCAGGAAACCCTCCACGCATTTAAACCCCAGAGACTTCAGAGTAAGGACAAACGGCTTCGCATTCCCCCCTAGCAAAGCTCCAACACCCTTTTTCCCTAAGGAGCAGCTCCAAGGGACCTAGCCAGCCCTCCCAGCACTGCGCCTGCTGCAGGTCTTGCTGGCTCTGCCTGTCATTGCTCTGCAGAAGACTCCCTTAACCACAGACCCCCCCCAAAAAGCCCCCAGCACTGTGTGGGAACCACCAGAGCTGTGTCCCAGACCTTAAAGTCCTGGGGCTCTTGCTAATGAAAGATGTCCCTGTGTCCTGGTTTGCCCAATCCACGACACCCTGTGAGCAGGGAAAGCTCCTGTGGGACCAAGAAGTGCACTGCTGAGCTCAGGCAAGGACTTGTCTCCTCCTGTTTGTGGCACCAGCTGGGTCAGGAACACATTTTCTGAGTGGGTCACGTTCCCCTGATGCTTTTCAAGCGGCTAATGCTGGCAGTGGACAAAGCCAGACCTGTTCCTGTCCTGGGACTTGGTTTTAGGAAGGCAGAAGGAGAGACCTGACTCCAGCCTGGCACCCGCTATTTATTGAAGAAGCAAGAGTGGCTCTGGAAATGGGATGGCAGCCGGGATGAGCCCTTTGCAGCCGCTGTTTGAGGGCTGCCTGCGCTGTGTGCCCCTGAGTGATGCACCAAAGCCCTGCCTGTGGGGCAGCCTCCGGCAGAGCCTCTCCCCAGCTGCCCCCCCAGAGACCCTGGTGTTCAGCAGCTCATCCCACCACCTCTGTGCTCCCAGGCTTTGTGGGGGAGCCAGGGTCTGGCCTGAAGGTGGTTGCTAACTTTGCTGAGGTCCCCACAGCACGGAGCCACCATCCCAGCAGCGTGCACCAGGCGCGGCCCCTGTCTCCCAGGGAGTCCCAAATAACAGCATCTCTGTGGGGCTGAGCTGAGACCGGAGCCAGGGAACGTCCCACAGACCCTGTCACCCCGCAGCCTGGGGGGACGCATTATTTTGAGATATCCAGGCAGAAAGGCAGCGCTGGCACCAGCATCCCCTGCCCAGCACAGCCCGGCGGGGCTCCCCCTCCCATGCCCAGCACTCGAGCAGGGTGTTTTAGCTCTTTCTGCCTTATTGCTGTGGCAGGCTCCCCCATCATAAACTGAGTGTGATGAGTCTGCATCGGGCATCGGCGGGGGCGTGCTGAGTCACGGCAGCCTCCCCCAGCCCGGCTGTGGCGGGGCGATAACTCGGGGGGCGCACAAACAGCAGCCCGGCTGCGGAGATAAGGCAGCCCTTGGCGAGGAGCTGCGATCCCCTTTATGCTGTGTCAGACTTCTGACGTGGCAGAAAATTTTTCTGCTGAGGCAGGGTGGCAACCAGCTGAAAAATATTTAGCTTTTTTTATTATTATTTATTTTTTTAATTTTTCTTGGCAGAACCAGGAGGGAGAGGGTGGCCCTGGATTACCCGGGCAAGCACGGGCTCCTCACCCTTGTGGCAGCGTGGTTTTCGTGATTGTCCCCCCATCTCTGCCCATGGCAGGCTCATATTCCCAAAGGGATGGTGGGACGTGTCCTGACAACCAGCCCCTCTTCTCCATCCTCCCCTCTTGCTCCATTAAATGTCTGTGTGTTGGCAAGCGGGGGTGAAATGTGCCGGCTGCTTTTGAAACCTTTCCCATTTCCACAGGAGGGGGAAGTCCAGCACCTTGTTCCCCCTCCCAGAGAAAGGCTCTCGGGGGGGCAGAGGGCTCCCCTGCTCCACCTGCGCTGGCCGGGAGTTTTCCTGGCAGGGAAACTGAGGCACGGAGGAGGGCAGCTGCTCTCCCAAAGTGCCATGAAATGCTCATGGCAGGGCAGGATCCCCCTCAGGAAAGGGGGACATTTACTGTCCCATGCCCTCCTCCTGCCCCAGGGGTACAACAAGGTATAATCTCCCTTAGCCGGGCCGTCGTTAGCGTCGGTGCCAGGTCAGTTCTGTGTTTGACGCCATGCAGGTGGGCACCGTGCCCACGGGGCAAGCCCTTGTCTGGGGGTAAAGCTGGGCTCTTTTACTGGGATTGAGGAGCTTTTGGGTAAATGTGGTTTAGGGTGATCCGTAGCACAAAACACATGTGTTCGGCAGCAGAAAGCTCTCCAGACTGAGCTCCTGTGTGTCATCAGGCGCAAAATTCACCTGTCACCCCAGGAGACGGTGTTTCGCCCGAGCCCCTTCCAAACAGGCGCATGGGAGGTGAAGGCACTGTCGCTGCCCTGGGAATCGCCTTTTTCTTCATGTTTGAGATGTGGCAATCCCTGGGGAACCCCGGTGCCAGTTCATTTGGAAGAGGAGCAATGTCCATTTGGGCTGATGCGAATGGAAGCAAACCCTCTTTTTCCAGGCAGGGAAACTGAGGCACGGATTTAAGGAAGGGAGGGGGAAGGAAAAGCGATGCTGGACAAGCCACCCTGCACGAGTAGCTGGGACAGACCTGGCTTTTTCCCCCCAGGAACCTCCACCTCCCCGTGGCACCATGCTAGTTGTGCGTGTGGCTTTGCCCAGGGACGGCGACACGGCACAGCACCGGACCCACCACCCCAGACCCCTCTTGCGGGTCCATGGGTAGGTGCGATGTCGGATGTGGCAAACCCGCCGCCGTGGGAGGGGTTCCTGCTCCCTCTGCTGTCAGTGAAACCCCACGGCATGTTGAGGTGAAACTGGGGCAGGGTGGGGTGACAGGGGAAACTGAGGCACGGTCCTGGACACCCGTTGTGCTGCCAGCACGGGGCAGGGGGACACCCGGGGGTACCTGGGCTCCCTCCAGACCATGGTCCCATCAGTGACTGGGGTTCCCAGAGGAGGTGCTGGGATTTGGATACCCCAAGCCCTTCCCCAGTGTGGGCGCTGATTAGAATCACAGAATCATAGAATTGTAGAATTGTGGAATCGTAGAATCATAGAATCACAGAATGGTTTGGGTGGGAAGGGACCTTAAAGGCCACCCAGTGCCACCCCCTGCCCTGGGCAGGGACACCTCCCACCAGCCCAGGTTGCTCCAAGCCCCGTCCAACCTGGCCTTGAACCCCTCCAGGGATGGGGCAGCCACAGCTTCTCTGGGCAACCTGGGCCAGGGGCTCACCCCCCTCACAGCCAAGAATTTCTGCCTCACATCTCAGCTCAGTCTCCCCTCTTGCAGTGTCAAACCCTTCCCCCTCGTCCCACGGCTCCCCTCCCTGACCCAGAGTCCCTCCCCATCTTTCCTGGAGCCCCTTGAGGGACTGGCAGGGGCTCCCAGGTCTCCCCGGAGCCTTCTCTTCTCCAGGCTGAACCCCCCCAGCTCTCTCAGCCTGTCCTCCCAGCAGAGGGGCTCCAGCCCTCCCAGCAGCTCCGGGGCCTCCTCTGGCCCCACTCCAGCAGTGCAGTGACCTGCTGCAGAAGCCGGCAGTGCTGCAGCGAGTCTGCGGTCAGACTGCACGGGCTGTGCCTCTCTCCGTCAGGGCAGAGGGAAAGGGCTTTGCTCTCCCCTGGGGCACGCAAAGAGCCCGTGAGCTAGTGGCGAGCAAAACTCCCTCTTGCCGGTCCATGCGAGCTGCAGTTTTTGTGTGTAGCTGTGTGGGATTTACACCCAGCTATCCAGGATGGGAATACGGTCTGTTTATCTCAGTTCCCTCCCAAAATAAGGCACCTCTGCCCCTCCTGGGCTGCCATCCCAGGCAGGACCCGCTGTGATCAGTCTCTGGTCTCGCAGATCTCAGTCCCGCTGCTCAGCGGCGGCGATTTGTGCTCAGCGGTTTGTGATGGTTGTGGTAACAAACCCCCACCAAAATGACTGCACAAACGCAAATGTTTTAGATCTTTAAGTTAACATTTCCCTAATGCAATTCCTCCGTGCCATAAAAATGCATTCACCATATCCCTGTGCACCTTATTTCTTCATTAGTGTTTTACCGGTGGGGTGAGACAGGCCCCAAAGAATACGGTAATAAATATAACTTTAGATACTGAAATCTGACCATCTTCATCCACTCTGAGGCTCTTGAGCTGTAACGTTCACCACTAAATATTCCATTTCTCCCCCTCCCCAACAATGACTATTAAAGCATTTTGTTCTCATCATTTCCTCTAGTCGGATGAAATCCTCCCGGGGCATTTATTTTATTATTATGTCGTTTTCAAAACGATTCATCCATCAGTGCCCCAAATGCTGCAGTAAAATCCATCCCAAGATTTAGGAAGACCCCCATGAACCTTCTGCCTCTCACAAGAACCTTCCTGAGGGCTGAGAGGAGTTTTAAATCATACCTAGACGTGCTCGTGACCTTCTGAATTAAAGTGTGATTGCAACACTGCAGGAGTGTCTGCCGTCACACGCTAAGGGCACAGCAAGAGGTCTGTGCAGGGAAGACCTCAAAGAGCTGATGGGAATGGTGGTGGATGTCCCGGAGCATCTCTTCTGGTCCAGCTGAACTCAGCGTGTCACCAAGGTGCATGCTCGTTCCCTGGCACCCTGAGGACCATCTCACAGGGCCCCCTCAAATCCTTTTTCTCTCTCACCACTCCAGTGGCTGCACTTGGGGGTTCATGATGCTCTCCACCCCAAAACACCCCAACGGGAGGACTAAAAGATGGGTGAATTACTGCAGGGGCTTGGAATGACCCAGGGCAGCCAATGGGAGCTGGGATACTCAGGGAAGTATTTTGGGGTGAGCCAGGGGGGAAGCTGCTGAGTCCAGGCTCATCTGGCCTCCGCTGCCAGAGCCGTGCTGGGCTCCAGGCTGCTTCTTAGAGGGCAAGCCAAACGCCCATCTCCACATCTCCTTGCTCTTTACCCCATACCCAGTGAGGCTTATGGTCTGGGTGGTCCATGGACAGGGCAGCAGACAGTGGTCCTGAAACAGTGGGTGAAGAAGAAGAAAGCTGGAAGGTGGAAGAAGGCAGAGATGCAGATGTGGGACCATGCACATGTGGGACCATTCAGATGTGGGTCCCACAGGGATCAAGGAGCTTGAGACGGGTGTTCCTGGAGGGCAAACTCAGCACATCTTGGAGACCCAGGACGTATGACCTGACGTTGAAGACAGCGTGCACCACTGGCCAGGAAGGCAGCTGTCACACCATGGACACTGCTTTTGTCTGTGTCAGCACAAGTGCCTTTGAATGGCTCTAAGATGGGCAGCAGCGATCCGGTGTACACTGTCTCTTCCAATGCATGAATTAGGAGCTCTCAAAGAAGCGTGTTCAGCACAAGCAAAAAGTGGTGGCTCTAGATCTTCTTGCCATTGTGTATTGCAGTTCAAATCCAGATTCAAATGAACCTTTAATGGAAGGAAAAAGTCCTTCCTGAGCTATTACGTATATATGAACTGTTTCTGGCTCAGGAATCCCCTGGAATACAAATTGCTGGAGACTGGGAAGGTGCTTGAGGCATTACTAAGCACACTTGCCTTGTTCTTACATTCTTCTCTTGGCATCCGCCTAAGGCCACTTTTGGGGACAGGACCCAAGGCCACATAGCTCTGGTCTGCTCCAGAGACCAGGGACCCCTTCCAGGGTTTCCTTCCACATCCACAGAACTGAAGTGGGGCTGGCAACAACCTTTAAGACTCATCTGTCCACCACCCTGCCACAGGGCAGGAGATCCTCTACCCAAACTGCGCCTGGCCTGAGTCTCCGGGGAGGGGGAGGAGGGGAGGAGGATGGCATCTCTGGAAGGGGTCTCCAGGGTGCATCCCCTACCGCCATCAGCAAGGGCCAAGGGCACGGTGCGGAGCTGCATCGCATGCCAGGGTGGACCTGGTGCTGTGGGGGTTAATGCATCTGCTCTGAGTGCTGAGAAACCAAGAGCCCTCCTGCTCCCAGGCCAGCCCTCTCCCATGGTGGAGGATCTTCCATAAATCCTCTGCTGCAGTGGCCCTTGAGGGTCAGGAGCTCAGGAGCAGGCTGCTTCCTTGCGGCGGAGCTGGTGGGAAGCTCGGGGGTGGTCGTGAGCGAGGCAGGTGAGTGGGCTCTTTGCTCTGTGCCGCTGTGGGGGGGCTCAGCTGGGTCCCCACTCCTCCCAGACACGGACAGGGTCCGTGATGCTCGCACCTGCAAACACCCATGAGAACACCCTCCTACGGACCAGCTCCTTTCAGCTCCCCGGGGCGGGTGTCGCTCCAAGGAGCTGTGCTCTGCCCCCTTTCCAGAGGGCTGGCACGGAGATGGGACACCTCTCGAAGACCCCAACGCTCCTGTTTCCCTGCCTGCAAAGGCGAATGGGCAGCCCTGCATCCATTCAGAGAAAAACTCCGTATGCCAGAGCAGGGTGCAGCCCCTTTTCCACACACAGCTTCGTGAGGACACCCGGTCTCAGTGAAATCCTGGGGTGCATCTGTGGAATTTGTCATTTTGGGGAGTACATCACACTGTAAGAGTTAAAAGAAAAGCAACCAAAAGGATTCACCCTTCTTTTGTGCTCCTCCTGCCAGGCTGTGACACGTGAGAGCTTAGTATGGCCCTGATCCCAAATTCAGGGGGGGGTCTTGCATTCTGCCAGCCCAGCCCCAGCTCATGGGGCTGAAGACAGTGATGTTCCCTGGCTCCAGGGCACGCTGCGGTGGCGGGGGCTGAGTTGTGGCAGAAAACGTGTCTGAGACAAGGAGGTTCCCCAGTTCTCCATGCACACAACTGACACAGCATCCATCTAGCACAATGCGTGTAAAGCACATAGCAGAAATTTAGGGCAATTAAAAAGGACCTCTGGCAGCCCCTGTACTCTCAGGGTGGAGACTGAGCAGGGGATTGTGGCTGCTTTTACTGATCCTGTCAGATGTTTGTGCCTGGAGATAACTTTCTCCCGTAACTCCTCCTCCTTCCCCTCCATGTAATGTGGGGGATGATCTTTGACAAGTTTCTCTCCAGAACTACAGAAAACTCCTGCACGTTAAATCTGCAGCTTTGTGCCAGCCCAGGTCGGTCCATGGAACTTGCTCTGTCTCTGCAGCTACCCAAGGGTGCTGCGTTGGGCCACAAACCTGTACACTGACACCAGGAACAGCAAAGACAGGAGCTGTGGGTTAGATGCCTTATGAATTTGAGGAAAGAATGGCAATTGTTCTGCAATTTTCTGAACAGATAGGTATTAAGTATTTTTAAATGTAATGGTTTTACAGTTACTCAAGTTGTTTCAAAAACTTTTGTAGACTTACGGGTGAATATTTCAGATAAGGCGGCATAAATCTCCATAGCAGATCTCACTTAGCTTTCAAAACTAGTCATTTCCAGAACAGTTTCTTAAAGTCCCTCCTATGCACGCTTTCATTCCCATGAGCTTCCTCCCTGTTGCTTTCCATGGGATGTCCTTATAGGAAAGCGGTGGGAAAGACCTCTCCAGAAGATGCTAGAAAGCTGATGTGGGCCACACTGAACTGACCTGGGGCTGTGGAGATCTCAGTGACCTCCACTGAAATATGCTGAGGGTGCACCGGCTCTGCTCCCTACAGCCCCCCAACCCAAGGGAGCACGGGAACTCCGGTGGCAGGTGGTCCTTCAAAGCTAGACGTGAGGACCGGAGTCAGGTCCTCCATGCGGAGGAGCCTGGGGGGAGGACTCTAGAGATTGCAGTCCTTGAGTCCCGTCCCCACCCTTCCCGGCAGCATGAGGAAGCATGAATTCACAGAAAGAAAACTTTCCCTAAAAGCAGTTCCATCTCTCCTCCCTGTATTTCTAGTGGGAGGATGCCCAGAGACATCCTGCTTTTATACGATGTCCTTGTCATTTCCAGGTTATGTTTATCCGTGTACAATTTACACACGTTGCTTTGTGAACAATCACTATCCTTCAGCTTAAGTAGGTCTTTTTTCGTCCATGTGTTTGTAGATGGCCTGTGTTTTGTTGGTCTAAAAGGGCCAGGCTCTACTGGTCTCCATTCTTCAGAAAGCTGCTATATTTCCACAGGCAGACCAGTGTCTGATTCATCATCAGCTCCTCTTCCTTTACCAGAGATTCACAGCAAAAGTAAAAACTTCAAGATCAGAGCTCACCACTGCCCTCTCTAATTGCAGTGTGACTTCTCTCTCTCGATTTGCATTTACACAAGCACTCATGGGCTGGTTTTTTTTTTTTAAATTGTTCATTCCCCTGTATACCAGGCAGCCAGAACCAGGACCTGCCCACACTGGGCATGCAACACACACACGTGCTTCCTGCCTGCGCAGGGTTTCTGTGTCAGGGTGTGCGGCAGGCGGAGGTGAGTGGGCTCAGACTGTTTCTGTACGGCTCCTGGCAAGCTTTGCTGCAGCAGGGCTTTGCTGATCTCGCTGGTGCCTCTCGCCCAAGTCCTCCAGCTGAAGGTCTCCTGGACTGTCCCTGTTTCTTACTGCCTGTGTGTGATTTGTGACCCCCGATGGCTTTCGTTCCAGGGCAGTTATTCAAAGATGAGATGGACCATCCTTGTTTCATCCCAACCGAAACCAACAGCAGCCACACCAGGACCCAATCATTCTTTTTGGGTGGCTTTCCAGCATAGGGAACCACTCAGATGTGGTCTACTGTTCCTCTCTGCTCCACATACCTCCTGGCATTGGTGGGGAACCTGACTGTCCTTTCCATCATTAGGGCCGAGCAGAGCTTCCACGCACCCATGTATCTACTCCTTGCTATGCTAGCTGTGGCTGACCTGGGCTTGTCCACATCCACATTCCCAACCATGCTGAGGATGCTGTGGCTGGAGGCCAGAGAGATCAGCTTTGGCACCTGCCTTACCCAAATGTTCTTCATTCCCTCCTTCATGGATATCGAATCTGCTGTCATTCTGGCAATGGCCTTTGATCGCTATGTGGCCATCTGCCACCCCCTGCGATATTCCTCCATCCTCACCAATTCAGTGACCACCAAGACATGTGTGGCAATCATCGTGAGGACCACCCTTGTCCAGTTCCCACTCCCAATCCTGCTGACTCGGCTGTGTTTCACCAGGGTCAGCGAGCTCTCCCATCTCTACTGTTTGCATCTGGACATCATCAAACATGCAGGCTCAGATACGAGAATTAACAGTAGTTATGGGTTTTTTGTTCTGCTCTCCACATTGGGTTTGGACTTGCTCTTCGTCCTCCTGTCCTACCTACTCATCCTTAAGACCATCCTGAACTTTGCAACTTGGAGGGAGCGTCTCAAAGCCCTCAACACCTGTATCTCACATATCTGTGCCGTCCTCCTCTTCTTTATCCCCATGATCTGCTTGTCCATGATGCACCGGTTTGGCAAACGTGTCCCCCTAGGACTACGTTTTCACAGCCAACCTCCATTTCCTTGCCTCAGCCATCCTGAATCCTATCGTTTACCGTGTGAAAACCAAACACATCCAGAAACGGATACTGAGGATGCTCTGCCAAAAATGGATCCACAAGTCCAGGGCTGCCAGGGTTCAACCCCCAAGAAGACCAGCCAGGAGAGGGGAACATGCCAAACTTCTGACGATGTAAGGATATGTGGCAAGTAAGGATATAAGGAAGGTAAGAGGCATATGTAAGGTAAAGGATATGCAGATACCTGCAATGTGAGAACCACGGTTTGTAAGAATATCTGGCTAATGGCTCTTCAACATATAAACAGAGGCCAAAGACGGGAAAAATAACAAATCATGCTAAGATGTACAAACCCAAGACCCCAGGAGATAACAGAGACAATAACACAGACCACAACCAAGGTCAGTGATTGAGGGTGGACAGAGGATCCAGGAGGAAACAGATTCAAGTACAACGGCTGAGAAGGGAGAAAGAAAATTATCATGGGTTCCCTGGGAAAGTGCAGACTTAGTGATGGATACTCAGTGGGGCTTGTGTAAAATTATATATGGGGTGATTTAAGGGGCTTGTGGAAACATGCAAATGTATTATGGGATGTTCAGAAGAAGGACCCAAGGCAAAGGAAAGGATGGGTCTGGGTGTATCGGGAAGGAACCAGCATGGGAAAATGGAGGGGGGCTGGTAAAGGGGCTGATCAAGTCTAAACGAGTTGCTGGTCAATGCACGCTCCAGGCCAAGCACCACAGCGTGTCCTGTCTGCTCATTAAATGCACTTCTGGCTCTTTTCTGAGTGACCTTATTGTCTGCGTACGAGGGTGCATGCGTGGGATTTGGTGACAAAGGTTAAGCTGGACTAACTGATGAATGGGAGGAGACCACAACCTGGAAAGACCAGAGGCTGGAGCTGCAGAGTGGACAAACAGGGCCCAGGGTCTGGGCATGGATCTGGACTGGCTTCTGGTCTGCTCCAGGGCTCAAGGCACCCACGGATGCAAGAGTGACTGTGAACCAAGCGGGAGAAGGTCGTGTCCTGTCCGGACCATCCGTTGAGGAGGAACGGGGCTGGGTCATGCTGGTCATGTCCACGTGAGCACTGCTGGTGTCGGTGTGGGTGCCAGGGCAGGCACTGCTCTCTGTGATGATCCTTTTGGCCATCTGGGATCATTCTTGCCCCCACGGAGACCAGGCTGGTCACTGGCCATTTGGACTTGGTCCATTATATGTGAGGTAGAGGATGAGGGTGATGGGGAGAAGAAGGGGCCGGGTCTGGCAAGGTTGACCCTCCACGGACACAGCTGGACTGATGTCCCAAACAGGGGGCTGATAATGGCAGCAGCCCCCCAGGTCTGCAAGGGGAATCCTTTATATAAAGCAAGGACTTTTGGACTCTCAGATATTAACCAAAAGTATTGTCTCCTCTTTAAAACACAGGTGCTTTTATCCCCAGGTTTTTCTTTGTTTCACCTGGAGCATTTTGCCTGGGTTAGGCTATAACACTTGAAATTGCTGTCATTCCTGAATTAGCATGCACTAATTAGTATGCCGGAGTTTCCATAAGGCACTGCAGCACAACGCCTCCTCAGACTGTCTCATTTAGACTTAGAAGATTGATTTCTTCCCACTTGAGCTGATGGGGTAGTGCTGTTTCAAAAGGAGCTGCTCTCTTCCAGCTGACCCAGAGGTGCAGGCACCGTATCAACTGACTACCCTTGGATGGACATTTTAAAACAGTTT
The DNA here is from genome assembly GCA_013398915.1 of Dromas ardeola. Lineage (NCBI taxonomy): Eukaryota > Metazoa > Chordata > Aves > Charadriiformes > Dromadidae > Dromas > Dromas ardeola. The sequence continues at coordinate 89,327 of VYZM01013937.1, read as the reverse complement.
AGATATTTAAGAACTGTTTTCATGTTTTGTGCCAGTGTTTGTTATGGACTGTGCACCCAGCACTGTAACAAGGAAAATCAGCATGTCCTTGAGAGCACTGTTACCAGGAACTATAAGTATTTTAAAAAGTGGTCTGGTGGATTCCCCCAGCCTTTCCAGGCTCAGACCCCTTGGCACACATCATATAAACCATGAAGTCACGTTTATGCATCCTCCTATGTACAATGAAATTACAAGCCCCAATTAAAGACCCTGTAGACCAGTAATTCTGCTTCTTCCAGTATCGAAGTTTTGGGTTGTTCTGGTGAGAGCTTCAATCAGACACCCTTTGCCTGAGAGCTGCTTGGCAGAGCCTTGGTCATGGGACAGACCCTCTCCCTCGGGGAAGAGCTCTGCAGCACGTTGTGGACTGCAAAGGTTTCTACAAGCTCAAAAAGCAGCAAGATAAATTCACAAGAGAGCAATCCTTTAATACCAAAATAGCCTCTCTGGCTGAGGAGCCCCTGTGCTCTTCTGCGTGGAGGTGCACCACTGCATGTCTGCCTTGTGCTTAAACTCCTCCCCAGGGATCTGCTGGTGGCCAGGCTGCTGGGTGACACAATGCTTGGACTAGCTCCTTGCAGCCCTCCCATAGAATCACAGAATCATGGAATGGTTTGGGTTGGAAGGGACCTTAAAGATCATGTAGTCCACCCCCCTGCCGTGGGCAGGGACACCTCCCACCAGCCCAGGTTGCTCCAAGCCCCGTCCAACCTGGCCTTGAACCCCTCCAGGGATGGGGCAGCCACAGCTTCTCTGGGCAACCTGGGCCAGGGGCTCACCCCCCTCACAGCCAAGAATTTCTGCCTCACATCTCAGCTCAGTCTCCCCTCTGGCAGTGTCAGACCCTTCCCCCTCGTCCCACGGCTCCCCTCCCTGATCCAGAGTCCCTCCCCAGCTTTCCTGGAGCCCCTGGAGGGACTGGCAGGGGCTCCAAGGTCTCCCCGGAGCCTTCTCTTCTCCAGGCTGAACCCCCCCAGCTCTCTCAGCCTGTCCTCCCAGCAGAGGGGCTCCAGCCCTCCCAGCATCCCCGTGGCCCCAGTGTCGGTGCAGGCTGCGGAGCGAGTCCTTCCACCGCAACTTGGGAGCCCGGGGGCAACAGCGCGGCCGGGGCCGGTCCCGTCTCTCCATCCGAGAGCGCTGGCGGCAGCAGCGGGGAGGTGTGAAGCCATGAATCCTGCAGACTCCCGCTCCCCTTCCCCGGGGGGTGCCGGGCTCAGGGTACGCCTCGGGGGTGGGGGTGGGGGGGGCGGTCGGAGCGCGGCTCGCTGCTTCCCTCTGCTGGGGGATGCGGGATGCGGGATGCGGGATGCTCGGGTCTCTGCCTCCCCCGCTGGCCTCATCCCAGGGTGGTCTCAGCTCCTCATGGAAACAAGGAGGGAGCCATGTCTCCGCTTGGGAGACCACAAGTGAGAAAGCACATCCATGGAGTCAACTCGGGTTGCCTCATGCCAGACTCACCCCGTAGGTTCTTTGTCCTATGTCAGGACCTTCAGGGAAAGGTTTTTTCTCCTTTTCTTCTTCCTTTTTCTCATTTTCCTCCTTTTTCTGAAGCAGGGAGACACTCCAGAAGTGACGTCTCCCTGAAAGGGTCCTCACCTGAATGGCTTACTGAAGGCATTTTGCAGAGGAAGCCCAACAAAGCCTCTGTCAGACAAAGGATGCATGTGCACGGAGACCTGCACACCACACAACCCCCCGAATACGGCTGCCACATTCAAAAGGTGTCTGTGCTTTGATTTGGAGACTTTTAGGCTGAAAACACAAAAGCTGAGGAGCTTAAACCCCATGCCTGCTTTTCAGACCTGAGCCGCAGCTTGCCACCAGTGTGGGACAGGAGAGAGGAACCCCGGAAAGCTGCCGGGCAATGCCAAAACCTGCCGTCCTTGGGGCTGCTCTGGGTCCTGCTCCCTGGGAACGGGGTGAGAGAGAGAAATGAGCTGAGCTCAGTCCCCCACCCCGAGACCCTGCGAGAGCTATGGGCCACTGACTCGCCCGCAGGGAAGGGTACCCAAATTATGTCTGGGACATAAATAATTCCAGTTTTATCAATATAAAATTGATTTTCAGGCATTAGCAAGCGTTAGTCTGCCTATTCCACAGATATCTCAAGTGGATCACTAAGGCTTGAGGACTTTATTTAATTAAACCCATGAATTATTACACTAGAGTCAATCCAAGCCAGAGGTTATGTGCTACAATATCTGTGCTGGGGCTGCACAGCCACAAGGTATGCCAACAGCCAGCAGCTGGTGACAGTGAGTTTTTGTAGATATCCCAGTGTTGTGGGATTGAAAATCCAATATTGAAATGTTGATTCCCAAGAGGTCAGGTCACAATTTTTCTGAGAGACAAAAGAAAAAAGAAAGAAAGGAAGGAAGAAGAAAAGAAAAAAGAAAATATCAGGCTAAAGTCAATCTGTCTGGTTTTACTTCAGCCAATAAATCTAGATTTAGTGCTTAATTTAAGGTACCCAAAATTGACTTTTTTCATACTTTTATTAGTTTCCATTCCTCCACAACCTCTTTCTGCTCACCCACCCATCCCCACTCTTTGTTAATATTGGATTTTCTTTTTATGCCCCAAAAGAGGGTCCTCCCAGAGTACAAGCCAGCGCTGAGCATTCAGAACAGGAACGGCAATGAGAGCCTGCTGCAGAGAGCAGACACGTTTATTGTATTAATCACCCTGGTGCTTGGAGCGGCAGCGCTTGAACACCCACAGAGGCAGCAGAGCAGGGCTGGGGGCGGTGATGGCAGCAGATCCTGTGCCATCTCCACAGGTCTGGCTGGAGGAGGTCAGCATCGCTCCTCCATGTGTCCTCCGCCATCCCACCTCATCCCCATCCCGCTGTGAAGGGGATGATGCAGCGCTCCAAAGGCTTTGTGTGCTCCAGGCCATAATCTGCAGCGGAAGGTAATCTCTCACCAGGCAGCTCCCATTGAAGGAGTTCCACTCAAAACCCCATTAGTTTTCTATTGTTTTCATCACATTTGTCCAAGCAGCACAGATGAGAGCTCTGCCGCTCCCAGCTGCCTGTGAGCCCCATGGGGACTCAGGGGGAGCATATAAATATTGCCACCTCCCTGCCCTCCCTGCCGGTGTCGCCTCAGGTCCAGGGGCAGGTATCCTCATTCCTGGTGGACATGGGAGCTGGTGAGTTGTTTGCAGTAGCTGTTATTTGACAGGTTTCTGTGGCCGAAGTGCCTGATTTGAAGTAGAAGGTAAAATTCTACAGCTGCGAGAAACCTCCCCGAGACTACTCCAAGCTGCAGCTTTAGGCTCTGAGATGAGAAACACTGTTTTCCAGGCACGGTTTGTCATGTAAATGCTGCTGCTTTGGCTCCAGGGTCCTTCTCCGGCCTGAAGGGTGTGCTACCTGCAGCACATACCTGCAGGAGAGTTTCCCAGGCTTCACCTCAATCAACATTTCAGGAGATCCCAGACTGGCTCTGAAAAGCCGACAGCCTGCCTGATGACCTCATGCCGCCTTTCATGTATAATTCCCAATAAGCAGACCGGAATGTGAATCCAAAGAAGCAAAAGTCTACCAGCAAAGCCTTCTGCTATTGTCACCAGGTTATTGCTAGCCAAAGCCATTGCAGACCTAGCCCCGGCCACCCGTCGGCTGAGAGGGGTTTGTGGCTCTTCTTCACTTTTCGACTAGTTTGGCTGATGCTGCCCTCATGGGTGGCTTTGTTATTTCTCTGGAAATACTGCAAATCGCCTTCTCAGTGCTTTAGACCTTTGCTTCTGATTTTGCTTTAAAATCCAGCGTCTGTTCTGCCTCACCAGCACACGGCTGTTCCCTGAGATCACGCTCTCTGCAGGGTGCTTTGTCCTGCAGAGGGTGGGGATCATCCTCTCATGCTGATGCGATGCAGCCGTCAGTAACAGCCCTGTTGCCCCCGGTGCTGTGCGAGCCTTCCCTGTCCTGCAGGGATCCTGGTCTGCCGTCACGCAAAACGTGGTGGGAATGAGTCAGGAGAGAGGTGAGGTGGGGACTGGAAGAAACAGCAAATTGTATAAAATTAGTGTGGGTCAGTCCCAACTTGTCACCTGCCTCATTTGCTTTTGGGGGCTACAGAACAAAAGCACAAGAAATAACAGCAGTGGGAGCTGGAGGGTCTGGATTCACCGGTCCTTTGCCAAGATTTGCACCAACTTGTGAACTTTTGTAAATCCCTTTGCTGGATTTCAATATCTGAGTCTACAAAATACACTTAAAATTAATTTATTACTTGATTTGGAGGCAGTATCTCAAGCACGCTTCCCCAGTGAGGGGGTGAAGGGAGGGGAGTGATTTTTTAAAACACTTTGGGATCCAGAGACATAAAGTGCTCTGGGGAAACTCAGGTGGGTTTTCCTCTGTTATGAACTGTGCTCCCCACCTCTTCTCCTATTTTCACTTACAGGGAGAGGAGCCCAAACTAATTCAGGTACCATCCCGCCATGGCGTCTCTCAATCAAACCAGCTTGCAGCCTGCCTCCTTCCTTCTGCTGGGCATGGCAGGCCTGGAGGACCTGCACACCTGGCTCTCCATCCCATTCTGCCTGATGTACATCGTGGCGCTCCTGGGCAACTTCATCCTCTTGTTTGTCATTGCGACGGAGCGAAGCCTCCACAAGCCAATGTACCTCTTCCTGGCCATGTTAGCAGTGGCAGATCTTGTATTATCCTCCTCCACAGTGCCCAAAGCCCTGAGCATATTCTGGTCCCTTTCCAAGGGGATGTCTTTCCATGCCTGCCTTACACAGATGTTCTTCACACACCTCAGCTTCATTGCAGAGTCAACCGTTCTGCTGGCCATGGCGTTTGACAGGTACGTGGCCATCTGCAACCCCCTGCGATATGCCACAGTGTTCACGCACATGATGATAGCCAAGATAGGGCTGGCTGCAATAGCCAGGAGCTTTTGTGTGATGTTCCCAACAATATTCCTCCTTCAGAGGCTGCCGTACTGCGGACACAGCACCATGCCGCACACCTACTGTGAGCACATGGGCATCGCCCGTCTGGCCTGTGCCGACATCTCTGTTAACATCTGGTACGGCTTTGCCACCACCCTTCTGTCCCCAGGCGTGGACATTGTGCTCATCGGGGTATCGTACATCCTCATTCTCCGGGCTGTCTTCAGGCTCTCATCCAAGGATGCCCAGCGCAAGGCAGTTGGCACCTGCAGCTCTCATGCCTGTGTTATATTGATGTTCTACACCCCAGCATTTTTCTCATTTTTCACCCATCGGTTTGGCCACAATGTCCCCCACCATGTTCACATTCTGTTGGCCAATGTCTATGTGCTCCTGCCACCCGTGCTAAACCCCATCGTCTACACTATGAAAAACAAACTCATTCGAGAAAAGGTGTCCCAAGTGCTCTTCGGGACTGGGCAAGCACGGTGACAGGGATGCTATTCCTTGAAAAGGAATATCTAGTCTGTCTGAGATGATTCATCCAGCAGAAATCCCACCTCGAGGACTTGTCAGCACCTCTGCAGACCCACAGACCCCCTTCTTAAAACTGCCTATGTCATGATAACTTGCATTTGCTTTTTCTGGTTAATCTTTAACTCTCCTTTGTACCCACCAAGAATAACTGTTCTTACTGATAAGCCCTTTCCAATCCTTGTGATTGCTGTGTTCACTAATTAACTGATACAAATTGCTGATATTCCCAGCATAATATTGACAGATATGTCCAGTACTCTGCTGCAACATTTTAAATTTTATTGAAGTATTTATTCCTTCCTTTTTTTTTTACCAAAGAAAGCGGACAGAACATCATTCTCCATTAGACACTATTGTAAGAGGAAAATCCATAGAGAAAATTACATTTGGTTAAAATATTTATGCAGTTTGATCACTCCGAGTTATATGTATTTCTTCTAATTAATAACATCTTATTCTGTGCAATGCAAGGAGCCACATCTGACCATAAAAGTGTCACACCTTTCAACTGGAATTTTATTGCCCAAGTCTGAGCAGCTGTTCAAGTTGGCACCGGGTGAAGAGTTTGCCCTTAAACTTTTAACCTAATTCTCATTGCCTTTCTTGCTGTGTGACTCCACTGCCACCTGCAAGGCTTTAAACCCGTGCAATCACAGTCAGAGCCCCCAGCTCTGATGCAGCTCACACCGTGACTGTGAAGTCACATCTGGCTTCTTGCAGCTTTCTGGTGGTCCAGGTACAGATCTGTTTGGTTTTCACACTGTGCACAATCACGTTCATCATGATGGGACCAGCAAAGCTGCTGTTGGCCGTGAGACCGTGAGCAATGGGAGAAGCATTTTTTCCCAAACTTGTGAATCATAGACAGACCAGTCACTGCCATGTCGAAGATTAGGACAGCACAGATATGGGAGGTGCAAGTGTTCAAGGCCCTGGACTGCTCCTGCTTGGATGCAATACTCAAGACAGTCTTAAGGGTCATGATGTACAACAGAACAAGTAACAGTGAGTCTAAAGCCACTGAAGAAAGAGCAAACATATAAGCCATAAATGCCACTGTCTCATAAATGTCATGTAAATGTGACTGGGCCGTACTGATGATATCCTGGTGTAGACAAGAAAGAGTGCGGGAGACCATTTACCCAGTGATATTGCAGCATCTTCAGGAGGAAGGCGGTCAGGAACACCAGAAGTACTGCCTGGATGGTCAACCCCATACCAGTGTTGGTGCCACAGAGTTTGTCAGGAGGGATTTATGCCTTGGGGCTGCAGAGCATGTCAAAGAGGTCAAAAGCTATGGCTGTGAGCAGAGCAGATTCGATGGTGGAGAAGGTGTGGATGAAATACATCTAGTTGAGATATGAGTCAAAGTGGATGGCTTGGTAGTAAACCCAACACAGCCCGGGCTCCATTGTCTCCAGCCTGCCACTGTCTGTTCTACTGGGAGACCCAGACTGGACCCAGTGCCCTGTCGTGGTCTCACCAGTGCAGAACTAGGCGGGGAACCACTGCCCTGTACAGCCTGTGTGTCCCAGCACCTCCAAAGACCCACCACCAGCCACCTTCGCTGCAAGGTCTCCTGGTGATGTTGAAGTAACTTGTACCCACCAGCACCCCAGGCCCTTCTCCACAGATCTCCTTTCTGGCCAGACAGTCCTCATCTAGAATAAAAGCACCAATTAAGACTAACTGTAAAACCAAATCTGTTGGACAAATCTATTCAGACCCAAGGCCATCTGTGGCAACAGCACACTCCGTCCTCCAGCACTGTTTTTATTTGTGCTAATTATCGTTAATAACAACAACTGACTGTTATGACTCAGCAGTATATTTGAACTCTGTGTGGTCTACTTTTAAGCAACCTCACATTTCATAATCCTCGAACCATTCTGATTTCAGTGAGCTTATCAACCCACGACCATTTCTATTTACAATCCTACTACCGCAGCCATCCCAGATAGCTTTGATGCCCACTTACAGCCTCCTCTTCTGGAGCTGTGATCGGCGTAAGCCACAGCTAGCAACCCTCTCGTGGAAATGCCTCCCCCTCTTCGGTTGGGAGTCCCTCTATTACATATAGTAAAGTGATTTTTGTTTTTCTTTTGTGGAGTTTCCCATGGAACAAAAACCCTGTCTCCTGCCAGGCTTGATTGTCAATCAGTTTTGAAAGCCCTTTTGTCAGAAGTGTGATATCCATCCTTCCAGAGAGACAGGCACACAGATAACCGTTCATAAAACACCTACCATTTCTAGAAGTACTCACACAATTAATACAGACGGCTGCTGTATTTTTCACCAAATCATGCAGTTTACACCTGAAGTGGAGCTGAAATCCTCCAATACGAGAGGAGCGGCTGAGGGAGCTGGGGGTGTTCAGCCTGGAGAGAAGGAGGCTGAGGGGAGACCTTCTCGCTCTCTGCAACTCCCTGAAAGGAAGGGGTAGCTGGGGGGGGTCGGGCTCTTCTCCCAAGGAACAGGCCATGGGACAAGAGGAAACGGCCTCAGGTTGCGCCAGGGCAGGTTTAGGATGGATATGAGGAGAAATTTCTTCACGGAAAGGGCTGTCAAGCCTTGGACCAGGCTGCCCAGGGCAGTGGTGGAGTTGCCATCCCTGGAGGGATTTAAAAGACGGGTAGATATAGTGCTTAGAGATATGTTTTAGTGGTGGTTTTTGTCAGTGTTGCGTTGATGGTTGGACTCAATGATCTGAAAGGTCCCTTCCAACCTCGACCATTCTGTGATTCTATGATTCTATACTCAGAGTTGAGTTTATCTTACGATCCATGAAAAAGTGAAAATGGAAAGGCTCAGGAGGCCAAATTGGTCAGTGACCAGACCCCGTCTCTGACAGTGCAGTCGCACGTGTCTCACAGGCTGACACTCTGGATGCTCTGGGTGCATCCCAGCATGATGTCCCTCCTCCCCATATCACATCACCGATGGCTGCTGCTCAGCTTATGAACACCACTATAACCTCTCCAGTCTTTCCTGCTGTCTATCCATGTTTTTTCCCACCCTGAATGTGAATTCTATTCTATTTGTGGTGTTTTTCACACCATTCCTTCAATTTTTCATAACTACCCAGGCCGCTAATCTTTCTTTTTTTCTGTGCTTCTGGAGAAGCTGCGGATTTAATAAGTAATTTCTATACTCTGCTAAACAGGCTAATATAAAGTCCAGGATGCTCCTCCTGCAGATTTGCACTTGTGCAGTAGCACAAGAAAAGGGATTTGAAACTTCCCCATAATAGCTCAAGCTCAGCAATATTCTCTGGCTCATTTATGGAAATAGTATGCAATATGCATGTTAATTAATTTCAAAAATTAAGAGAGATATTATTTTCTCCTATGTACAAACTCTGCTCCCCTTCCACACAAGAGAAATGATCTGATTGATATGTTTTGTATTTAACAAATTCTTAAAAGTTTCTGCTTGCCTTGTTATTTGCCAAAAAAAGCCCCATTATTTGATCATTTGTTTATGTATAAATTTTCTAGAGATTGTGACTAAATTTTCCCCCAGAGTCTAAACGCAAGAGTGTGAACATCTCAGGGACTCCCTAACCGGTGAGTTGCTGGCAGCTGGGAGGTTTGCCCATACAGACTTTGCCTCTTTTCCAATTTTAAAGACTTTTTTTTTTTCTCCACCTTATTCCAGGCTTCTGCTCTTTCCTCCCACCCTCCCCATGGTGGCTGAACAGCAGTGATGTGAAATTGCTTGCTTTAGTGATACTTGAGGCTGAGATGAGATCAGTCATCAACCTCAGTGTATTACTGTGAAATAGAAATGGACTGTCGCCTTTAGCAGAGTTTCTGCAGATTCACCCCAGCTTCACTGAAGGATATCAGGGTTTAAACCCAAACCAGGGAGGACAGGCTGTGTACGTCACTTCAGGCCCCGCCACGCTCAAATGACAGAGAGCGTTCCAAACTCAGAGTAATTGGAAAAAGTTTCAAGAGCAAGAAAACATCTAGTTTCCTGTTGATGACTAAGAGCAAAGTGAAGAATCTGAAAGATAAGACCCATCAATAGACTGATTTTTAAGCAAACAGCTGGATAGATGGATAACTAGGCAGATGTTTTCTTACACGAATAATGGAGTATCTGCTGTGGCCAGTGCAGCAGAATCAAAGCTTTCTGCTTGTCATGATCTTTGCGTAGCACTAAAAATCCCTAAAAGGTGTTTTATATGGGAGGTGTATGGACTTCTGAGGGAGGATTTACCACGTAGCCCTGCAACCCCTGTAGTGATTTACTCAGCTGGCAGTCTCAGCTGATACTTGCAGCTTTAAACTGCACATCACCTTTGACATCACCCAAGCAGTGGGTGTTTTGTTCAGTCTAGAACTGTCTTCACCCATTTTAACTTCTGTGCTTAATTTCTTTTTAATCTCATCGATTGCAAAAGACATAAATGGATTAATTCACTTTACAACAGGCTGCCAGTGGTTCACAAGTTTGCTCCAGCTGAAGGGGGGCTGTGGCAAGGCAAGCCAGGCTCTGGCCCTGTTTAAATGGAGGAACAAACATCATTATAGGTTTACACATCTTCCCAATACAAACCTCCCATGTTACCACTGTCAGCAACACTAATAAATCCAAGGAGTGCAGACTTCAGATCTTCCAAGCCTTTTATATACATATATGGAAAAGCAGTACTCGGATCACCAGCTAAAATTCTGTTCTTTATGGTATTTACAGACAGAGCCCTTCTGCTGCACCTTGACTCACCACCACAGGGGCCAGGTTCCACTTTTAGAGCCACGGATATAAACCAGCATCTCCAGCTCCAGCTCCTAGCCAGCAAACTGCTCCTGCCTGTGTGTCAGGAGGATGGATGCTTTGGATGGATGCCCGAGCTCTCCCCAGCCTGCTTCCCCATCCCCTGGGGGTGGATGTCTCCATCCTCCCTGCTCCTGGCTTTTGGGGAGACCAGTAATATGTGGCCAGTAGCCAAATGCTGTAGTCTCTGCACGTTGGCTTCCCGAGTTAAGACCAAAGCAACCTTTAAATCTAAATACAGGCAGAGAGGAACAACACTGAGATGAGTGGCTGGGTCTGTTCCTCCCTTCCTGCCTGCGGTGGGCTGGCAGGACTCCGGGGACAGTACACCTCACCCTGGAGAAGCCTCCAAGCTGGTCCCACAGCCTTTTCCTCCAGCCACTCTTCCCCACTCACCTCTGCCATGGCATGCCGACAGCTCGCGCTGGGAGCACCAGCCTGACCACAGCCATCCCCGCGTCTGCCTGCCTGTCCTTTTGCAGCCTGCACTGAGAAGAGCAAAGGTGGAGAACCTGGTGCTGCGCGTGTCTCCAGGGGCGTGGATGGGTCCTGCACCACTGCAGAACTCCCCATGCCCCACTCATCCCTGCCATCCTTTGCTGATGCTCAGGGGCAGTCAGGCGGGTGGACCTGCTCCTTTTTGTGCATGTCGGGGTGTGGAGGGACAATGAGGCAGAACCTGTCCAGGGAGGGAGGAATGTTTCTGCCATTGCATTTCAGCAGGTAATCATCTTGTGTTTAAAGCAGATGGAAAACCTCCATCTCCAGTGGCTGACAAGCAGGGACATCCACTGCAGTGTTTCTGTGCGTGTCACCACTGCAAACCCAGCGTGTTCGGGGTGGAGAAGGAGCCCGGTCATGTGTGAGTGACAGAAACCAAAGGGGCTGCAGGGTGACATCCCACTGCATGCTCCGCTCACTGGGATGCCATGCTAAGCCAGCCTCTCAGGGTGGGTGGTTGCCGATTTAGGTAGCTGTTGCACTGAAAATTTCTCCTACAGCTCCTGCCTTGGGGATGGTTATTAAAGGCACAGCATCCCTCCTGCACCGGCAATGCACATCCATCCCCGAGGCTATGATCCCAGTGCTGGTCTCCATCAACAGCCCCTCATAGAATCATGGAATGGTTTAGGTTGGAAAGGACCTTAAATATCATTTAGTTCCAACCCCTTGTCTAGCATCTAGTTCTCCCCCATGTCTAGCAGGGACACCTCCCACCAGACAAGGTTGCTCCAAGCCCCATCCAACCTGGCCTTGAACCCCTCCAGGGATGGGGCAGCCACAGCTTCTCTGGGCCAGGGGCTCACCACCCTCGGCGGGAAATATTTCTCCCTGAGATCTCATCTAAATCTCCCCTCCTCCAGTTTGAAGCCATTACCCCTCGTCCTATCACTACGTGCCCTTGTAAAAAGTCCCTCTTACCAGCAAGGATGAAAAGAAAAAACTTTACTGGGTTGGAGCACTGGGGAGGACATGGTGTGGCACCCTGGGAGGACTCCTTCGCCGGCTCCTGGGACATGGCTGGGGACCACAGGGCAGCAATGTCCTCCGGAGCCTCTCACACATGTGCACGAGGATGGACAAACCCGCTGCTGCCCAGAGGTCCCCAGCAGTGGTGGTGGGCACAGGTCTACCCCGCAGCCCCAAAGGCAGCTCTCCTGAGCAAATATCGGAAAAGATAGGAAACCCCACCTTATCTTAGGGCTGGATTTCAAGTCAACCAGCAAAACACCATAAAAATGCAAACTCCTGATTCCACTGGATGCTAAAAAGGGGCATTAAACAGAAATGTGAGATACGTGCTATAAATCTCAGAGTCATTCTTCTTAAGCTATATTTAGCTGTGAAGATTGCTACCTTTCAGACTGGAAGAACAGCTTGTGAGTTTGAAAGATTTTTATAGTTTTTCTGACTGTAAGTTCATCTAATAAAAGACAGCGCCTCTCACCACAAATTATATTTGTCTGACGTATTTGCAGCTACAAACTTACAGTAGCTACGTATCTTAATGATATTTTTATAGCTACAACAAGCACTACCTCTGCTAGTTTCTGCAGCCTGACTGGTCCGGCCACCAGCCTCCTGCCCATTGATTCCTCATGGCCCCAGAGTCTTCCTCAGGGACTTGTGTCCAGCAGTTTGCTTGGCACTTGCTGGTGCAGGATGCTTTGGTTGGCATCGAGGATAAAGCATGTTGACTGATGCTCAGGAAGGAGTCGTGTGTGTTTCATATTCGTTGCAGTTAAGGACTGACAGGGAAGGAAGGGATGTCCGTCTTTTCTTTACCAGATTCCTCCGAGCTTGGGATGCGTGAAACAGGGTTGGAGACCTGAGCGGAAGTGTAAACAGAAGGGGGGGAAATGAGGTTTAAAATCTTGTTTTCAATTCTGCTCGGAGATGCAGGGGGTTTATTTTGCTTTAAAATGCTGTGCTGAAAAATACTATTAATCAGTATACAGGCTTTCCTTGGGGCATATGTTTTCTAAAATGGCTAAAAATGTCTAACATAATGAGTTAGAACTATTAAAAAAAAAAAAAAGCATTGGTGGAAAAAGACAACATGGCTGAAGGATAGGACCTGGGGATTGCAATCAGGGTACACACAACGGTGAAAGCATTTCCAGCAGACAGCGATGCTTTGCCCCTCATGATTTTACCTGAGTGAATAATTTTTCAATAAAGCATAATGAAAAATCCACGTATTCAAAATGTTGTTATTTCCTTTCCAGTGTGGTTTTAATAAGTGAAGGAAGAACAGCGATCAGGTGTTTCGTTTTCTCGAATGTGAGCCAGGGCACGCAGCACCATGCAGCAGCAACGCACTGGCCTTCCCCTCCTCATGGTTCACCCAGGACGATGGTTTCTGTCTCTGGTTTGTACCGAACAACACAGGCTGGGAAAACGGGACCCTCCGAGCCCCAGCAGGGTGTCAAAGCCAGATGGGAGGTTCCTTGTCCTGGTGAGGCTGCAGCTATTTCAAGGAAAGAAGAAATACAAATCTGTAACTGCAGGCATGAGTGAAATCCCTGTCGAGTTCCCACCCGCCGGGCAAGGGAGCGACGAAGCATGATCAGGGACTGCAAAAGACAATCAAGGCCACCTTAAATCTGAGATGAGCTGCAAGATGGAGGTGTGATACAGGAAGTGCTTTACGCAGCCCTGAACCACCATCACCGTGGGCAGAATGGAGAATTAGAGCAAGCCACGCTCAGGAGCATTGTCCAACACATAGATACCCCTTGTGCTTCGAGCCCTCGTGTATTAAACAGAGCAGGTCTGCTCATTTTTTGCACCAAAGGGCTGGTGCACAATTGCGTGTAAGACGACGTTTTAATGTTGCCTGTTGGCAAATCTGGCAAAATGGCTTTAGGATTTACCTTTCAAGATAAAACGAGGTGTGTTTTTCAACCACAACTGTAACTCTCTGCTGGAGCAAGTGAGCACAGATGGTGGTGAACGCTGTCCCTGAAGGTGTTTCATCCAGAGTCTTCCTAAAAGATCTCCGTGACACAAAATAGTTTGTGTGGAGCACAGAGCCTTTAGGGGAAATGTTAGAGCTGAAGTAATAGATGACATCAGGCCCATCGTCTCAGCTGCCTTTAAAAGCTGTGTCCCAAACATCAGAAAGGGAAATGTACCTTAGAGCCCCTTCCAGTCCCTCAAGGGGTTCCAGGAAAGCTGGGGAGGGACTCTGGATCAGGGAGGGGAGCCGTGGGACGAGGGGGAAGGGTCTGACACTGCAAGAGGGGAGACTGAGCTGAGATGTGAGGCAGAAATTCTTGGCTGTGAGGGGGGTGAGCCCCTGGCCCAGGTTGCCCAGAGAAGCTGTGGCTGCCCCATCCCTGGAGGGGTTCAAGGCCAGGTTGGACGGGGCTTGGAGCAACCTGGGCTGGTGGGCGGGGTCCCTGCCCAGGGCAGGGGGTTGGAACGAGATGATCTTTAAGGTCCCTTCCAACTCTAGTCATTCCATGATTCCATGATTCTATGGTATTTAAGGAAAAGGAACAGAAGGAATGGAAGCTGCTGAAAAACGCCTGCCCTGGGAACCCTTCCAGCCACTCCGTTTTCACAGTTTTCCTGAACTTGGAGAAATAACTCTTTTGAAGCTCGAAGTGGATGCATTTTTGATAGGAAAAGTTTCCTGACTGCATTGGCTGAATTTCACAAATATCGATAATGTTTTGCAGCTGGCTTCATACAAGCTACACAGCGTGTCTGCTGCAGCTATGAAACACATATGATGATAAATATAGCTGTCTCTTTTACTCAGCAATTCAATATTTCTACAGGCCCTTTGCGGTGGTTTAACCCCGGAGGGCAGCTCAGCCCCACGCAGCCACTCGGTCACCGTCCCCCCCACACAGTGGGATGGGGTGATAATTGGAAGGGAAAAAGTGCAAAAAGCTGCGGGTTGAGATAAAGACAATATAATAGGTAAATTAAACCTAGCCTTCTTCCCCCATCTTTTATTGCTCAGCACAACGTCCTATGTTCTTGAATATCCCTTTGGTCAGCTGGGGTCAGATGTCCTGGCTGTGTCCCCTCCCAGCTCCTTGTGCACCCCAAGGCTACTTGCTGGTGGGGTGGGGTGAGGAGCAGAAAAGGCCTTGATGCTGTGCAAGCCCTGCTCAGCAGTAGCTAAAACATCCCTGTGTTATCAACACTGTTTTCATCACGAGTCCAAAACACAGCCCCATACAGGCTATGATGAAGAAAATTAAATCTATCCCCAGCCAAAACCACCCTTCTTTCTCATCTCTGTCTATGTAAACAAAATTCCATAGGTAGATGTTGTTTTGGCATGCAGCATTTTGCCAGAAATACCCTTATCTATGGGATAAGCACTTGAGTCTCTGCTGTAAAACGAGCAGTAACACAAAATGTCCTATCACCTTGTTGTCCTTCGAACTACCACCCTTCTTCTGCCCCATTGTCTGTCTCTCCCTCCTGGACCACCACAGTCTTACAGTGAGATGCCTCAATGACCAATCTCAATGTTCTCCACAGCACTCTCAATGTTGTCCTCACCCCCTTTCTCAACCACATCAGCTTTTTGCTCACCGTTTTTCCCATCTCCCCAAAGAGATTCCTACTTACCCACCCAAGCCCAAAAAGGGCTCTTTCTTACCCTAAGTATATGCCGTTAATTCAGGACATGTCACTTACTATGAGCAGAAACATTTCCTTTTGGTGGGTCCAGTTCCTTTGCTTGCCAGTGCTCTCAGGAGTTTCCAACACTTGTTTCCCTTTCCAGCCCTCTCAGCAGGCTAAAGAACTAAGAACTGTATTTTCCCAAGTGACAGAGCTGTCTTTGAACCACAGACATTAAATAATTATTTCATTCATTGGATAACACGTGGCTGAGCCATACAAATTAAGATATAGACATATCATCGAAGTGGCACACAAGTCCAGTACTGATATTTACTTACCTGAAATTTTGCAATTGAAACTGTAATTTTTTCTTGTTGTTATTTAATATTTTTGTTGTTATTTAGCATCGCAGTCATGTAGCCCAGGAAGAGAATTAATTGGTAGCGGTAGTATTTGTTAACTGTACTTTTGCTATATGTTGAAACACAGATCAGATACTTTAATAAAATATTAGAGGTGTAGAATGAAAAGAAAATCCCTGCTGCCAAGAGCTTCAAATCTAAGGACAGGAGAGGAGAAAGAAATGAGGGGAGAAACAGAACAATAAACAGCATGGGTCATCATGAGACGCTGCAGGAGCTGTATGTATCACTGTACGATACCAAGCAAGTAAGAGGATATATTGCAAATTATGGATTTCATGAACAGAATCAGCTGTAACACAGAGAGGGTTGAGATTATTTAAATTTCCATTTTCATTCTGGTCCTTTTATCAAAATCATCTGGAACAGATGAAACTTCATATGCCGTAAAATAGCAAGACAAATACCAAATAATTATCCATGACTATTGCGCTGTCACTGAAATTGGATTGTGACTGATTGCGCAGCCTTTAGATGGAACAGAGCATTACTCAGGTACTCAGAGTGAAAAACACATGAAGGAGTCAGAGGACAGGGATAACTACAAGAAACTGTGGGCTGTAAAATGCTGTAACGGGCAGTTAATATCTGTGGGCCTGAGAAAAGTCCTGGCTGCCCCTCATCAGGGGGAGGGGGATAGCCCCGAGTGGCAGCTGTGACCCACTCCACACGCTGCAATTTCTGATGAGTTGGTTTTAATGTATGGATATCAATAATAATTGTTAATACCTTCACTGAGTCAATGCCCCACGTGATGCAAAGCAAAAGCACTTTCCAAATGATGAACTGACATTCGGATCATTATGTTAAGTGAGTGTTTTCCAGAGCAGTGATCTCTGCCACGGACATCTCTCAGGTCCCACAGTGCCATAGGGAGAAGATCCTTCTTGGTAAAAGGACCCTGAGGACACCCCTGTTTAGTTTTTATGCTGTAGATGATGGGGTTCAGCATGGGAAGGACCAGCAGGTAGACTTTGGCCATGAAGACGTGAACAAGAGGGGAAGCATGCTGGCCATACTGGTGAACCATGGACAGACCAGCCATGAGGATGTACTGCCAGGATATATGGGACAGGCAGTTGCTCAAAGCTTGAGGTGCTCCCTTTGGGATGTGGTGCTCAGAATGGCCCTAGCAATCAGTATATATGACACAAAGATGAGGATGACGTCTAATGTCAGAAAGAGATTGGCTACAGCAAAGCCATACCAGTTATTGAATGTGATGTCTGCACATCTGTTTGATCGGACAACAGGCGATGGCAGCACTTCTAAGAGATGTCTGCACAGAGCAGCCAGCCCAGTCCTGCCTGTCCTGGCACTGGTGATGATGGAGGAGTCTATGTCAGCAGGTAGCAGATGGCCACATAGTGATCAAAGGCCATGGCCAGAAGCACAGAGGACTCCATGAAGGAGAAGGAAAGAATGAAGCAACCCTGAGCAAAACAGGCTCCAAAACCTTGTTGTTGACCAGACTCATGACAGTTGGTGTTGTAGAGAGAGACAAACCCAAATCAGTGGTGGCCAGCATAGAGAGGAAACTACATGAGCTCATGGAGGCTCAGATGGGTCCTGATGACAAAGAGGACTGTGCAGTTCCCCACAAGTGATGCAATGGAAAGCAAGCGAAGGGGATGGAGAGACAGAGGTGGGCAGCCCCCAGCCCCGAGATGCCTGTTGGGGTGAACAGCATGAGAAGAGCAAGAGGAATTGCTTGTGCTGCAACATGACATGATGAGCTGAAGCACAAAAAGGCAAAGTAAACCTGTAATCAGTGAACCAAAGAAAAAAGCACGAACTAGAAATGATCCAATATCATAAATCTGACAAATCTAAATGAACAGTTATGTTATGCATTCTGGCTCTCTTGGAGTGCTGCAGTACAAACTCTTACTTAAAAGAGAGTTGATCACAGAATCACACACAGAATCACAGAATGGTTCGAGTTGGAAGGGACCTTAAAGATCATCTATTTCCAACCCCCCTGCCCTGGGCAGGGACACCTCCCACCAGCCCAGGTTGCTCCAAGCCCCGTCCAACCTGGCCTTGAACCCCTCCAGGGATGGGGCATTGACAGTTTCCCTGGGCAACCTGTTCCAATGCGTCACCACCCTTACAGTAAAGAATCTCTTCCTGATTTCCAATCTAAATCTACGAATCTACCATCTTTCAGTTTGAAGCCATTGATGGTACAGAAATATACCATTAAAGATGTAAACATTGCACTTTGCTATGGCAAGAATAAATGTTGCATACCTATGAGCCCGATGACTTCATAGAATCATAGAATCACAGAATCCCGTGTTGGAAGGGACCTCAGGGATCATCTGGTCCAACCTTTCTAGGCACAAGCACGGTCTAGACAAGATGGCCCAGCACCCTGTCCAGATGGATCTTAAAAGGGTTCAGTGACCTTTGATAAACATCAACATGCAATGGTACTGTTATTATAAACATCATTAAGGAAAAGGGAGGAAAGTTTGCAGTTGTTCCCCAGATAAATAATGACTAATCAAACGTACTGGGTGAAACAAAGACATTTGTGCCGACCTCACGTGCACCTGTGGCATTTCAGGATTTCTGCTTTTTGGAGTTGAGAGACCTTTGTGTCATTGATACAATTTGTTCCACTCCAGAAATGAGCAGGAGCCTCTTTACATGATGAATTTGTCAGTGCTGCCAAGTTGTCTCGACTCTGCCCTGGCTGCTTCCAGCCCAGCTGCCGGCGGAGACGCAGTTTCATGGCAGCGGTGGCTCCGCTCTCCTGCCTCCTCCCACACAACACACACTCCCCTGCCTTGGTTTCAAGGATCCGAGTCTCCAGGTGCCACTATATCACACACTCTTCACTTGCCTAAATGCAGACAGGGAATATCCCCCAAGTCTTTACACCAATTGCCCGTGCTTCACAACAGCCTCTTGGAGAAACAGTTGACAGGAGAGCTTTTGTAAATACACAGTGCATCCACACTGAGACACCACAGGAACCCTGCGTGTTCATTTTATCCATGGAGAATTTCTGAAATACTTGGCAGGTGCCCAAGATTTCTACTCTCAATATCCTTTAAACAGCACTGAAGCATAACGAGACATGGCAATATAAATTTGAATAATTCATACCAGACACCAGGTTCTGATTTTATGCTGAGCAGGTAAAACTGTCTTAAGAGGCGGAGGATTTGCTGCTGTGGTTGGGAAGCAGATTTCGGGAAGCAGGTTTCTGAAAACAGGGGATGCTTTGAGGCAGCAGCGGAGAGATGAGACGTTTTAGCTCAGGCAGAAAGGTTGGGTAGATCAATTAAAACCGGGAGCACATTTTCAGTTGTGATTTTGCATTATCCAGTGCCTGTTCCCAATGTATTGGCACAAGGCTCCAGCCCTGGGTTCCTTATCTGAGTTGCAGCCTGAGCGTGCTCTCTTGGTACCCACGAAGTGTGGGGAGCGCGACGGCAGCCCGCGAAGCAGGACCAGGGTTTTCGTTTCACCCCCTGCTCAGCAGCTCCACAGTTAGCGCTCAGAAGGATTTAAAAGAAAAAAACCCAAACTGAATGCCAATAGGGGTTAGGAGAGGAATCAATGCCAAGGAACAGTCCGTATTCTGCTGCATGAACTTGACGTTCACTCAGATCTCGAGCACTTCTGGTTCCTTCACCTCAAAAGGGACACAGGTAACCAGGATGTCCTGCACTCTGTCTCTCTTACCGGTGATCCCGGGCACATGGTGGGGCAGGGGCCAGCACCCCTGACTCCAGCTGCTTGGTTTCTTCCCCATTCCCTCAATTATTTGCTACCAAATAGACAGAGATTACAACAGCAACTGAAAGCAGCACACCAGCCATTGCACCCCGTCAGCGCAGGGTGGACACCAGGAGACACTTCACACACTCCGGCCGACTGCATTTCTCCCGTGATTGGACACTGGCTCCAGCTTCTTTCTGACCATATGCTTCCCTTTCTTGATCAAAATCACCCATTTTTCCACTAGCTGTTCAAGGCACCAATGACTCCGTCAGACGAGACCCAAGGGATCGTCGACAGCAAGGATATCCCCCTCGCCCTGGGTGCTGACATTGGTGTTGGTGGAGATGAGACAAAGGCATGTTCCTGCTCCTGTGGAAGTGTGTCCAAGAAGTTTTCATGTATCTCCATGCTTGCATAGTCTAATAATTACAATATTGTGTAATCATGCACAAAGTAGCTTTGCACTGATATTACCTTGGCAGTTTTTCTGGCAAAAGGTCACTTTTTCTGCAGACGTGGCAGTGCTGCCAGTGTGGCCTCAGCAGAAGACGTACAAGACTATGAAATATTGGGCTGAATGCACAGTGGTCCCTCACCAACACTAAAACTACTTGAAACTAGTAGGAAAAGAGTTTGATGCAGAGGAAAATACTTCTTTTACAGAGAAGTTTCTGGAACTTACTTTCACAATCAGTTATGAAGGAGGATGACATCAGGGAGTTTAAAAGGTGATTATACAAATTAGTAATGGGTCCATAAACATATGTTATAGTGAGCAGGCAGGGACGTGACTTCTATTGTCACCAGTATAATGATAATAGAAGTTGGGGTGCTATGAGGGGAATGGAGATATTGGCCCCATATGGGGAATGGAGAATTGGTGCCATACCCTCCCTGCTCAGCTCCCAGCAGCCTTCCCTGGGGACACCCGCACTCCCACGGCCACTCTGCGAGGGGGAAGCAGAACTGCTGCAATATCTTCTCGGAGAGGACGCAGAGACAGCAGCAATGGTCGTCCACCACCCATGTGCGCCCACTGGGGCAGTGCTGACATGCTACAGCTCAAATATATGATGCTTTGGGGGTGAATACAGAGGAACGCAAAGGTTTGGGGGTGAAAGCTGCCTCTGAGCAGAGGAAATGCAGCAGATCTGAGAGCAGTGTAAGGAGACACACACAGGGACACACACAGGGACAAAATGAGGAGTTACATACTTCATTGCTGGTGTTCAGGGATGAATTTGGGGGACTAAAAATCTCACTTGGCCAATTTAATCTCACTTCAGTGCTACAACATATTCCCATGCAGCAGGGGAGCTTGCTCCAGGGTTGGTTTGTACAATACACAGAGCAAGCACTGGGCCAAGACACAGGAGCAACCCCCCTGCCTTTCCTCAGTGCACATCCATAGAACATAGAATCATAGAATCATAGAATTGCCCAGGTTGGAAGGGACCTTTCAAATCACCAAGTCCAACCATCGACCCAACACTGACAAACCCACCACTACCCCATGGCCCTCAGCACCACGTCTGCTCGGCTTTTAACTCCCTCCAGGGATGGCGCCTCCACCACTGCCCTGGGCAGCCTCTTCCGATGCTTCACAACCCTTTCCATGAAGACATTTTCCCTAATATCCATCCTAAACCTCCCCGGGTGCATCTTGAGGCCATTTCCTCTTGTCCCATGGCCTGTTCCTTGGGAGAAGAGCCCGACCCCCCCTGGCTACCCCCTCCTTTCAGGGAGTTGCAGAGAGCGAGAAGGTCTCCCCTCAGCCTCCTTTTCTCCAGGCTGAACATCCTCATGCTGACACAAACGTACTGCAGAAGAGTCAAAATATGGAATTTAGCAGTTAGATGAGCTTAGTGGTTTTCTTCAGCTTCTCTTCTGAGCTGCAGTTGCCTTTCCCCAGCGCTCCTCTGTGCATGTGGGTTTATTTTCCCAGCCTGTGTTTTCAGAGGCCAATTTCCACCCTGTTTTGAGGCTCCAAAAGAGGTTCTGCCCTTACCATGGGTCTGAGACAAAACAACTGTAACCTCCGTGGGAAGTCCCTGAGGCATTTGAGACATTTCATTGTCAGGTGGGAACTTTAACTTTTAAGAAAGATGACTCTGTGCCTCTCTCTTCATTCAGATGTCTCTCACTATAGTTTCCCTTTTTTTTTTCTTTTTACTCCTTCCTTGCTTCCTATTCTCATTTTTCTTTTCTTTCTTGGCTCACATGTAGCTTGCTTCTGCATGTATAGCGTCTTCATTGAGAGATATTAAAGTACTTTATCAAAAAGAGGCAGTTTCTCCTCCTAACCTTCCAGCAAGCAGTGCATGTGAGTGTGTTACCCAGTAAAATAAATAATTGGATTTTTTGTTGCAGAGCAGTAGCAGAACAAATTTGTTTTTGCAGTCTCTCTACCTGTGTCTGGCGTCTCTCCACCATCACCTCCTCACCCCAAGGTACCTGAGTGCCCAGCATCCTTTTGAACAGCAAAGATAACTCCTTTTCTCATCTGAGCTACCCACCTACACAGCCCTGTATTGCTTATTCTCCATGAGCAATGCCAGCAACGTTCACCTGAACTGGTCACCAAGCTGCCCTGGGTGCAGGGACCCAGAAAACTTTTCCTTCCCTGTTACAAAACGAGAGCAATCCAAGAGTTATGTTGTGTAATCTCCGATTTCAGGTTTAACAACCACCTTCAAAATCCTAAATTTTTTTAGACAAAAAAAAATTTGGTAGATGGAACAATTAAGTATTTAAACGAGAAGTCTGAATCAACAGTATCTGTCCAATGTAAAATATATCACCTGTTTCCCTTTCCTTCTATGTGCATAAAGCAATCCCCTGCTTACACTCACTTTTAAAGTGCATTTTAACCAATTTTTTCAGGGAAAGGAGGAAAACATCAGATGTTCTCTCAGGGACCCTGGGGTTAACTCTGCTCTTCTTGTAGCCGAACGCTGGTTCACTTCTGAAGGACTCCAGGAGATGCAGCTCCAGTGTGAGATGATAAAACACGGGTGCCTCTGTGGAGACATCTCCTTGTGTGGTGGTGGGTCTCTCTCTGCAAGGGTCCCCATCCGCATGGGGTGTCCTAGACCCCAGCAGTCAGTGGTGATCCAGGGCTCAGCTTGGTTTTCCCCCCTTGGTGCTGGGTCCCATTTGAGATGTCCTCAGCACACGTGTGTCCAGACAGCTGTGACACAGGTCCTGCACACTGAACCGGTAGCCCAATGTACTGAGTTTGCAAGGTCTCAGGACTGAGGCATGCCAGGTTTGCTCTTTTTGGACTTGTCCTGACCTTAGGACAAGAGGAAATGGCCTCAAGTTGCACCAGGGGAGACCAGGCTGCCCAGGGCAGTGGTGGAGTCGCCATCCCTGGAGGGATTTAAAAGCCGGGCAGACGTGGTGCTGAGGGACATGGGGTAGTGATGGGTTTGTCAGTGTTGGGTTAACAGTTGGACTCGATGATCTGAAAGGTCCCTTCCAACCTGGACAACTCTATGATTCTATGACCTTCCTGGAGCTTTGTTTTTACCAGATTTGGCCGTAATGGCAATTTTTATTCTGACTATGGCTATGGCTTTTTTTGCTTACTCTTGTATGGTGCAACCAGACTTTCAGTTTTAAGCAGACAGTAGTAAAAAGTAGCTATTCTGTGCTGGATGAAATATTTATGACTTCAATATAATGCCATAGTGCTGAGAAATACGAGTCTGGCAGGATGGCAGTGGCCTTGAGAAGTGGGGACAGAGGATGCGGTATAGAGGAGTGCAGGCATGAGGTGATAAGAGACAGGGAACAGACTGGCACTGGAGACCTCATGGCTCTGAACAACTCGGGAAAGGTCAGTTAAAGAAATGCAGGCTTGGAGATGGACAAAAATGGTTCTGGGGTGACAAAGAGAGTAAAGAACAAGTATCTAACATGCAGAAAATGCACAATATTTAGGAAACCTGCATGTATCATGGACTTGCAGACCCATGAAGAGAAATCAAGGTGTAAAATCATGTTATCAAACATAAAAGAGACACAAAGTGGACCCTAGAGTGAGGAAGAAGAAGCCATGAACATCAGTATCATACTCCTCCCTGTGAAGGACTCCAGATTTTGATGATGCTGTAACATCCACCACCACCATCGAACTGAAGTCACCAGCCTTAGGACCCAGAGGAGCAGTGAAAGAGTGAGCATGACCCCAGGGAAGAGGCAGAAACTGGGAAGTGTGTGTATAGCAATCATGACTTTTAAAAAAAATATTATAGCAGCTTTCCATTATCTGAAGAGTGCCTGCAAGAAAGCTGGGGAGAGACATTTTACAAGGGCATGTAGTGATAGGACAAGGGGGAATGGCTTCAAACTGGAAGAGGGGAGATTGAGCTGAGATCTGAGACAGAAATTCTTTGCTGTGAGGGGGGGTGAGCCCCTGGCCCAGGTTGCCCAGAGAAGCTGTGGCTGCCCCATCCCTGGAGGGGTTCAAGGCCAGGTTGGACGGGGCTTGGAGCAACCTGGGCTGGTGGGAGGTGTCCCTGCCCAGGGCAGGGGGGTGGAATGAAATGGTCTTTAAGGTCCCTTCCAACCTAAAGCATTCTATGATTCTATTATTATTGTTGTTGTTATTTTGTCGAGACATATTAATTTCTTCCTTTTTTCTTTCTTTTTTTTCTGTGATAACTCTATATGAACTAACAATGATTCTTGTATTAGATTCTTTTCAATTATACTAACAGTTAATTCTTGGCTTTATCCATAAAGTGCGTTTCCTTTTTGCCCGTACATGAGATTCTGATCATAACAACACACACTGCAGTGGCAGTGGGAAGCCACATGGGACACCATCAGGCATCTCCAATGAGACCTGTGATCTCCAGGGGCACTAAGCAACGAGGCGTAGGTGAGTGCATTGAGCTCCTGGCTGATGCGGGCCCTGGGGTGCCCGGAGGCACCCAGCACACCCTAAAGCTGTTACCCAACAGCTGCTCACCAAATCTGACCCCAGGGAAGACGCATCCAAAGAAACTCCATCCCAGACCCTGGAGACAGGTTGCACAAGGCTGGATGGAGCAAATGTGGATGTACCCACACACCCATCCCATCAAGTACGAGGATATGGGCAGGAATATGTGAGAGGGGAGAGTTTACCCATTTTCTGCACTGTCACATGCACAAGTACCCCCTGCATGGACAACGTCTGTACCTTCATATGGGACACATTAAAAGGCTTTCTGGAGAGATCAAGGGATCTGCACAGCCATGGACATGGTACCTGTGTGGGAAAAGGTTGCAGAAAATTTAATAAAGGATTGTAGAGAGGTGGGGGTCAGTCTCTTCTCCCAAATAGTAAGCAATAGGACAAGAGGAAATGGCCTCAGGTTGCACCAAGGGGAGGTTTAGAATGGATATTAGGAAAAATTTCTACACCAAAAGGGTTATCAAGCATTGGAACAGGCTGCCCCATATCCAGAGGGATTTAAAAGCCGGGCAGACGTGGTGCTGAGGGACATGGGGTAGTGTTGGGTTGATAGTTGGACTCGATGATCTGAAAGGTCCCTTTCAACATGGGCGATTCTATGATTCTATGATTGAATCAATAAGCACATGGATAAGTACACCATATGGGGAAAGGCAGTATGGCTCTTCTAACGTTCAGACATGACTCCCTAATATATTGCAAGTCCTCCAGGGGCTGGAAAGGATTCTGGCTGGGGTAGGTCCAAGGTATGGAGTCTTACTGGATTCCCAAGGACTCTGAGCAAGGTCCCCACCGAAGATCATCAAATAAGCAGCCATGAATTGAGAGTAAAGTCCCAGACACCAGTGAATAATTGAATCATAAAATAAGGGTTCATGGCTATCCTTTACAGTGAACCTCTACAGGAATCCGTACTGGGATTTCTGCTTTTCAACAACTTTTGCCTGGGAAAGGGAAGGGAAAACAGCAAGGCAACCAAGTTTCTGATGCTATTAAATTACTCCAGGAACAGGAGGACCAGCTGTGAAAATCTGCAGAAGACCCTGGTAAGACTGAGTCACTGAACAATAAAACAACAGATAAAAAAACCCACAGCTGAGATAAACATACAGTGATGCACTTGGGGGAAAACCAGAACACTTTAGATAGAAAATGACAGGCTGGTGGCTAACAATTATCCCTCAGGAACAAGCTGTCACTGTTATGATAGTGTTACGACAACACAGTTCAGTGATCAGCAGTTCCAAAAACAAACGAGATATTAGAAATTCCTCGGCAAGGACCAGAAAACAAGGCCAGGACAGCGTTGTGCATCTGAAATGCTGCTGCAGCCCTGGCGCCTCGGGGAGCAAAACGCTTGTCACGGGAAATGAGTGAGCAGAGCATGGCTTTGGTTGGAAAGAGGCAGCGGAGGGCAGATATGACAGAGGTGGCAAAGGCCCAAAGATGAGTGGGGAAAGATCTGCTCGTTGTCACTTCCAATACGACAGCTAGAAGCAGGAGAAATTGGAACAGCACGCATCTGGTTCAGAACAAACATACGGGCCATTATTCATGCAGGGTGTCATTAGACTGTGGAAATCACTAAAGCAGGGTCTCCTAGAGCCTGAAGCATTCACACGTTAAATTTAGGAAGATGAGCTCCTTAGACAAGTGGGTTCATCATCAACACATCAGTGGTGTGATTGAAGAAAACACCAAAGCAGCCCCAAAACCCATGCTGTTCCAGGAGGAAGACTCTGGCCCTTTGCTGAGGGCGAGGACTTTCCAAGGTTTCTGGTGAGCAAACCCTAGCTTTTAGCTTCAATTATTGTCCTCAGGTTTGTGCAACAAGGTGCACTGTGTCCCCTCATCAGCTAGCACTTTATTTTTTATGTTGGGAGTTATTATTCTTCCTTCTGAGACAATAGCACTCATTCCTGCCTGTCAATTTTTTGCAATGAGCTTTAGCTCATTTGTATTTATTCTTGGTGCATGGCAGAATCCCAGACCCGTCCCTCCTTGGCTTTTTTGTCTCACTCAATGGTGCAAACCCAAACTGCCTGGTGAGTAGAGGAAAAAGGGCTTGTTATGAATGACCAAGGCCGATAAGAGACCTGCCTTTTGCAAAAAAAACCATGAGATTGTTTCCCAGGCAAGAGGGTGTTGCGTGTGAAAGAGGCTGGGCAAGCTGGTTGTCAGCAAAACAACTGCTTCTAAGGTAACAAATGCTGGCAGGAGTTAAACCCTGTTAATCATATTAAGAAGGTACTTTCAAGTGCCAGCACCTGTGTCAAAAGGCTTTCCTATTAAAGCTGACCCCAGGAGGTTGCTGTGCTGGGTGGTTTTAAGGTGTTGCAGAGGGTTTAGAGGCTATTTGAGCTGGTAAGGTTGGTATCTGTTTTTGTTGGCTATGTATAGTTATAATGCAAGTTAACTGCTTTCTAGTCCTGAGATTTATGTGTCTACCTCCTTAGTTCTGTAATTGCTGTCTTCTGTGTTGTTTTATGCTATTTTAATGCTGTAAATGGTTGGCCTTGCTCCTGTCTTTTACAAAGTGCTTCTTAAAAGGTGATTGTTTTAGACCTTCATGCTGTATTAACAAGGAATGTGAGATAGTACTGCAGTGTATGTGTTTGGTTTGTTTTGGGGGGGTTTATTGGTGTATTTGTTTTTTTAGTAAGTTGCTTACCTAGAGGCTGATAGGACTTTTACAATAGAGGAGGCTAAATCATGATTATGTGAAGTATCTCTTATTGCTCAAGTCAGGTCTACTTTGGAGACCTCATGTGTGGATCTCCAAAGGCCCAGACGCAGATAAACTAAGGAAACTGCCTGCCTTTCTTGTTATACTCCTGAGAACAAGCTGTTCTCTTGCAGCTTGTGCTCCACACAAGATGTCCATGTGATAGTGTATTTAACTGCCTCCTCTGAAGCACTGGCTAAAGAGATCCCTCAACTAGCAATGTCCAGTTGCAGAAGGTTTGGCAGCTGAAAGCTCTGCACTGAGACAGTGGGGTGGCTTAATGCAGCAGGACCTCACGTGAATGGGTCTCACACAGCATCCTCTTCCCAACTGGGGATGTTTGAAGTTAACTGTTGAACAGCTCAAGCACTAAAAGGACCATTTGTCTTTGATGTGGCGTTGTCCAGAGGATAATGTGCAGCAGACCTCGCAGCCT
>VYZM01013937.1:0-61632 GCA_013398915.1 Dromas ardeola | reverse complement strand
GTGCTCTGAGCTGCTGGTGTGTCCTCAGCAGAGCCTGGCCCCCACAACACCTTGTTTACTGCTGCTTGTGGTAAAACCCTTTCCATGCTGTCCCCTTTTCATACAGCTCCATCACCTCCCAGCTCCCCGATCGACTGGGCTGGCCGTGGGGATGGGAGTGGGGCAGGTGATGCTTGTGCTGTTGGCTGCCTGCACGGTGATGCCTGCGAAGGACCCATTGCTGAACATCTGTATGGATGCCAAACACCACAAAACTAAGCCTGGCCCGGAGGGGAAGCTGCATGACCAGGTATGACTCTGCTTATGGGTTAGGTGGGATTGTTGGGGTCCCCTGTACCTACCACCCCAGGTGACACCAGCTGGTTTGTGCTTTGGGTTTAGCAACCACTTGCCTGAGGAAGGAAAGCCTGTGCTGCGCAGGTGGCCTGGGTTTTTTTGCTGTTTTCTTCTAGCAGATGGCTAGGGTAGATGCAGTGGTGTGAGGATTTGTCAGGTCAGTCTCACCCCTCTTTAACCAGGAAGCCTCCCCTTACCAATGCTTAGGTACCCCAGATCAGAATGAGGCAAAGGATGGCAAGGAAAGATGCTCTTGTCTGATACCTCTTTGTTAAAGACTTGTCTTACTAATTGAAGAGCTCTGCCCCTAGGCCCCTGTTGGAGATGGGGCTCAGAGCAAGCCAGGGTGCAAAAGGAGGGAGTTTGTTTCTATTCCTCAGGCTGGCACTAATTCCTGGTGAGGATGTGATCTCCTCCTGCTCTTCCAACTCCACATTGCTACAGCCCTGAAGTCTTCAGTCCACAGTGCCACAGCTACTGCTGGGGTAGACATCCTTGCTGCTGAAGGCTTCTTGCTGTAGGCTATGTGGGGAGCTGGCACCTGCAGCATCCTCCGACTCCCTCGAGCTGCTGCCTGCCCTCCCTGACCAGCCTGTCTCTCGCTCTGTTGCAGTGTGCTCCCTGGAAGGACAACGCCTGCTGCACAGCCAACACCAGTTCAGAAGCCCACAAGGACCAATCCAACCTGTACAACTTCAACTGGAACCATTGTGGGCTGATGCCGCCCAAGTGCAAGCGCCACTTCATCCAGGACACGTGCTTGTACGAGTGCTCACCTAACCTGGGGCCCTGGATTGACCAGGTAGGATCAGACCTGCTGTGATTAAGACAACAGGGCTTGTGCTGGCCACAATACGTTGTGTGCTGGCCACAATACGTTGTGTGCTGGCCACAATACGTTGTGTGCTGGCCCCCCATACAGTATACCCCTGGCATGTATGTGAGTGTGCTTTCCAGGGACACTGCAAACTTTCTTACTGGGTGGAAAAATTCAAAGGACTTTGCTAGCCCCTGCTTAGGTAGTCAGGCAGGCTGATGGAAGAATTGCTTGTTGTCAAGACATGTCTCTGGGGCTGAAACTCTTCTGAGATCAGCTCTGGTGCCCAGGGGAAGGGCCTGGGGGGGGGGCGGGAATTTAGGATGTGGCAGATCCTACCCTTTAACTTCGAAGGGCCACCACCAGTGTGCATGGTCCTGTTCCCTTGCAGACTGACAGCAGCTGGCGTCGGGAGAGGATTCTTCACGTGCCACTCTGCAAAGAGGACTGCGAGGAGTGGTGGGAGGATTGCAAGGACTATCTTGCGTGCAAAGAGAACTGGCACAAGGGCTGGAACTGGGCAACAGGTTGGTGGGCTGTGCGGAGCAAGCATCTTCTCACCCCTGCAGGCACCCCAGCACCATCATGGCTGGCTGCCCAGTGGCTGGAGCCAAAATCCCTAATGGCTCTTGTCTGTCTGTGGGGTTGCCAACTAGAAGGTGGCCAAGCCACCGTCCATCAGCTAGGATGCAGTGATGGGCTGTGGGTAGGTGGCCTGCTCTTCTCAGGTGAAAGGACATGAGTCCAGTGTGTCAACAACGTTGTTGTTTTCTTTTTGGGTGTTGTCTGTCCTCAGGAACGAACCGCTGTCCTTGGGGCTCCATGTGCAGACCCTTCAACCAAGTCTTCCCCCGACCAAAAGACCTGTGTGAGAAAATCTGGTCCAACTCCTACAAATACACCACAGAGCATCGGGGCAGCGGGCGCTGCATCCAGATGTGGTTTGATCCTGCCCAGGGAAACCCCAATGTGGTTGTGGCAAAGTACTATGCTTGGAAAAAGAGATCCTCCCCTGCTGGGATGGAGAACGTGACTCCTGAGAAGGACAATGCTGTGCGTGATCTGCCATGGTCTGTGCTGGTCTTGCTGCCTCTGGCCCTTGTGATGCTCCCTGAGGGAGGCAGGTGCTGTGGATCCCATGGATGGGGGTCCCTGTGACTGCTCCCTGAAGGGACCTGGCTTGCTCTGCTCCAGCTACCCAACAAGAGGATCTGGTATAGGTGACTTAGGTCTGTCTGTTCAAACTGGTCACACACCCCAGTAAGTGCTCTATGTGAGTTGTGTTGTTGGACCTCGATAGCTGCCTCCGCTTTCAGCCGCTGACAAAGGCGGTTATTTCCCTGCTGCCCTAGGAGGGGCAACACCATGTGTCTCTGCTCTGATGTAGGAGCTCCTTCACGTCTGTTCCCACCTCGTGGCTGTGTGCTACGTTGGCAGTGCTTGCTCAAGGTCCTCAGCTGAGCTCTGGTGTCTGGTCTTTCAGACTGCTCTGACTTCCTGAAGGGTGGGGGTGACAATAAAATATTCCTCTGAATCAACTTTGCTGTACTGAAGTGAAGTACTATTGAGAAGGTAGAGGTGCCCTGGGGGTGGAACAAGGCTGCTGGTCTGGACTGGGAGGTGGTGGGTTCTGTAAATGTATGAGTCTGCCTGGGGGTAGGAAAGATGTAGATCTCCTGGGAACTGAGTTGCCTGCGTGTCTGCACTGGGACTTCTGCAGCAGGCCACAGCCAGCCATGAGAGAGGAGAAGCTGTAATGTCCCATACTGAGTCGCAGTCTTCCATACTTCTGCTTTCCTCTGAGCTAGGCTTCTCAAAGGAGCAGGACCTGTCTGACCTTCTGTGTACGGATTGCTGGAGTGAAATGCAAACTTCTGCTGCAGCCTGGTGCAAGTGGCACCTGCTTTCCCAGCCCAGCAATCGCCTCTGAGGAGCATCTTGGCAGAAATGGCCTTGACATGCAGCTGTCCAGAAACTCTGTGTGGAAGACTCCCTCTCCTCACCTATGGCTGTGCAGCTCGGGTTGACTGCTACGGCTTTCCTCCCCCAGCCCATGGTTTTGGCTGAATATCTGTGTTGCTTCAAAATTTTCTCTGCCGCAGGGAGTAAGGGCTCACAGCCTCCTACATGGGACTTGCAGAAGTTGCCAGTAGCTGTGCAGGGGCTCACTGCTGTGCTTATTTTTTTTTTTCTTCCTTCTTCTGAAGCAGAAATGAGCTTCTAACAAACCTTTAGCAGCTTTTGAAAGGAATAGCAAAGGGGAAAGTAATGGGGAAAAGCACAGGCTTGCTTAGGTTAGGCAAACTCCATGGCCGTGCAGTCTGCAGAGCTTTATAGGACTTCAAATGATTTAAGGAGTTTTTAGATCAAAGCAGCTGCTCCCATAAGTTGTTCTGATTATTTGGGGTTGTTCGTGGTTTTTTTAAATGCTCCTAATGATACAGCCTCTACTGCAGCTGGCTACTTATTCCTTGCCTCTATATGAAACGCAGAAGCACCCTTTTCTTTCCCTCTCCAACTTCAACATCTTGTCTGCAAGAGCTGAAGCTGTCCTAGGACTGACCCTGGCTTGAAGTCAAAAATGTCTTTAGCCCCTGTGTGGGGTATGAGGTTTGCCCTGCCTGACCCAGCTAGGGATGGGGCAGAGGAAATGCCTAGAGCTGACAGTCATCTCAATAAAGGCCAAAAATAAAGCAAGTCTAAAAGCAAAGCTGCTCAAGGTGAAGGAAAATCCCATCCAGGCAGCTCCCACTGTCCATGGGCTTGTTGCCTGTGTGGGTTCTGGCCAGCTCTGCCACTGTGTCTAAATAATACTCGGGTATTTGTCTCTTAGAAGCATATTGGGATCCCCTTTGGGGCTGCTGGGAAGTGCTTCTCTTCCCCCAGCAATGCGAAAACCCTGCCCACAGGCCTGTGGCTGGAGAGAGATCTGACCTCGCTGATTCCAACCACTTCCAGTTTTGTTCTTTGGAAGTTGCTTTGGGATTAGCTGCAAGTGAGGCTGCAGCCAACGTCTCTTCTTTATGAGAAAATTCTAGTTATAGACACTTGCTTCCCTGGACACTTCACCAGTTCTGTTGGTGCTGTTCCTGTGCTTGGCAATGGTAGGATAATTGTTGGGACCGTTCATTGCATACCATAGAAAAGCTATTCCAGAAAAAGGCATCCTTGAGGAGGAGGCTGATTAGATCAGTTGTCCATCTCTTATCACAGTCTCATCACAAGTTCATCTGCTCAGCCCTGAGTTGAGCTAAAAGGTCAAATATTTCACCTGTGCTATTCTCTGTATTTGATTGTTTCTTGTGATAGACTTTATGACTCTGCAGTCATTTGTGCGTTAATCCCTGCATGCTAGATATCACCATTCACTCATTATTTCAATGATACTGTTTTCAAAGAAAACCTACTGAAGTCCAGAAAGGGAGAAAACTGCAGAGAATTATACAAATAACAAAACCATCCAACTTACAAAGGTTTAACTCCTTAACTATTGGAACAGTCACCACCTTTATGTGCAAGTCAAGATATGATCCTTTCGTCTACACAGCAAACCCTGACTGCTGAGTCTGCAAGGGGGAAAGGCTGACACTAAATATCTCAAAGTGTATTGAAACTTCTGCCCATCAGACTGGCCTGACATTGCCTCGCTGGTTTTGTCCACCCTTTTCTGCTGATTACTGTCCCACTGAGGTGACCCAGGCTGAGGATGTCCCCAAGCATCTCTGCCAGAGCAGCTGTTAAGGGTGGTGAGGCACTTGGAACAGGCTGCCCAGGGAAGTTATCGATGCCCTGTCCCTGGAAGTGTTCAAGGCCAGGCTGGATGAGGCTTTGAGCAGCCTAGTCTAGTGGGACGTGTCCCTGCCCAGGGCAGGGGGGTTGGAATTAGATGATCTTTAGTGTCCCTTCCAACCCAAACCATTCTGTGACTCTGTATCAGTGAGGACTGCCTGTTGGGAGAAGTGTTTCATGAGGATTGAGGTTCTGCTTCAGCAAAGAGCTCTTGCAACCTGTGCTGCAGCTCACCACCTAATTGATTTCACCTTTGTAGCCCAGTTCTGGGGCCTATGCACATCACCTCACTTCACGTTGTCCTTACGTGGGTCATCATGTCCCATCCCTGGAAGTTTTTAAGGCCAGGCTGGATGGGGCTCTGAGCAACATGATCTAGTGGGAGGTGTCCCTGCCCATGGCGGGGGGGTTGGAACTAGATGATCTTTAAGGTCCCTTCCAACCCTGACAATTCTATGATCATTGAGCTGGGGCTATGACGTACTCCTCTCCCCCTGACCAACGCACTTGCGTTTGTCCAACAGCTCTCGGCGTGCTCAGGGGCTGTCCCTGCATTGATCTCATCAGCGTTTGCTGCGGCTGATGACATCTTTCAGCTGACACAGTGCATGGCAAACTAACTCCAGGAGGAGCTTCTCCCCACTTTGGACGCTTGTACTAATTCCTGTCATTGGCGATGTTGTTCCCATCGTCAGAGAGGTGGAGATGGTACACCTGCAGGGGGTTCAGGCACCTGCCTGCTCTGTGTGACTATAGCCAAGGCTGCGGTGTGTTGGCAACTCAAGCTTGCAATGTGCCTCCTTGTTTTCTTGGAGGGGGGATCTGACCTTGGAGACAGATCTCCAGTCCTGACCAGAATGCCCCCATTTTCAGTGAGGTCACCCTGCTGTCCATACAGGGACCCTGGAAGTGTGCTCCTGAAACAGCTAAAAATTAGCTCTGCAATTCGAGGCTCAATCTGTCAAACTTCATGCCCTAGTCACAACCCATTTTTACTGTTGCTGCTGCATCTTCAGGCTGGGAATCTCCTCTTTCCCCCACAGCTCTTCTGGACCATGATTTCTTATAAGTAAATTGCCTGCACTATCTGGTGCCTTGGTCCAGGGCACATGGAGCCCAGACTCCCCTCAATCCGAGAGCACGCAGCATCACCCTGTCTGCTCTTGCTCTGTCACAGGATGCTTCCAAGCTGGCTGCAGGTTTGTTTCTTCTTGGTTTTATGCAGTTTTGGGTGCATGTATGTAACTGATTGCTGTAGCCTGAGAGGTCACCCTGTGGTTGCAAGCTAGCCAAGATCACCTGGAAGGAGGGCTCTGCTTTGGATATGGTTCCTGGGTCTCAGGAGCTCACTGCAAGAGCTGAAAAACAGGGGGGACATCAGCCAGTGAGGGATGTTTGGGTCCTTTTGGTCTCCTGTCAGCAGAGAAGGTAACTAGAAGAGTTGACAAGAATTTGCTGTAGCTCTAGCTATGATGGTCTGCTAAAAGTTCATAACATCTCTTTTTGTCCCCTTAATACAGAATAGAATATTTCATTTGGAAGGGGCTGACAACAATCATCTAGTCCAACTTCTATTCATAGACGAAAGCCATGCTTTGGGGCACACAAAGCTTTCTGCATGTCTTGTGGAGAGGCCAGATGCGTAAGCTGGGAAGTAGAGGCAGAATAAGGCTTGGAGGAGCCAGTGCATAGCGAGATCCCGCAGAGCTGTAAATTATGAGCCCCAGCACAGTAGAGGCTCCCAGTCCTCAGCATCAACCTGCGGGTAAGGACTTGCATGCCGGGTGGTTGGCAGCGCCCTCTCCACTGCAAGGGCAGCTTGGAGACCAGGAAGGCCACCAGCTTTCATAGAATTGCCTAGGTTGGAAGGGACCTTTCAGATCACCTAGTCCAACCATCAACCCAACTCTGACAAAAACCATCACTAATCTAAACTATATCTCTAAGCACTATCTTTTAAATAAGCCCATCTTTTAAATACCTCCAGGGATGGCGACTCCACCACTGCCCTGGGCAGCCTGGTCCAATGCTTAATCACCCTTTCAGTGTAAAAAATTTTTCATCTTATCCATCCTAAACCTCTCCTGGCACAACTTGAGGCTGTTTCCTCTTGTCCCATGGCCTGTTCCTTGGGAGAAGAGCCCGACCCCCCCTGGCAACACCCTCCATTCAGGGAGCTGTAGCAAGCGAGAAGGTCTCCCCTCAGCCTCCTTTTCTCCAGGATGAACACCCCCAGCTCCCTCAGCCGCTCCTCACCAGACTTGTGCTCCAGACCCCTCACCAGCTCCGTTGCCCTTCTCTGGACTTGCTCCAGAGAAGGGCAACATGTGGACATTTGTCTGCAGGGCTCCTGGTCAGAGAGATTGCTGGAGGGGCTGGCCTCTGACCAAAGGAGTCCTATTCTCACAGCCTGTATGTAAGGCACCAGGGGGAAATAACTCTCCTGTGAGCCCTCTGCCAGAGGACCTTATCCAGCACCCGGGCAGCCAGCACAGAGGTGCCTGTGGCTCTGCAGCAGGTGCTGGCCAAAGCAGGGGGATGAAAGAATCACCGAATCACAGAATGGTAGGGGTTGGCAGGGACCTCTGGAGACCATCCAGTCCAACCCCCTGCCAGAGCAGGGTCACCCAGAGCAGGTTGCACAGGAACGCGTCCAGGCGGGGTTGGGATGTCTCCAGAGACGGAGACTCCACCACCTCTCTGGGCAGCCTGGGCCAGGGCTCTGCCACCCTCACCGGAAGGAAGTTCCTCCTCATGTTGAGATGGGACTTCCTATGCTGGTAGGAAGTTCTGCAGATGCTGCCCAGGGACTCCAGGGGCTGCTCTGAGCCACTGGACCAATGATTAAAAGGGAACTTTTCTCACGCAACTGCAGACCTACTGCCAAGATCGTAGTCTTTGTCCAGGTGCTTAGAGCAAGAAAACTGCAAAAGCTCTTCGGTGAAGATTGCTGAACTAAGGTTTTTGTAAAATGGTGATATGACACAGGTACATTTTTCAAATCTCCCATAGTTAGTATGTGCAGAACTATTTTTGAGCAGCACACTCTTTCTGAAAACTACATTACAATGCTGCAGCTCAATTGATGCAGAGAAAGAGAAGAACCCAAAAATGAGCTGCTTTATAAATGTCTTCTGTGTATGACCTTACCTTAAGATAACTGAACACCCATCTACTGGGCTCTCCAGGACCTGAAGTTTGTGGCGCCTTGTCCATGTCCCTATTCTTTCAGCTTCTTTGGCTTCACATCTGTCACATTTACATGTGTTTGCTTACATTTCCTGCTTGGTTTCTTTGATATGTTTTTTTCACTGCAGGCCAGCAGCAGCATATCATATCTCTCAAGAAGTCCAGCTCCACACCCCTCACATTTTTCCTTTTGGGCATCTCAGGGCTGGAAACTGTCAGCGTCTGGCTCTTTTCCCATTTGTGTCGTGTCACTTCTGGGGAACATCACAATCCTGTTTGTTACCAGGACTGATCCGAGCCTCCATGAGCCCATGTACAAATTCCTCTCCATGCTGGCCACCGCCAGTCTCATTCACAGCTTCATGGCCAACATCTACCTGCTGGTCCTTCCCATGCTGAACCCCATCATCTACAGCATAAAAACTAAACAGAACTGCAAGGGCATCCTTGGGGTCCTCTCGCCTGGATATCCCTGTATGAGGCAGGGACAGGTCACAGCTGGGATGAGACCTGGGGTGACGTGCCTGTGTGCCATGGGCCAAGTCAACATGTCGAATGCACACCTCTTCCCGCTGCACATCCTCTGGGTGAAAATGCTTGCTACGTTAATGATCCCCTGTCATTCGTTAGGGGCTCAGTTGACTAAGTCCATGTGCAAGGATGGCTGAAAACATCCGTTCAAGTCAACACAAAGGCCAGAGGGGGATCGGAGGGGGCAGTGGCAAGGTGGGGAAAACCAGCCAGGCTCATTCTTCTACATCTACCGCTCCTAAGACCACCAGAGATGAATTGTTCAGCCATTGTCCCTGTTTGAAAACTAGAGCAATTCATCAGAAGAAACTCTCTCCAGGACACTACGCAAATTCCTGGATTATTGCCTAAACAGGTATACGATTTTTGTGGGGTGCCTGCAGTAGAATTTGAGCATTGAGCAAGAGAATTATGGGACTGTACAGGATTTATTATGGGACATTTAATGCAAGGATTGACAGCAAGAATTATTGGTAATTATTAAGGAATTGTGAAAGGAATGTCTATGTTTGTGGGTCTGTGCAATCCACCAGCAAACTTTTAGCCAAAGTAGGGATCAAGGAGGTCAAGGGGTCTAGGGTCTGAGGTCTGGATCAGAGGGACCTGGTGTCTGGGAGACAGGTATGGGAGAGACCAAGGGTTGGGAGCAGCTTTTGGAAACCCACTGTACTGGGGTCTTTGAGTTGTTGTCTGCAGAAACAGGAGTGTGGGTCTACCTGGGTCCACCATGTTGGGGCAACCTGAACACAGCCACCAAACAGGCTCTGAAAATCCCGGCCTGGAAAATCCCTGGGTCAGCGGTCAGGTTCCAGCTGGGCAGTGTTTTGACAGTGAGCTCAGATGAAAAGGATAAAATAAACAAACAAACAAACAAACAAAAAAAAAAAAACAAAAAAACCCCAAAACAAAACAAACAAACAAATCAAAAAAAGCACCATTCGAGGCAGTAAGCCCATGTCTCAGGAGGGCAGCCGGGCAGCCAGAGGGCATCGGGATGAGGTGGATGGGGGGATCGGCAAAATGGGGGCTGCTCTTGCACACGGACTCCTTTGGAAATGTCAAGATATTCAGGGAAATGCCAGAGCAGCGGAGATGTCAAAGAAAGGTTTTCCGAGGGCGAGGGGAAGAGGAAAGGGCAGCGAGGACGTCCACAGCAGTGTGGGTGGGTGTCCCAGGGGGGCAGCACTGACAGTGCCCCCCGGCATCCTCCTGCAGCGGTGCTGTGCAGCAGGCGACGTCCCTCTCGCCTTCGACTGCATATGAGCTGCTGCTTCACCCTCCAGCCGGGAGAGCCGAAGTGCCCCATGCGGGGGCAGATCTGGAAAAAAACTGGCTCTGCAAGTGATTTTCTGTGTGTGGAAGGAGAAGGTCAGTGAACCTGTCTGTGTTGGAGGTTGTGCTTCTATTTGTACAGCTTTCTGAAAGGATGGCATGATCACTGGAGACCTTGCAGGATAAGGAGGGCCACAAAAATGATCTGAGGGCTAGAGCCCCTCTGCTGGGAGGACAGGCTGAGAGAGCTGGGGGGGTTCAGCCTGGAGAAGGGAAGGCTCCAGGGAGACCTTGGAGCCCCTGCCAGTCCCTCAAGGGGCTCCAGGAAAGCTGGGGAGGGACTCTGGATCAGGGAGGGGAGCCATGGGACGAGGGGGAAGGGTTTGACACTGCAAGAGGGGAGATTGAGCTGAGATGTGAGGCAGAAATTCTTGGCTGTGAGGGGGGTGAGCCCCTGGCCCAGGTTGCCCAGAGAAGCTGTGGCTGCCCCATCCCTGGAGGGGTTCAAGGCCAGGTGGGACGGGGCTTGGAGCAGCCTGGGCTGGTGGGAGGTGTCCCTGCCCAGGGCAGGGGGGGGCACTGGGTGAGCTTTAATGTCCCTTCCAACCCAAACTATTCTATGATTCTATGATAAGAAATTCTATGGGTTCAATATTTTCAGCAATTTCTTCCAGCTCTGATTGGTTTTCATCCCAGAAATGGTGGGGTTTAGTGCGGGTGGAACCTGCACGCACAGGTTGTCCAAGAAAATGTGAACAGGCTGAGGAACATTGTGCCCAAACCGATGGGTTGAAAAGGAGAAGGCGGCTGGTCTGCAAAAGAGTGCTGTGACCCAAGTTGTTGGATGAGCAATGTTTGGGGGATGTTGCAGGAGCTGAGGATGAGACTGGTAGCACAGAGGGGATGACACTCGGTCTCAGGCAGGTTGTGCCCCGCGGTGGCAACCAGGACTGTGGCGTGCTGGAGCAAGAGGGGATGGAGAGCCAGAAGTGGGCAGCTGCAAGTAGAGAGGGAGAATTTGGTAGCAAGGGGAAGAGAAACTGTTTGGTCTCAGCTCTGTCCCAAAATACCTTTCACTCCCCTGTGATACTTGACTTTTGTCCAGGGCTTATGGCTTTGCCCACGCAAGAGCTCTATAGGCATATACAGGAATATTAAATTTCCCATGGTGTCCATGGTAATTATTTCAAGGAAAGAAGCAGTGCCGCTGAAACAGAACCACAACTTTTCAAAGGTCTTTATTCTTATTTGCTTTTTTTGTTTGCTTGTTTGTTTTCTGTAGTTGAAAGCACTAAACTTCAGCAAAGTGGACTTGGTAAAACAGAGATAGCGAAATCTCATGAGGAAAATGTCTAGGAGAATATTTTTTCGGGAAGTTATGCAGTTCATTAAAGTTGCCATAAAAAGAACATTTTTTTCAAACTCCATCAGTAGAATGAATAAGCAAGAAGGGCACTAAAAATCATCATGCATAAATCACCACCTTTGCAGTGATCCCTAGCATGAGAAAAACACATGAGCTTTTGAGCTTGGTCAAACCAGTAATGATTTACAGAAAGAAATAACAACAGCATATGAAGCAAAAACAGAAAGGAGAGGGAAGGCAAAAAGCAATTTGCATTTAGTTAGACACACAGATTAATGTAAGAATTGCTTTGTTATTCAAATGCTAGGGAAGCATATTGAATGATGAATGATATGAACATGCATGACATTTATTATTTTTCTATATTATAAATTATTTTTCCCTGAAATAGTCTAACATCACCAGCAAATTAAGAAATCAGGGGAAACAGCGAAAAAAATGTAAAAAAGTTAAGAAAACAGATGGCTTTAAATCGCAAGGGCAGTGTGAGGGCAAGGTGATGCTCCCCGTAGAGTCATTAGAGAGCGGGCAGGAGCAGTCCAAAGCTTGCTGGCAGATATCTTTGAGAATGATAAATGAGAAAGAAAACCAGCCTGGAAGAAGTCAACCCTAGGGCCTGACTTCAGAAAGGTGGAAAAGGGTAAAGAAGCGATAGGGAAGTAGAAACCGGTCGGATTAACATTTATTTCCTGAAAAATACTGAAACAGACAAACCAAATGTGTATGGAGCACGCGTGGCGTATCAAGGAAGTAAGTAGTAGTGACCATGAATTGCTTAGGAGCAAATTGTGACAAAGCAATCTAATTTTTCCTTTAGACAGAGTAACATGCCTTGCTGACAGGGAAGAAACAGAAAATTAAATCTGCCTCGACTGTAATTATGCTTTGGACACATTTCACATAACATATTCAGAAACAAGAAAGGGAAGAATGATCTATAATGAAACTACCAAAAAGTGAAGGCAAAACTCATTGGAAAAAAGCCTTTTTCATAGAGAGGTTATCAATTGTTCATTGTCAAAGATGAAGCAAGCAGGGATTTGAAGGAAGCTATCTTATTTCTGCGGTTATTCACTTTTATCATTAATGAGCTTTTAAGAAAATAGAGGTTTCTTTGCCTCTGAATATAGTGGTTGTCATGTCATTTTGGGTACATAGATCTGATCCTGCTTAAAAGATCTGGCCTTTAATCAGTGTATTCCATATGAATGTACCAGACTGACATCTTCTTTATTATTCTGCCTATTTAAAATTTCTGGTGTAACTCCAGCATCCTCCTGGTGGTTGGATAGGGAGAGTGCTTATTAATTTGTCAGCAAGAACAAGGCAGAAAGACTGCAAGTACAACGGGGAGAAGGCTGAAATTCAGAACTGTCCTGACAAGCTGGATGTGAAACTGGAAATGCAATTCACACCGTCAGGCTGGCAGGAATGGGAGGATTTATGTCAATAAACACTGGTATCAAACTGCTCAGTCTGGCAGTAATGTTAGTCTATAGAGGGTTTTATATTATTTTTTCAAAATAGAAGTAGAATAGGCAGCACCTTTACAAGAAAGCTTTGTGCAGTACCAGAGATGACAAGGCAAACATTAGTCAACGATGTCATGGTTTGCTAAAAGAAACAAGAAAATAAAACCCCAAGAGAAGACTATGTCAGAAAGTATGAGTAGAAATGTTGTACCCAAGGCACGAGGAGTAACCTTCCTGTTCTTCTCATGACCAAACCCACCTTCTGTAAAGGACTACAAAGGCCTGTTGGCAAAAAGAGAACAACAGAATAATTAAGTCTTAGAATATGAAGCATGAGGACTCCTTTCATGCATGAGAGATATGGAGGTGCCATCCAGGAATGTTAGAACAGACTTACTACATTCCTTTCCATGTTGGTTTGGGTAAGGTGTTGTCTTTTAGGGTGGCAGATGGACTACAAGATCTCTTGAGGTTCCTTCTATTCCCACTTTGCACATTTCCATCAAAAATTTCACATTAGATGTATATTTTCTACCACTGTCCTATGAACCTCATTTGTTGTAGGTGTATTTTGATATTCCTTATCTACATATAGGATAGCATCTTCTGCCTAGTGATATGTTGATCTTCACTAAGCAGTGATGTGGGGGTTTGAACTCCTTGGTACTAATTCAGTAATAGTAAATACTTGAGTCTTGGTAGAGATACAACATCAGTCTTGGCCTTGCTGTATTTTCGCCAGCAAACTGCACAGGCAGATTGGATTTCTCAGCTATTAAATACAAAGGTGTATTTGTTTGTTTTTCTTGAACATCCTGGATTTAAGCCAGATTTTGCGCCCCGTGAGTCTCTCATCCAGGCTCAAGACCTGGCTGACTTTGAACGGAAATGTTATTACAGTAATATTGTGTGTTATTATTGGATACACAGAGAGTTTCCCATCAGAAACCCCCATGCAGACAAGGTTTCCCCTCCTGACCCGTCTCTGTGTGAAGCCATGAGGACCCCTAAAAAAGATAAAGCAGAGGTGGGTAGTAGCCAAGTGTCATCAGAGGCTGTTATTTACATCAGCACGTTTTACAGAAAGAAGGCTCTTCTGCAAGCTTCATCTTCCGAGTACATCCTTTGGGCTAATAAAAGAAATTATCTCCCTTCTGAAACAAAAGGCAGGGTCAGCCAGCTAACATCTGATAAAACCATATTTTTCAGACAAATGTGTCATTAATGATTGTTGTTTGCTGGAGGTAAAAATGGGACAGAATTAAAATGATTAGCTTTTCAAAAAAATATACACAACCATTTTCTAATACTGAATCCATTGCTCCCAATAGCAAAACTGTGTCCTTCTGATGAATGAAGATGAGATAATTACTGCTGTGGAAGCCATCCTTTTCTAATGGGTGAGTCACCTTGATCTGATAACTGTCAGCGTCAGGAGCACTGCAGAGGTCAGCAAGAAATGTCATTGGGGACCCAAGGGGGAAATTCTATTTCATAGAATTTGGGATAGTTATGAGATAGGTTGGATAATAAAATCCCCCATCATGCTGACCACTTGGAGACAGATCATCCTTCAGCTGGATATGGCATTGCACCTGGAAGGAGAGGCAAAAAATAGCAGTTAACCGCATTTGAAAGTGGTCAAAAGCAGGTTTTCTATACCCAAGGACGTGCTTCAGAACACTCACCCCACTATCTTAGACAAGATCTTACTATCCAATATCTCTTCTATTTTTATCACCAGATGGGTTTGCTTCAGCGCTGCCTGTTTCTTGACAGATATAACACGAGGTGGGGAAACTTCTCCCTTGGTTCTGTCAGCTAGCACTAACAGCCCACAGTCTGGCTGTCAGAGCAAGTTACGGCAAGCATCCATGTTATTGAATATGACCTAAAGCTCAGTATGCCATATGCAAAACAGCTGGCATTCAGTGCTCCAGGAGGAGCAATACGCTCTGTGACCACCCAGTTCAGCCTGGGTCACAGAGCAACCTTGGTGGGTACGAATTCCAGCCCAGCAAAAGTGAAGGTCTTTATTTCCAAAATGGGAATGAGGTTAAAAAGAAGAAGCTGGGAACAACGTGAATGTGCCCTGTTTTGGAGATTATTTTTTGCTCCCTTGTGCCAGGTGCCATCTGGGATTTTCCTGGAGGTTTCCTTAGTCCCGGACACCGAGTCCAACCCCGCTGTGCTCCGCTTCCCAGCTCCTGCTTTTTAGAATGGCTCTTCTCCTGGGTTACAATGCGCAATGACTTATCCAGTTGCAGATGAATGCACCTTCGGCAGATTGTAAAAGTCACCAATTTGAACAAACAGGCTGAAAACAGGAACAAACACATTCACAGATCCACTGACGTCTGTTAACTGTGCTTGGGATGAAAGAGCCAGCTTGTGAGGCTTCTGCATCATAGTGTGGCAGGTGCTGTACTCCCATTTTCTGGTCAGTAAATTATGCTAGAAATAACAATCAGAGCACAAAATGGACAAAAAGTTTTTGGGAAAAAAATCACTTGTTCAGGGCCAGATTCCATAAGCCTCTAAAAGATGCCTGTCTAGTTGCATATAGTCACCTTCCTTATCCAGTGGAGAGTCAGGCACTGCCAGGAGCTTGGTCCATGCCATGCATCTTAGGGTGGAACAAGCAATCCCTCAGCAGTGCTTATTTCCCCCCCCATAACTGTGAAGGAGGCAGTTAGCCCCATGCCAGAAGAATGATGCGGTTTATGCTGTGTTTTTCATGGAGAGACGTCATCTATGCTAGAAGATATAAGAATATAAGATATAGGAATATAAGATATAAAATATAAGAAGATATGATATAAGATGCTAATGTCCTTCCTGCCTTGATGAGATGATAACAGTTTAAAGTGAAAAAGTTCCTAAATGTGATAGCTACCCAAAAGAGTAACTCTGGACCGAGACACACAGCTCCCAAACTGCCCTGTCTCTGCCCAGGAGATGGCTGCAGCAGGCACAGACCTACCTGGTGTCCCACCGACTCAGTGGGCTTCAAATGCTCAAAGGGGTGACAGCAGAGCCCCTGTTCTGACACCGGCAGCCTCAAAGCCACCTTGTCTACCTCTACTCCTTCAGCTTGAAGATGTGTCTGTCACTGTCTGCATGTCCATGCCCGCACATGCACTCGGGTCCAGCCGAGACTGTCCGTGCAGCCTAGAAAGCACCTCAGCTCATCCAAAATCCCAGTTGTCAGGGCAGCTGAGCTGCTGTCTGGGCACTAATTCCTCTGCGGATCTCCACTGGATCTCCTCCAGCTGCAGCTTAGGCACCCAGGGCACTTCTCGGGCACCACCCATGGGTTTCTGTAAGCTGCAGGTGTCTCTACAGCCAATGACAGGGACCCCGAGGGGGCTCAGCATCTGACCACCCCCAGCCTCCTGCTGGGTACCGATGCCGAGGGCAGCCTGGGGAAAGGAAGGATCGGTCTGCACGGCTGCTGGCAGGACACAGACGGGAGCCACCCGCTCCCTGACGTGCCACGGATGTCACGCAGGTTTTTGCACAGGGCACCATTGACACAGGACACGTGCCCGGCGAGGAGGGGGCTCTGCAGGTGTATTTACAGCACCGGCACGGACGTCAGTGTGACTTAGCACAGGCATGGCTGGACAGCAAGGTTTTGTTGGGGCCAGACTCGCCGTAGTACCCAAACTGCCTGATTCCCTCTGTCTGTGCTGTGCAGAAGTTGCTCTCAGGCAGAAAGATGCACGAACCAAGGATGAGAGGGCTCAGGGGAGTGGGAATCTGATTTTTTTCATCTAGTTTCAGTCATAAGGTTGACTCGTCCCTCTGCACGAGGGACA
This sequence comes from Dromas ardeola, assembly GCA_013398915.1. Taxonomy (NCBI): domain Eukaryota; kingdom Metazoa; phylum Chordata; class Aves; order Charadriiformes; family Dromadidae; genus Dromas; species Dromas ardeola. The sequence continues at coordinate 45,039 of VYZM01013937.1, read as the reverse complement.
AGATGTTTTTTCATGCAGTGCATCACGCAAAACCCAAACGCTTCTTTGCTTCTTTCGTTCACGTCGCTGCGACTCCCAAACCTCAACAGCCACGTTAATTTTGCTCTGTATTTATAGCCACGCTGCAGAGATTGGCACAACAGCTTGCTACCTTCTCTGCAGAGTTCAAAAGTGACCCCACCGGGGAGGGGTTTCGCTGCATAAGTGTGTTTTCCACCCGTTTCCAGCATAAGGAAAGAGTCCCGGGGTGGAGGTCAAAAAGCATTTTCTTCAGAATCCACGTGAACAGGTGTTCGTTCCGCATCGGTGACATTTAACCACTGGAAGATGTTAGTGGAAGCACTATGGGCATGCTGAATTCTCCAGCCCTTAATTTTTTTGAGAATTTGACTGAATAACTTTTTGGAAGATGCTTTGGAGAAAAACAAGCTGCTGGGTTCAATACAGTGTACATTCATGGTCAGAGAGAGCATATGCGGTAATGACCAGTCTAGAAAGGTTTCTAGTATATACCAAATGTAGTTTCTGCCTGTTTCCCTATATGACTGTAAGCCAAGGGCCACTGAAAAACAATAATGAAAGTGTCTTTGGGTGGGGGCCCAGGACTTATGTGTGCCTTTTAACAATGACGGGAATGCTTAAGGAAATATTTCAGGAATAGTGCGTTAAGAAGTATGTTCAGGAGCAATTTCTCCCAGATCTGATTGGTTTTCATCCCAGAAATGGTGGGGTTTAGTGCGGGTGGAACCTGCACGCACAGGTTGTCCAAGAAAATGTGAACAGGCTGAGGAACGCTGTGCCCAAACCAGGACTGGAGTGGAGGGGACGGTGTATGTGAAACAGCATTACCTCTCAATGTGCTCGGACAGAAAACAGTGAGCTTGCAGAACGCTTCCTTTGACCCATAGCTCACTTTTCATGGTCCTGTGTAGCCTTCAATAGACTTTATTGCCCGCAGCAGGGAGTCACTGATGCCTGTGGGTACCGGTTGCCTGCTGAAAGGGTCTTGGGTGCCACCAAGCTGCAACCGCTGCCGTCGGACTGCTGCAGCACACCACCGCCGAAACACTGGGCAGATCCTGCAGTCTGCTCAGTGTTTGATCTCTGTGCAGCTTATTCAGCCCCTTTTGTACCCCATCCCTTTGATTTCCCCTGCCCCTGTCCTCCCCAACTCCCCTTTCCCATCCTTGACCCTTCCCTCAAGGTTACTTTATCAGTTTTGCATAGTCCCAACAGGACCCTCAGATATCCCGAATCCTCACCTCCATCATTTACCACTTCTAGTCAGCTGTGAAGGCCAGGCTGACCCTCTCCACAGATGAGTTTGGAGTTTCTTAATGGCCTGTTGACTAATGACTGAAGAGCTTTGGTCTTTGCCATTGTCTCCATTATCTATTAGGTTTGTTCCTCTGTGTGTTTTGTGTCTCTCCTTGTTACTCACTCTCCACCTTTGAGCTGCAAAGGTCCGACAACCTCAGTGAAGCAGATGCTCTCACCTTCCACACACCCTCACAGGGACTAGAAGGATTTGGGGAAGAGGCAAGAAAAACAACCAAAGGCCAAAAATAACTTCTATGCAAGGAAGAGCTGGGAGAACCAGGACTCTCCAGTCTGGAAGAGGGATGACAGAAGGGGTGGGGAAGGGCTCTGTAAAACCTTGAGTGACTTGAAGAGGACATTCAGGTGTAATTGCTCACTGTCTCTTTTAATACAAGAACTAAGATGCATTAAATAAAATAGCAGGTGGCAATTACAGGAGATGTTTTTCACTCAACAGGATTAAGCTTTGGAACATTTTGTCAGAATGAACTGCGAACGCCAAAAGTCTGCAGGGGCTCAACTGAGCAGTAAGACAAATCCACAGGAAAAAAAAATCCATTAAGGAATATCCAACACAAACCACTGCTCTTGGTTCAGGAAGTGCTGGAGCCTCAGATTGATAGACGTTAGCAGAGAAATGATCCCCCTGTGCTTGCCATGCAATTGTGCCTTTTCTGAATGCTGCCCAGGTCACAGCATTGGCTGGTTGGACCTTCACGCTCTCCCCAGCAAGCACAGGGCTCTCTCAGGGGCTGTTCATCCCCCCGGGGAGCAGCAGACCATCCTTCAACCACACGACCTCCCATCCCAAACTGAGGACAGAGAGAAGCTGCCTGGAGCCTGGAGGGGGCTCCAGCCCCATGGAGCATCACTGGGTGTGTGGCAGGAGACAGGACATCAGGCAGGAAGAGTCCATGGAGTTTGGAAGGTGGGACTCCTGCGCTGTCATCTCGCCCTGGACAGCCATTGTGAAACAACCTCCTTGCCGCTGCATCCCCCCACCTTGCAGGGAGGAGCTTTGCACCAGGAGCTGCTCATGTGTGGTGATCTCAGTGCCAGAAAGACACTCAGATCCTGTAAATTATCATTTGAAATGCTATTTATTGGAACTAATACTATAAAGAAAGAGAGGACAGCATAGACAATCTTACATCCTTTCAGATGCTGGAACCCTGAGTTGTGCAGGGTGGAATGGGTCTCCAGTCAGCATCAGCATGCCATACAGACCTCATCCAAGAAAGGGTTACCCCATTTTGGTCAACATATTGTACCCCATTCAAGCTATTGTAAGAAAATCTGTTCCCATAACCAGAGCTTCTGCAAAGAGACCTTGACACAGGAGGAAGAAAGGGCAAGCAAGGTGGTCGGGACTGTGGGACCACAGAAGGCAATGCTGCATTTCCTATCCATCCCATAGTAAATGTGACACTTGGTGAACACGTTGGAGGTAGAACCATTGTAATAAGAACCAAAAAAAGCAGGATCCATGTGCAAGCTTGTGTCAGCCTGTGAGAGGACCAGCCAGGATCTGGATGACATTTTACAGGGCATGTTGCAGACACCTTGCCCATATTCATCTCCTCCAGCAGAGTTGGGACCAGATGCTGGGTCACTGTATGTATGAACACAGGGCCGTTGCTGTCCTTGGAGTGTCCAACCACCACCACGTAAAACCAGTGTGGGTATGGGCGTCTTTCCAATGAGCAATGGACAGATGCTGCAGAGTGGGTAAGACACAAGGAAACAGATTAAGGGGGGGGGTGCATTACTGCTACCCACACCACAGCCCACCTCTGCTTGGCAGCAAAGAGGAGACACCTAACACATTTCTGTGTAATACTGCTCGCACAGCTGGAGAGCAGCTGCCTTGCAGGTGATCACAGCAGTTAAATACACCAGTCTCGTCTGGCCACGACACATGAATGAAATTCAAATGCCATGACTTTCCTCTCACTAGAGGAAAGACGTTGAGATTCTGGAGCGTGTCCAGAGAAGGACAACGAAGCTGCTGAGGGGTCTAGAGCACAAGTCTGGTGAGGAGCGGCTGAGGGAGCTGGGGGTGTTCAGCCTGGAGAAAAGGAGGCTGAGGGGAGACCTTCTCGCTCGCTACAGCTCCCTGAATGGAGGGTGTAGCCGGGGGGGGTCGGGCTCTTCTCCCAAGGAACAGGCCATGGGACAAGAGAAAACAGCCTCAAGTTGTGCCAGGGGAGGTTTAGGGTGGATATGAGGAAAAATGTCTTCACAGAAAGGGTTGTCAAGCATTGGACCAGGCTGTCCAGGGTGGTGGTAGAGTCACCATCCCTGGAGGTATTTAAAAGATGTGTAGTCGTGGTGCTGAGGGACATGGTTTAGTGATGTTTTTTGCCAGCGTTAGGTTGATGGCTGGACTCGATGATCTGAAAGGTCCCTTCCAACCTATCTGATTCTATGATTCTATGATGAGCCAAGAGCAGGTGGGACTAGTCATAGGTCTGCCCACCCCAGGCTCCAGCTCCCAACCCTCAGCAGATCATGAGCCTGATGGTTGGCATCACCCAGCAGGCTGCAGAAACACTTTCCTGCACGCACAGGCAAAGCCAGGGCTCAAGAGACTGATTTAGACACAATGCTGCCTTGTGTTGTGTGAGTGCAACACAGAGAAGGAGGTTCCTCTGGTGTGTGTTTGTACAGGTCCTTGCACAGAGGGGACTTGATCCCCAATACTTGTGAACTGAAGGCAGATTTGACTCAGATTCCCCATTATTTCTGTCTATTCCCCAAAGTCCCTTTATTCAAGGTCCCTGGGGGCTTTCCGAGACCTCATAAGCAGCTCTTTGTGGACTGGGTGAGTCTGGCTTGGGCTTTCTCCCCACAGTCAAAACTGAACCTTGGCAGCAGCAGAATTTGGTACATTTCTGAAATGCAAAGGGCAGGAACATTGCCATGAGGTTTCATAGCTCAGAGGGCGCTTGCAGGGCCTGACCTTGATGCTTAGATGTTTCACTATATGGTACTCAAGGGCAAGTTAAGGAAATAGTGTTTAATCCCTTCTCTCTGTTCTAATTAATATGTTAATTCATATAGGGTTTTTTTCCTGATTACAGGAGAGTCAGAAAATATTAGACCAAGAAAGGATCAATGTGATGATTTGTTCTGACATCCTGCATCACACTTCCAGAAGAATTTCATAACCAATTTACTCATCAAGCCCATTGTATGGGCTTCAGGCAAAGCGTACATCTCAGAAGAACTTCTGTTTTAGCTTTATGGTTCCAACAGACAAAGAATTTGTCACCTGCCCTTTTTTATTTTCAGAATTGCAAACTAGCAGTGTCTCATTTCATCCAATTTCTGTGTAACTTCAGTTTCCAGTCACTGGGTCACGTTGTGCTTGTGGGTTATATTGAAGAGTCATCACTATCAACCACGCACTAACTGGTGGACAATTTTTAGATCAATTCAGCTTTTCTTTTGCCTATCACATAGTCTAAACCAAATAAGTCATTTAGTAAGAGACTTGTTTCCCCAGCGAATAAGAAAAAAAAATCTCTCCTTTGATATGGACTAGATGATTGTTGTAGGTCCCTTCCAACTGAAGTAGTCTATTCTATTCTATATAGCTCTGCAAGGTTTGGTCTTATATATTCTTCATTGTCAGTACTATTCCTGAAGTTTCTGGACCTCCATTTCCCTGGAAAGATCTCTCATTTGTAGGGATTATAAATGTCTAACTTACTGCTGGCTGGATACATGTGAATTAATCATGATTTATTACTTTAAACCGGTTATATTTTAAAAAAATATACGCTGTTGGGAGCTTCTAACATATTGAGGTAGCTGATTAATTTCAAAACTCCTGGATGCTTTTGTCTAAATTTTTCTCTCATTCATGAATATTTTATCTCATAATCATCAATGAAAAGACAAAAATATTCAGCAGCACATTCATTAACCACTGCTATGAACCTGGGTAATTTATGAAATTTGTATCATCCGCATATATAAGTATGCGTATGTCTGTTTTCTGGTTTGTGGGCAGTACACTTATTTTTTGAGTTGGTTGGGGTTTTTTTTATTTCAGTGCAGATGTTCCCTTGTCCATCACGTGTTTGTCCAACAGTTCCAACTCCTCCTTCACACGTTCATCCTGGTGGGCATCCCAGGGCTGGAAGCTGCCCATCTCCGGCTCTCCATCCCTTTCACTGGCATTTACATTGTCTCCCTCACAGGGAACTGCACAATCCTCTTTGTCATCGGGAGCAATCCGAGCCTCCACAAGCTCATGTCCATGCTGGCCATCACTGATTTGGGTTTGTCTCTGTCTACAACACCAACTGTGATGAGTGTTTTCTGGGTCAACTACAGGTCAACTACATCAAAACTACAGTTTTGATGCCCGTTGTTAATCAGCTTTGTTTTGTTCATTCCTTCTCTTTCATGGAGTCCTCGGTGCTTCTGGCCATGGTCTTTGATCATTAATGTGGCCATCTGCTACCCAAGGAAATACTCCTCCATCCTCACTGGTGCCGGGATAGCCAAGGTCAGGCTGGCTGCTCTGTGCAGACACCTCTTAGGAATGCTGCCATCACTCTTCTTGCAGAGAAGGTTGCCCTTCTGCTGGTCCCATATGCTCTCCCATGCCTACTGCCTGCATCAGGACCTGATCAAGCTGGTATGTGCAGACATTATGTTCAACAGCATGTATGGGTTAGCTGTGTTCATCCTCATAATGGTACTAGACCCACTGCTCATTGTTTTGTCATATATTTTGACCTGTAAGACAATTGTGAGCATCACATCCCAGAGGGAGCATCTCAAGACTTTGAAGAACAGCCTGTCCCATATCCTGGCGGTCCTGATCCTGTACATCCCCATGGTTGGCTTGTCCATGCTTCACTGTTTCAGCAAACATGGTTCCCGTCTTGTTCACATCCTGTTGTCCAACATCTCCCTGCTGGATCCCCCTGTGCTGAACCTCATCATCTACAACATAAAAAAGAAACAGATCTGCAGGGGTGTCCTCAAGGTCCTCATGCCGAGGAAGAGCTTCTCCCTATGGCACCACAGCACATAAAGTACTTTTGCTAACTGCTCACTATAAACTAGTGGGATGAAATCATTATGCTGGGTATGCCATTGTTACTAATGGAATGTATGAAGATAGAAGCAATTAATATTCACATTAATTTAAATAATCATCCATGCTCTTTTATTCTGTGATTTGTCACATAATTTACCCTGTGAAGTGTGTTGTATTTCCACTGCTCACTGAAGGAGTTCATGCCCCAGAAAAACTTAAATATGCAAGATTTTTTTTCTCTTGGCCACTGAGATTGCAACATATCTTGCTCAAGTATTTGTAATGAGTACTGTAATGAAGAATTAAACCCCAGTTTAGGAAATAATTCAACCTGTGGTTAAACCTATCTGATCAGTCACATTGTTTGTATTTACCAAGTAAGAAGCCATTCGGTCACCAGTTATGAAGCCAGCAGGAACTGAATAAAGTAGTCTTAAATTAATTTGTATCCTACATAAATGCGGGTCATTGCAACAGTTTTGGATGAATATTTTCCCAGTTGTTTTTCATGGATGCTCATGTCTGCCTTGGGGAATACAGTCTTACCAGGCAAGCTGTACCTAGGTAACCTCATCAGTAATACCACGTAAGGTCGGGATGACTTAGGTCATCGTTATCAGAAATATCAAATTTGGACAGTGATGTAGCATAACTGGGGCCAACGGAGAATAAAGTAATGAGGCAATTTGTTTACCTGGGAGAAGATCGAAGTGGAGAAAGGAAATGTCAAAGGCAGTTAAAAGGAGGGTCAAGAAATGGTGGAAGAGATGATGCAAGTGATGTGTTTGGGGCTGTCCAGGGTAAGAGCTGGGCCACCCTGCATTTGACCTCTACATCTGGAGCAGAACCAAAACCCCAAAACCAAGCCATGAGAGCCAAAGCTGTTGCTGTGCTCAGGAGGAGTGGGGGAGGCAGTCTGCTTCCCCTGGCTGATGGAGAAAAGCTGGGTGAACGGATCAGGCATCTGGTATCTCCTTGTCACCCAGCACCTCCAAACAGAGTGGTTGCTAAATGGCTTGTTTTAATGGCATGCCATAAGTACTCCCAAATCATGACGCTATGACGGCCATGTTATAAACCCATGCAGATGTGCACTCACTCCCCCCATGTAAGGAGCACACTATGCATTGCAAGTGTGTGGTATGCACCTTAGCAGGAAAAGAATATTGTGCAGCAAACTTTGGGTGTCTGATTCTCCAAAGAATGCCCTATCTAGTAAAAAAAAAAAAAAACCACATGTGTTCCTGCTCTTAAATTATTTTAATGACACATCCAATACCTTTGTATACTTTAAGCAAGAAAATCAGTCACTTGAAAGATTAAGTGCCTCTGAGAACTCCCAAGAGTGGCAGGTGTGTGAGGAAGATTGACAATCTCGATTATCAAGGCTAGAAAGCTAAAATGGAAAACAAGTTTTTGTGGTTGAAACCTATAATATCCTTAAGAGTAAACATGCTTCCAGTCTGAGGAACGAGCACTGGGTGGATCCAGCATCCTGTACCTGGAGTATGTAACAGCACAAATTTATCTTAGACTTGTAACCTAATAAATGAGTTTATTTTGGAAAGCTGTGCGTACCCATTAATACAGCTGGGAATTGAGATGGTGTTTCCACATGTCCCCTGAAGCAGACAGAGTCCCTGATGTCCGTGGCATTATGTGGGGACACATCTGTGAGGGTCTGGATGAAGGATTGACTCCGTACACGTTCTGTTGGAGAACTGCCTGCCTTTATTTATTCTCCCCCAGCAGGTTAAATGTGCCAGCACAAAATGAATTTATACAGTTCAGTTAACTGGCTCAGAGCCTTAATGTCTACGTAGATCAGGTTTCTCTGCCCCTTGTCCCACGGAGTTTTAAAATTTGCAAGGACTGAGGTCCCACCCCGCCATAAGGAAGAATTTTTCCTTTACTGTCCAACTGAATTTTCCCATATTGCAACTTTTTCAGCCATCCTCTTGTCTTTTCATCTCCGATGAGCCTGACTCCATTTTATCTGTAATCTCTTTCACGTATTGGAAGACTTTAACTAGAAACCTCTTTTGCCTTCTTTTCTTCCGGGTAAAAAAAAACCAGTTGCTTCAGCTTCTCCTTGAATGTTGTGAGCTCCAGCCACCTGACAGTCTTAGTGGTCTCACCTGGACTTGCTCCAGTTTATCAACATTACTTTTGCTTGCATGGAAGAACCCACAACCGGACAAAGTACTCCAGGTGCAGTCAGACACTTGCTGATTAAAGGGAAAAAATCTCTTCCCTTGACCTGGTGGTTGCGCTCTCACAAATGCAGTCCAGTCCTCAGCTGGTCTTCATTGCTGCAAGGGCCCACCAAGGACTCATGTCCAACCTGCTGTCCACCAAGCCCTTTCTGAAAAGCTGCTCTCAGACAGTCCCAGACAGGACCAATGCAGGGGCAGTTCTGTCACAGGTGCAGGAGTTTTTATGAACCTCATGGGACACAGATGAGAATTTCCAGGTGCAATTCCTCCCCGTTCAAACAGGGCTCAACCCTATGAAGCGCTGGGGACTCAGACCTGGCCCAGGGGCTCATGAATGCCCCAACAGAGTTAGGTGAGCATCTAACCATTTTAAGCAACCCACCTCCCCAGCTCACACCTCTTTCCACACTTCACATTTGCAGGTAATGAAGTCTCTCTGAACTGGAGCAGTGTCCAGTCCTGCAAGGCTCATCATGCCCCAGGGTGGGGAGAAGCTGGGACTGGCCATGACTCCAGCAGCTCCTCTGGAAGGAGCACATTATTTCAGGCATCTCTTAGGCACACAGACGTGTATATGGCTTAGTCACGATGACTCACACTTGATACAGAATCAAAAATGAGTAAATCTTAATTCTGGAAGAAATGATTCATTAACATAAAACCATTATTTATTGCTATCATGATGTTGCCTAAAAGGAATGCAACAGGCTCTATTCCAACGTGTATTTGTTCTCTACTTGCACCTGGATTGGGGAGGTTTAATAAGGCCTATTGCCTAGCAGCCAGTGGAATGAAATGCTTGACACCTAAAGTCCATTAAACACCCCTGAAAATCTCTGTCTAAAATGTGAAAGCCACAACATTGTTAATTGGTAAGCTTCAGGCGCAAAGGGGAAACCTCTCAAAGAATGCTGCAAGCTGTTCTCTAATTCTTGCATCCATTTCAACTCAGCTGGCATTGAAATTAACAGAAGACATCTGTCTCCTTCCCTCATACAGGCACAGTGCAGTCCTCTTGAGTGGTCACAACTGGAGCTTTCTCTGTTAGGCTAAGACATCCTTCAGCTGAAAGTGCTAGCTCAAAGCTCCAGGGAAAAAAAAGGAGAATAGTTAAAGGTTTATGAGCTGCACTCAGCCTACCCACCCCTTTTCTGGGGATCTCCTTTGGCAATAAGCCCAGAGGCCTGAGCTCACAGCCTGAAGAAGTGGCTGGAGACTGATCCACCCCATTTGAATCTGCTCCCCAGGAGCACTTGCCCTTTTTGCTCTGCACTTTTCCGGCAGTGATTCTCTGATTTTACTCATCTTCCCCCGTTTCTAATGACAGGCTGACCTGTCCATGTGTTTTGTTGTCACAGAGCAGCTTTTGCAGCCACTGTTTATGGCGACAGCCCTCAGGACCAACATCTCCCAGCCTGCCAAGCTGCACCTCTGAGGGATGGAGCAGACATCTGCCTCAATTTGATCATCTTTGTTTATAAGTACCTAGGCTGAAGAACAGATGAGTTACATCTTCAAAGTGCAGAAGTCCCTGGTGATTTAGGGTGGATTAATGTCACAGTACTCAAACTGAAACATTGCTCTGTGATCCAATGATGAAGACAGACCTGTGTGCTTTTTTGAAAACTAACACGTATGAAAAATTTTCAAGCTGAGTACCGAAACAATGAGGTAGAAACATTTCTAGTCACTTTTGAACATTTAGTCCATTATATGACCAGAGAGAACATTAAAACCCAGCAATAACAAAATATGGGGTTTCAAAACATGAATTCTGTACCTTCTGTGATTTGCCTGACAGGGGGACTGCTAAGTTGAAACACATATAACTGGTGTATGCTCACGTATCTTCAGAATACACCGAGATAACAGATACAGACAACCTCCAGTTGCTGCAGTGTCTGGAGACTGCGGTGTCTATGGGGTCCAGGCTTACAAAAGGACAGGTACCCACGGGAAAGGACCCAGAACAAGTTAACACCTGCTCTGGGACTAGATCCACGCTGGGGATTTTATACATGGAAACAGCAGGCTCTCCCAAATTTCCCATTAGACCCCAGTCCCCAAGGTGTTGTCTCAAGGATGTTATGAACGTGAGAGTCAACAACCTGAGAGATGGTGTCTGAGCGGCCAAGTCAGCTGTTTACTCAGGTTTATTTCTTGTATAATGACTGCAACAGACAAATCACCCTTGGTAGGTGAGACAAGGAGCTTGATTTATTGGCACTTCTAATTCTGGCTTCTACCAGGAGTCAGGAGCGCTCCAGCTGTGAGATGGTTTTGCTTTGTTTTTAAAGCTTATAATCGGGACACATTAAAAAAAAAAAAGGGTTTACTTTTCATCAGGAAACTTCTTGCCAGGTCATACTGCAGGTGGGTGTCTTGCCTTCACTTCTCTGGGAGGGTTTGTTTAAATATACCTGTCCTCCCCTCTTCTTGGCTTTTTAGTGTCTGCCAGGTGAACCATCCCGAGAAAAGGCAGTGCAGCCTGGCAAAGCCGGCAGGCCCCTCCAGTCCTTTTAGACTGAAAAGCCAGAGGTGAGTTTGCAGATGAGGCACGGTCTGCCCAGTACAACACTTCCTCGTCCAAGGCATTAGAAATCAGGTTATGCCCCAATGTCTTTTCCCCTCCCTGCTCTTGACACCTACACTGCTGAGCTGTTTTCATGGTCACCAGACTCTTCCAGGATGAGGAAAGTTCAAGAAAGCTCATCATTTTTCTTCCTTTTGTCTTTCAGGATAGATGACTGCTGAACCAAAGGAAGGTGAGCGGTGGGTGGTAAGTGGATCATTCCCATGCGATGGCAGTGTGCCTGGTGGGACCAGGGAAGGTTGGAGTCCCTGACATCCTGAGGGACAGGAGCTGCTCCAGGGAACGCCCCCAGGTCTGGAGATTGCAGGGTTCGGGGAGGGAGCCAGGTGAAGCACAGTCGGAGCTGGGGTTTGCTCTGCAGGAGGGCAGGGACGTGTGGTGCAGCAGAGCCCTCTCTCATCCCTACTGTCTGCACCCAGACATAATGCAGCCAGCATGTAGACGTTTCTGTCCATATTTTATGGTCTGTGCGCTATTATCCTAGACTGTGGAATAGACTCATTGCTCATTGTCATCTCCTGTGTTATGATTTGTACAACCACCATCAGTGCCACATCTCAAGGGCAGCATTTCAAAGCCCTGCGGACCTGCATCTCCCATGTCTCTGCTGTTCTAGTATCCTGCTTCCCAAGGGTAGCTGTCTCCACCATAAAACAGCGTGGGGAGGACCTTCCTCTTCTGATGTCCAGTATTTACCTCTCTGTGCCTCCTGTTCTCCACTGTCTCATTTACAGTGTGAACAACAAAGATATTTGAAAAGGCATCCTCAGAATGATCTCCAGGCAGCAGACCTCAACTGCCTGTGATTTGGGAGTGCAAGTTTGGAGGGATTCAGGTAATTCAGCCCAGATCCTTTCTGTCACAGAGAATCACAGAGCACAGTCCTTCTTATTATGAGATTGAATTCCACCTCGAACAATTGGGATTTTTGGCCCTACTATTCCCCTGGGAAGCTGTCTCACCAACAGAGGAGAGAGAATTTGTCTCATTTATAATGCAGCCCAGAACTGCCCCCTGCAGCCTGGGCTGCATCCCCAGCAGCGTGGGCAGCAGGGCGAGGGGGGGATTCTGCCCCTCTGCTCTGCTCTGGGGAGACCCCCCTGCAGTGTTGCCTCCAGCTCCGGGGCACCAACATCAGAAGGACATGGATCGCGTCCCTGAGAGCAGCCGCCCTCGGCATTTGGATGACTTCACCGCCTTCCAGTTTGCAATCATCCCTCTAATTGGGCTTTCAGTAACCCCATGTGTCTAACCAGCCCGCAAAATTCTCTTGGTCTTTAGACTCAGCCATTAGACAATGGCATTATCTGTATTTCTTTCTATATTGCAGAGATCATTTGGTTTTAATGTGTATTTTATCACTACTTTATGCTCTTGAATACTGGGAGATGTGAAATGCTACAGCTGCCTTGTACATCAAATCAATGTAAACACAATGAGAACATGACAAGAGGAGATGAATGTGGGTAGTAAGTTATTAAACAATATTTCCTGTATGATTTCTAGAGCCAGAACCTATTTATTTATTTATTTTTATTACATTACCTGAGAGGCTGCATTTAAAAAGTCAGAGTGGCATACTACCCTGGAAATTGATATCTGTTGCACACCATTTTCTCCTTCTCATGGAAGAAACTTCACATTTTATTGCCCAAGATGTTGACTCTGCGGTGCCAGCTTTTATGTCTTTCCTTTACACAGTGTGTAAAGTGTGTTAAATATACAACACGTAAAAGAGAAAAGAAGAAAAAATGACAAATAATGTTACATTGCCTGTTAGGTAGCAGATGTGAAGGAAAAATTGGCTTTTCATTTCATGGAGCAGAATTTTATAATTTGACAAAATATAAATTAAAATAGTCTAACACAAAGTTTGTTTGGACTTCTTTTTCTGGAAACAAGAACCCTAAAAACATTTAAAGTAGCCCAAAATGTTTTATTTCACTTGCAATTATGAGAAATTGCAGCATCATAAATAATGTAGACGGGAGTACTTCTTGAGGTGGTCTGTAGTAGATGATTTCAGCTGCCTTTAAAATTTCGTCACTGAAAGGGTTGTCAAGCCTTGGACCAGGCTGCCCAGGGCAGTGGTGGAGTCGCCATCCCTGGAGGGACTTAAAAGCCGGGCAGACGTGGTGCTGAGGGACATGGGTCAGTGATGGGGTTGGCAGTCCTGGGTTAACAGTTGGGCTCAGTGATCTTAAAGGTCTCTTCCAACCAAAATGTTTCTGTGATTCTATGATCATTTAATATACTTTGAAAGACACTTGAATCAACTTCCTACAATCCCTAGGGACTGCAGAGAAGCTAACTGCTGCACAGTGCACACAACCCTGCCCTTTATCAGCACCCTTTGTGAACTGTTTGGGTCATATGTCCATGATCTCTGGTATCTAGTCTTCATGATGAGCACAGCAGTTGTTGGGTTTGTGTTTGCCATGCACAATGTCCCATCTTCCTGACACACCAGGAAACTCTGTCCCTGCCCACCTCACACTCACCTGCATCATGGCAGCAGCTTAAACGAACAGACAGTCGATAGAAAGAAGACCAGCCTTTTATGTCTGAGAAGAAATATTCAAAATCTGCAGAACACCTCTGGGAGAAGAAAGCCAAAATGCTGATGCTGCTCAGCCAGACCTACTGGAGGTCGCCTGTCCCTCCAAAAGCAGAGGACCAGAGGCAGCTGTTGCAAATCATCAACAGACTTTACAAATAAACAGTTTGTCTGCATTAATACTAATTCTCCTTCCTCAGGATCCAGCATCTGACAGCTTGGGATGGTAAATGGTATAAATTCCTCAGACCTTTTCTGCAACTAACGTGCCCCAGGAGCCACAAGCACAAGGAAGGCTGCTCCAAGCAGCACCAGCACAGCCAGGACAACTCACCACGGTGCCAAGCCCACTGGATGGCACATGCACTAATGAAACCATCATTTCCCTCACCTTTGTGTTGCCAAACCTTGCTCCTCGCTCAGTTCGATCCAGTTGCAAACAGCTTTCTGCAGCAGGTATTCATATTTGCAGCACTGACGGTGTCAGATTTACACAGAATCACAGAATCACAGAATCAGAGAATGGTAGGGGTTGGCAGGGACTTCTGGAGATCATCCAGTCCCACCCCCTGCCAGAGCAGGGCCACCCAGAGCAGGTTGCCCAGGAACGCGTCCAGGCGGGTTTGGGATGTCTCCAGAGACGGAGACTCCACCCCCTCTCTGGGCAGCCTGGGCCAGGGCTCTGCCACCCTCACAGGAAAGAAGTTCCTCCTCATGTTTAGGTGGAACTTCCTATGCTCAAGTTTGTGCCCGTTACCCCTTGGCCTGTCCCTGGGCACCACTGAAAATAGCCTGGCCCCATCCTCCCGCCACCCACCCTTTAAGTATTTATAAGCGTTGATAAGATCCCCCCTCAGTCGGCTTTTTTCCAGACTGAAAAGACCCAAATCCCAGCATTGCGTTGATTTTCAAGACTATTCCTTGGAAGGGCTGTGCCCCCCATCGCTGCCCCACCACATCCTCGTGTCTAAATAACGAGCTGACAGGTTTTGCAGTGCTGTGTGCCACTGTTCCATCTGCAGTTGAACACAGGTCACCCAGTACATTACACTCTCCCTGCCAACTCTTGGTAATTAAACAATATATGACTGTCTTGTTTGCAATTAGTTTCTCCAGCTTTCTTTGTGCCAAGGGCTGGGAAACCTAAGGATTAAATGTCCCTGTGTCTGCTATAAATCTTGAAAACTGCTATATTTTTTCCAATAAACAGCATGCAAGAAATTCCTCTTCCACATGGCACATCAAAAGACAGCCTGACCGTTTCCATGTCCTTTAGCAGGTAGTCAACTGGCCCATCTCAAGGTTTTATTTGCTACTGTGCAGCTGAGGTTGCAAGCGCAGAGGTAAAGATGCAGACCCAGAAGCATAGATGTGAAACAAATTACTCCCTTGCTTGCATACAAAGCAGCAGGCAACTCATTGAACAGCAGAGATTTCCAACGATGGCAAATTAAGTCCTATCGAGGCAGGCTAAGACTGCTGACAGAAATTACATCATGCATTCAGCCCTTCGAAAATCAGGAAAGCTTCTTTTGTAATGGATTCATTGATCCAGGTGCTGGGCCACCTCTCCCCTCTGCGGGTATGTTTGTGCCCATGGGCAAAAGGGACAAGTCTTCAGGCACAGACTTTCCTCCCCGGACCTGAACACAGGCAGTCGAGCTGGCGTGTCTCTTAAAAGCACAGCTTTTTTGTTGGTTTTTCTAATCTTGCTTCAGTCTCAGTCTTGCAGCCCTTTGCGCAGCGCCTGAAGTTCTGAACTTGGTGTTTCACATTTGCCCTGTGCCCCTCCATGCCCCACAGTCACTGCTAGCTCTGCATTCACAGTCAGTTATCTTTTTGTCCCTCTGTTGCTAACCTCCATTGCTTACACTAAAGAAGCAAGGGAAATTCATGAGAAAATTGTCAGGATAATATCTCAAAACAACATCTGGGTACACCCCTGTCCGTTCTCACCCAGCTGCCGCCCACTTGATGGTGAAAGCTGCTCTCTTCTCAGTGCTCTGGGGATGTCAGCAGCGATCCATGGACCCATAGGATCCCCACCAATCCCTGTGGGGTTTTCTCACTTTCCGATTTCAGTGGATGTCTCTGCTGTATTCCCCGTCCCAGAGACCCACCCAGAGGCTTTGTGCTTCCCTTTTCTCCAGGGGTTCAGGGATGGTCCGAAGTCTCCCTTATAACCTGGACCTGCCCACCTAATGTTGGTGTAACACAAGGTCTTGCCCTTTTGTCTCTGGGCCCCACTGCATTTCGGATCTTGTCCACAGTTAAGCACGATGTTCCTTTGAGTATTGGCACTAACATGAGCTTCACTGTTTGCAGCACTCGCATCTCCTTCCCTAGGTGTCAGCTGCCCTGCATGGCCCTTTGACAGAAGCTCTTTCATCTTTGTGGTGTAAGTCTGGTTACGCCCAGTTCCACCATCATCAGCCAAGAGGCATTCACACCCAGCACAGTGATGACTAAAGACTGATTTCTGCAAGAGGATTTGCATGAAAGAGATTTGCTTTCTCAGGAGAAGGATTGCTCAAGGACCAGAGCTGCTAGCGCTGCCCAGTGCCATGTGTCCTCCAAGGTGTGGAACAAGTGCCACACGCTGCTTCTTGCAGGGTCATCCAGTGCCTGTGGACAAGCAGTCCCTGGGTTGGCTCTGCTGGCCCCCAGGCTTTCTGTCCTCTTCCCATGGCTCTCAGTTTTTCCTCAAGGGTTTCAAATTTACCCCATGGTGTCAGGGCCATTTCTGTCTGCAGCATGCAGATGGCATGCAGTGCAAAGTCTCTGATGGACCAAATGTCCACCCTAAGTTTTGTGGTGACCTGGGGGGCCACAGTGGGATGTGATGGAAGCTGGGTGTGGTGAACCAAGTGGAACTTTCCAGGCCGCGTCCCAGAGAAGAGACATGTTTGCTTCCCAATGTGCTTGTAAAATCCAGGAGACAGTAGAGTGGTTTAGTGGGAGTATGGTACTGAGAGCTCTCCAGCTCAGCCAAGCACCAGCAGAGTCTTCATAGAATCATAGAATAGTTTGGGTTGGAAGGGACCCTTAAAGTCCCTCTAGTCCAAGCCCCCGCCATGGGCAGGGACGTCTTCACCTAGACCAAAGACCAAAGGTTGCTCAAAGCCCCATCCAACCTTGCCTGGAATGTTTCCAGGGATGGGGCATCTCCCACCTCTCTGGGCAACCTGGGACAGTGTTTTACCACCCTTATCATAAAAAATTTCTTCCCTATATCTAGTCTGAATCTCTCTTCTTTTAGTTTAAAGCCATTACCCATTGTCCTATTGCTATAGGCCCTGATAAAAAGTCTGTCCACAAAATGAGCCTCTGTGACTGATGTATCTTGAGTCTCTCAAGTCCAAGACAACGGAGATTGTCCAAAGCAAGTCCAAAGCAAATAGAGATAACAAAACAAAATCATGTTTTTCTCCTTATAAGCACTTCCATTTGCAGCATCACTTTCCGAGCAGCCTGTCCTGGCGTTGCCTGCCCTGTGCGTGCCCTGGAAGATGAACTGAGCCAAAGGCCAGCACTTCCAGGGCTAAACTGTCCGATCTCCACAGCCAGGCCCGGCTGATGTAAACCTGCCTTTGCTTAGACGCGGCTCAGAGCTGGGAGCAGGAGAATAACGCTGTGTGACACGTGTAAACCGAAACACGCCCATGGTTCAGTAACTACGGTAGAAAGTAACTATGGAGGAAGTAGAAATAGGGCATAATTTATCCTAGTGTTGGCTCAGGACCTGTTCCAGTTTAGCAGGTGCCTGGGTGAGCGAGATTCCTTTCCCACATGCAGACCTACGCGCCTTGCTGAGGGAGCCGGGAACGGCATTTCTCGAGGTGTCAATAGCGTTGCAAATTCAGGCGCGGGGTTTGATTTCACCCACGTTTTGACATCTATTGATTCAAACCACTAGCAGAGTTGAGATGGAAGCGGGTTTGCATTAATTTGCTGGTGACCCAGGCACCCCAGTGATGTTGCCTACAGTGGAACCGTAGGTCCCGGCTCAGGTTGACCCCGCTGGTGGGACCCTGCCAGGCCATCCACATACTTCACTCGCTCGGAAAACGCAGGGCATCGTTCCTCCTGAACATTTCTGCAGGGACTGTTTGGTCAGTGACACGGCTGTATCTGACAGCAATTAGTCACAGGTTCGCCCACTGAATTTAAAGGGTTTTATTGATCAGCGAAGTGTTGTTTATTCAATTCCCCAGCCATCCAGAAAAATGACTCCTTTATTGTTCTCTAAAGGAGCAATGTTCAAGACAGGACACACGTTCTTAAAACAAACCTAGTGCAAAACATCAGCCCAGATATGACTCATACCTGCAAAGATATCTTTGTGCTTTATATGAAGATGGCAGACATGCAGAATTTTCAGTGTAAATTAAACCCAAATTAGTAGTTTGACCTAATGCAAATCAAACGTTGGAAACAGATTTATTTTTTACCTCTAAACTATATAGAATCTGAGATTCCTGGCAAAAAGAAATGTATCATCTCTGTTTTACGAGGAAACTGGTGACAATGCTGTAAATGTGCCATTTGCTGAGTGTTGTAGCTTTGGTTTCTTTCTCCCTGGCAGCTTTTGTGACCGTGCTGGATCATCTTCACAGCGATTTTGCAAGGTTAGGAGCCAAGTGAAACTTTATTTGTTTTGGAACTGAGACAATTTCTTTTTTAATTATTTGTTGAAATCTGAGACACATAGAATGTCAAGATCTTCACCAGCAGAAAAGACATTAAGTGCTAAAACAAGAGTTTGGGGGCAACTTTCATTACAACAGATCAGGCTTAAGGCAGAGCAGCTGCTGGATTTAGATGGTTTCTCAGCTGCTTGTTTAGCACTGACTATTCCTTGTGCTGTAGAAAATTTTCAGAAAAAAAAGCATTTCTGTGTAGTGAAGCAAGACCTAGTCAGCAGAACAGGTGCACTTTAAAGGCTCTTTAGATAACTTTCTTCTACAGCTAGCATCTGAAGTGCCTTCAGAGACTTTTGAGGATCTACGTCAACCTACATTAGCTGTGGGTTTGGTCTTTTCTATTTTGTATATGGCCACTGACTGCCAGTTGTCTGACCTGCGCTTTGGGTGCCAGAGGCAAGTGCCTCACACCTTCAGGTGGGCTGAGGCTGGCAGGGACCTCTGGAGCTCACCTGGCCCAACTCCCTGCTCAAGCAGGGCCAGTTGCCCTCAACCATGTCCACACAGCTCTTGAATATCTCCAAGGATGGAGACTCCACAACCTCCCTGGGCAACCTGTACCTGTGTTTGACAACCCTCGCAGTAAAAAAGTGTTTTCTTGTGTTTAAAGGGAATTCCCTGTATTTCAGTTTGTGCCCATTGCCTCCTATTGTATCACTGGACACCAGTGGAAAGAGTCTGGTGTCCTTATCTTCATTCCCTCCTATCAGGTATTTATACATTGATAAGGTTCCCCCTCTGAGCCTTCTCCTCTCCAGGCTTAATAGTCCCAGATCTAGCTAAGGGCAGCTAAAAATTAAAAAGACACATTTTTCATATGACTTTTTGCATTAAAAAAAAAGAAAATGACAAGAAAAGGTAAGGTGAGGTTTGGCCCCAAAAAAATTTGGCCCATCACCATCAGACACGCTGTTTTCTCAGGAAGATGAGGTTTGGTGCTGCTGGGAAGGCCAGTGCTCCTGTCTCACTAGAGGAATGGCGCTTGGTTGCAGGAGGCAAAGATTTTCCATCACAGTTTTGCACGCATGTTTCGTGTCTTGCCCTGATGTGGTCCACATGCCACTTTAGCACACACACTGCTGAACCTGAAAACGGGACGCTGGCGTCCATCAAGTGCCAGCGGTGGCAGCACATGCCCCCAAAGGCAGGACACTTCTCTGCAGCACTGAGGCTGCCGCTGGCTCCCTGCCCTGGCAGCTGTACCCCAAAACCAATGCCCAGCATGGGCCTCCCCGAGGTGCTGGTGGGTTTGGGGCATCAGCAAAACCATCTGGTTAGCAACAAACCTCTGGAAAGGACCCTCTACTGGGGGAAAGTTTTCAAACTGCTCATTTTTAGCCCCAGGGAGTGTGTCCGGCACCTCGGTGGCCCCACCGGGCTATTCGCCCCCGACCATGCACACCCCTGGGAGATACAGAAAGGAGGAGACATTCCCCTCTGCATCTCCCTCTTCCACCCCCACAGGAGCTGCTCTCACTGGCCCCAGGTTCAGACCCAGGGCCGAGGACAACCCCCTCCTGCGCTTCCCCAGCGCAAGAAAGCAGCTTGTCTTTCTCTGCAGCTGCCATCCCACCTCACTGCCTCTTTCCATCTTGCTCTGACCCATCACTGAGCGCTCAGCTCCTCTTTAAAAGGGGCAGCGGCTTTCCCGTAGGGACAGCTTTCTGGGGCCCGTGAGGACAGGACAGGACAGGACAGGACACCGGGAGTTTGCCTGAGCAGAAACTGACACTTCTGGAGCCAAAGGTATGGCTGTGATGCCTCATCTGATGCCTCCGAAGCATTCCCCTCCTCCATTATAACCTATCTTATTAAAAAATACATTTTCAGGTGTTCTTTTTGGAACAGTTTTTCACCTACGTGTTTACTCGAAATATGGGCAAATAATATAGTTAAGGAATAAAGACACCCCATGCATGCTAACGTGCAGCACTTGCTTTTATTTCTCTGTTATACCTTTTGGAGATATTTTCAATACTATCAACTTTAATAAAGAAGCAGTTCCTAAAATGAACTCCATTACACACTTGTGATTCGTAAGAACCGGTTCATTACACGTCTTTTCACCTGACTCCAGAGAAAATGGCTGAGATGCAGACTTATTGTCACACTACAGTGAAAGCCGCCTGCCCACACCTTGCAGGGCATTTCCCGTAAGTGACATATCTGGGGTAGGTTCTCGTGTCTTTGATCACTCTCCTTCCACTGCCAACTAGAGATCCTGGCTTTCGTCTTTTGTCTTACACTTTCTACAAACTGTTGGGGAAAGTGATGCGGGGATGTTGGGTGTTCTGTATTTGACTGTGATTGCAGAAGACACGGGCACGTTGCCTTAAAAAGTGCAAACACAGCACTTGGGGTGGGGGGCTTGGAGTCCCACCAAGGTGTTCATCACTTTCTGATAGCAACATCTCACTCTTATTCTTGCATCAAACGACTCTTGGGGCAGAGGAACACTTTCATAACCTTCTCTTTTATCTGTTGTGTCCGCACACCATACACCATGGGGTTCATCAGCGGCGGGAAGAGCACATACAGGTTGGCCAGGAGAATGTGGATGTGGTGGGGGATTTCCCGACCAAAGCGGTGTGTTAAAACAGTGAAAAAAGCAGGAATATAGAACAGTAATATAACACAGACATGAGAGCCACAGGTGTTGAAAGCCTTGTAGCGGGCAGTCCTGGAAGGGAGTCTGAATAATGCCACCAGAATCAAGACATAGGAGACAGCAATGAGTACGACATCTACCACTATTGCTGCAAAAGGCACGGCGAGGCCATACAAGACATTGATGGAGATGTCAGCGCAGGCCAGCCGGGCGATGCCCATGTGCTCACAGTAGGTGTGCGGGATGACATTGTGCCCGCAGAACGGCAGCCTTTTCAGAAGAAATATACAGGGGAAAATGATGCAGAAACTTCTCAGTAAAGCCACCATCCCAGTTTTGACAACAGCTGACTGGGTCAGCACCACCGCATGCTGCAAGGGGTAACAGATGGCAACAAACCGATCAAACGCCATGGCCAGCAGGATCACCGACTCTGCCGAGAAGCTGAAGTGCAGAAAGAACATCTGGGTCAGGCAGGCGTCGAAGGAAATCTCCCCTGCGCTGAACCAGAACAGAGCCAGCATCTTGGGCACAGTCGTGGTCGACAGCATCAGGTCAGCGATGGCCAGCATGGACAGGAAGAGGTACATGGGCTGGTGGAGGCTACGTTCTGTCCTTATGACAAACAACAGAACACCGTTTCCTAGCAGGGCAGCCAGATATATGGAGCAGAATGGGATCGAGATCCAGATGTGTGACTTCTCCATGCCTGGGATGCCAGCCAGGACGAAGGTTGCTGGCGTCAAGCTGGTAAGGTTGAATGGTGGCATGTTTCACCTGAAAGCAAAGGCAGAAGACACTGCAGAATATTATTTTAGATGCTTAAGCTCTTCCATCACTACAAAATGCCTTGCATTACCTTCTCTGACCTGCTAATAGCCACAGGCAGAGGTATGGACCCCAGCTGTGAAGACCCGTGGTCTGCAATGTATTGCAGCATGCACTTATACTCCTATTATGTGTAAACAACAATGTCCAAATTTTCTCCTCACTTGATTTTAACACAATGTAAGTGTATTTTTCTTCCAAGTACTTCCACTTAGACCAGAGGGAGTGGAGACAGAATCAACTCTTACTGCACAAATACCTTAAATCGATGTTCTGTAAGTCCAGAGTAGAAGGAAGAAGCCAGGATCGAGAGAGGAAAGGTCAAGTGTTTGCAGGGATGCACAAGATGTTCTCAGACATCAGGAGCTGCAGAGGGGATAACTGGGAGTTTTAAGGTACCCGGATTCACATCAGGTTAGAGAACAAAATCAGCTCTAGGTTTGAAGTTGGATGCCCATGTTCCCTCCTTATCTCCAAACTTCTCTCTCCCTTTCCTTGTGGCTCTGGGACCCAGTTCAACTCGCTTTGCACCTCTTTGCCAGTGCAAATCTAGCAGAAATAAAATTTAACCAAGCACTTGGAAAGACTTTTGGGTCAGGAAAAAACCTGTGTGAGATGGGGACCCCCCACCAGCCAAGGAAAGGGATGCACTGCTGCCCTGGAGAGGTCTAAGGGGCACTGGAGGCTGCATCAGACCCAGAATCACACAAGTTAAAATGGGATGTCACTTTTTTTCAGCAGCTTCTGCAATTACAATCAGCTCTTTTACATCAAAACTCAAAACAGGAATTACCCATAACACAGCTGGGATGAGAAAGTGACACAAGTACTTAAAAACAAAACCATGAGGTTTCTGCGTACCAAAATATTGACTCCATGTATGAGAAAGCAGTTGCATTTTAAACAACCGAGTTGATTCCCTGTTCACACTCAGTGAGAGAGAGACTTTTCATGTCTAAAATATCCTGAACCCAGAAAGTACAAGGAGCCCGCTCCATAGAAACAAAACGTGACAGTTGACTGGCTGTAAAAATAAAATTAGTCAAAATAACAACTAATTCTGTAAATGATTTAAAACAATTGTGTATAAATAAAAATACATGTGGTATATTAACAGACAAAATATTATTAATGGTGAAAGCATATATATTCTGTGCTGTCATACCAAAAGCTACTCATCTCTTGCATAATTCAAATGTGAAACTGCAAATAAACAAGGATCCACTGCACCCGCAGGTGGGAATCTCAGTGCAACCAGGAGCTCTGTGCCAGAGGAGCCTCTCAGCATTAGACCCCTTCCTCCAGAATCTAATCGCCACCGTAAATCTGCATTAACACAAATGCAGCCCTAAGGATACATTCCTACCGCTACCTCTGAGCAGTCGGTCGCATTCTTCTTTCCTAATATCTTTTAGTCTTAATTTAGACTAAAAGCTATAACCTAGGGAAAAAAAAATCACATTCCTACGGAGCTGCCTGAGGATTACAAAAAGGTCTGCAGAAGCCTGTTGGCATTGCTGCAGAAGGCTTTAGCTGCAAGAACCTCGGTTTGCCCTGCGCGCCCCCAGAGAGGGGCTCTGCTCAAGCACGCGTCCCCCTAGGGCTGCGGGGGGCGAAGGGATGGACACCCCCCAACAACAATCAGCCTTCAGGAGAGAGGTTAGGAAAAAAAATGGGAGAGAAAGGTTTCGTTGGTGATTCATTGCCTCCTAACAAGAGGATGAAAATAAGAGAAGTATTTCTGTGGCGTGGCCCGGGCGGGTCAGCAGCTCTCCTGGGGGAGCAAGAGTGGGATGCTGCAGGGGGCACCGGCCGGGCTGGTCCACGCTGGCTCTGCTTTCCTGAACATCACCCTGTGCGTGGTTGAATCCTGCTTGTGCGGCCCCGCCACCCTTAACTCGGCAAGCCCAGCTCTCAAAAAACACCGACTCTCAGATAGAGAGTGCCTGATCTCACAGGTGGGCGAGGGGAGGTTCTTCACACCATTACAGTTAACAAGGAATTTGGCGTCTCTGCACCAGATTCTCAATGTCCCTCAGATCCTCCAGGCCCCGAATCCACAACGCAAACAGCTCACCAGATCCCTGACCTTAAGAGGAGCGTGGGTCGTGGCTGCGCTCCGGGCAGGGGCTGCAGTGCTGGAGCCGGAGCAGTGGGGACTCTTGTACCTCTGCAGAGTCCCAGGGGATGGAGGACGCGCCGTGCCCTGCTCAGCAGCTCCATCAGTTCCCCCCCCAGCTCAAGAGATGTGCCCTGGGATGTTGTCCCCCCCCCACATTTGCCCCACACGCGCTACGAGCGTGTTGCTCTCCGCAGGGACGCTGGCAGGTCCCCAACGCACAGCCCTGCGCCCGCCCTGCCTCCCTTCCCTCCAGGCGCACAATTATACCTGCGCTGCTTTGCGCCTCCCGTCCTCGGGGCCCTCCTTGGACCGACGCGATGGAGCTGCAGGTTGTGGCAAGACACAGCCAGGCTTCAGGAAAACAGGCGCGATGAGCCCTAAAAAAGCGGTCTGACATCAGAAGTGCTGAGCATCCAGACATACAAACTCGATGCAATTACTTTTGCAAATACCTTAGCACAAACATATAAATAGCGATCCATGTTTTGAATTGATTATTGAGGGTGATACACAACACCCCTGGCGATTAATGCAATAAAAGGTATTTGGAAGCATTTCCCCACAGCAATGAGAGAGGTAATCTGTGGGCTGTCCTCCTGTAGGGGATGAGAGGAAGAGTTTGGGGCTCGGGAACTCTCCTCGGATGAACCTGGGGACACTGCCCGCGGTTCCCAGGTCAGTCGATGACCACCCCTCCCCTCACAGCAGCCTCACCATACATAGGGTTAGAGACACATTAGCCTGCAGGAACTATTTTCTGCAGGCTGAATCATTTCAGTACACATCAGCCTGTGAGCAGAGGCAGCTGTGGATGTCACAGGCTCAGCAGCACATCCACACCTGGAGAAACACAGGAAGATTTTGACCATAAAAAAGAAAGAAAGAATTCCACAAGAGCAACTGTGGAGCACAGCATTCAAGACGCATGGAACCCCCAAGGCAGATGTCCCACCGTGCTAAGGCTTGTTTAGAATTCAGTGACAGGAATGAGATGGCTCAGGTACCCCCCGTCTCTCTGCTGTAAGCCCAGATTTTTTATTTAAAAAAAAAGCAGCTGTCAAAGTGCCACTGTTTGTTTTGGAGTCCAAATGGGAGCCAAGCTCATTTATCATCCGGCCTTCAGCATCTCTGGGTCTCAATTCTTAGCCTGTAAAAAGGCATGTTTTCCCTCCCTGGTGTCTTTTCTTGGCGTGTTTTTTCCCTGCATGCACACCTGGGTCACAGGCTCTATCTATAAAGGGGTAGCACCATGTTCACGTAGGGTTTGCCCTCGCAGTTTCCACAACACCGAAAGGTCTATTGCTTTTGAATGCAAGAAATCCTTGCAGCCAAGTGGAAATTTATTCTCATAGTTGGCAGAATGCTACAGCACACAGCTTCGTGATATGCACCTTGCTGCTTTTATTAGATGAAAGACAACCACCGACAAACGAGGCACTGTAACTGCTGCATTTGGACAAACCAGTTACGGTGTGTTGTTTGATGATGGTCCTTTTGCCAGTGTCTTCACCGCTTCACTGATGTCTCCTTCTGCATCCATCAGTGCCTGCAAGTTTGCGCTTTGATCCTGGAAGCCCATGTCAATGAGCTGCTCCATTTCTCTCTTAAATCTGGTCTGTGGCACCTCGTCATCCATCACCATCTGACTTTCTTCTTCATCGTCACCTGATACCAAAATTGCATCCTCCTCAGACTCACTGCTTTGTGCCGAGTCGTCCATGCTTTCCAGATCCACACGGGAGTCCTCCAAACTAGGTATAAAATCTGTTACTTCTGTTGAGAGCGTCTGTAATCCCAGATGGATCTGTAGCAAAGCCCGCAGGGCTCTGGGGTTTCTCAGCAAGGATGAAATCTCAGCGTCCTCCATCGCCGGTGGCAGCTGCTGTGGCCACTGATCTTGAGGTGAAGAATTTCCATCGCTTGATACCTGAGTGTTGTTCAGCAGCATTTGTGCTGGGCTGTCGGGGTTCGTTAACGCACTTTCCAGGTTTTGCATAAGTTCTGGGTTTCCTATTATCTGCCGAACCATGGTCCGAACATTCCCCGAGTTGGGTACCACTGCACCTGCTGCAGGGTCCAAACTCGGCAAGGCAAAACTGTCGCTTTCACTGCTGCTGGCAAACTGGCCATCATCGTTGTCTGCGTTATCACTGACACTGTTGGACTGTGGAGCCCAAGGGTTGGGTAATGGCCTCCGGTTTTCAGTATGGGCTGGTAGCCTGGCTCCACTCAGGGGGGCGTTACCATCCAAGCAATCAAATGGGTTATTGCCCAGCTGTGCCTGCACAGCATTCAAGATTGGCTCCTCAAATTCCCTGTACAGCCGCTCCAGAGCACTGTACCCACCAGGGATGCTTTCGAGGTTGTTCATGGCCACGTCGCGGTTCCTTATCATCTCTTGCATTACGGCAGGATTGTTGGAGGCCTCTAATATTTCTGTGATGGTATGGGGGTTGGCGAGAATCTGACCGATCTCGGGATTTTCTTCAGCCAGCTGCTGCATCTGAGGGTTGGACATGATGAGATTCCTGACAAGATCGACCCTGTCAAGGTTGTTCTGCACCAAGGTGCTCTGCACCATCTCACTTATCAAGCTGTGCATGTCTTGTTCTTGAATGCTACTCATCAAGTCCATCATGTCTGTTTGGTCCAGGCCTAGGAGATATGCACCTGTCACCCCAAGGAAGAACCCCAGCAGAAACGCATTGTTGTTGATGGTGTTCAGATCCAGGCCTGAAGTGACAATCTTTGACAAGAGGTCCTCCATGGTCTCGGCCACTATTTCCCGGCTGATGGTGCCGGAGACCAACAGCCTAGGCAAGTTATGATGGATCAAACATGGCTGTTGCAGATCAGCTGTGCTTCCCAAGGAGAATAAGTTGGAATTACTGTGGCTGGGAGTTTGCAGCAGGGTGGTCGCTCTTCCTTGGTCTGCTGGGCTGTCCTGTGGTGTCTTTTGGGACCTGATGACTACATAAATGGTGACCCCACTGTGAACTCCATGCTGGCTCAAAGTGTCTTGATCTTTGAGGACTTTGCCAGCAAATATCAGGACCAGCAAATTAGGGAGTGTTTTGAAACGCTTGGCAACTTCTTCTTTAAACTTCTGGATGCTGCTGCTCTGAGCAACCTCTAACTGCTCCTTCTGCTTGAGTGTCTTCACAGTCACTTTGATTGTATTTGAGGGATCCGTGGTGACAACAGGTTGATTGGTCTCCTCCGCCCCTTTGCTTTCCGACATGGTGGCTCTGAGATCAGGACAGCGCTTTGGTCTGTTGAAAAGCAGAGGTGCTGTCAGAAGGTGGGAAGCAATGGGGGGCAATGGCTGCCAGCTGAAACAGGGGGGTGGCTGCTGCCCCTGCTATGGTGACAGTTGCTGGGAGGGAGCAGTGACAGAGGGACAAGGACCGCCTCTCCCTGCAGTGCAGACCGAAAGCACATACCAGCCAGATGTTGCACAGCTGCTCTGCTTGCTCACCACCCGAGCAGTCCCGCCATGTTCCTTGTCTTGCTGTGACCTCCTAGAGAATTGCCATGCAGCCGACCCTCTGCTATGACATGACTGCTGATGTCAGAATGAGCAGCAATGGCCCGGAGGGGGGACATCTCCCTTGGAGCTGAGCTCAGGCATCCTCGCCCCCTCGGTCCCCAGCCAACCTAGTCCCTGGGGCACGAGGAGGACCACAACATGGGAAAATCCGGGCTCAGGGGACTCCAGGACCATTTCCGTTCAAGACAACCGCCGCACCCAGCCGCTTGCAGGCTGGCAAAGCTCCCAGGCACCCACCCTCTCTGCTCCAGACTGTGCTCCCCTGTTTCAGGGAACAACATCCTCCTGCCAGGCTTGCTTCAGGGTGCTCTGCAGGGTGCTCTGCATCCCTTCGCATCCCACCCCCGTCCCCTTGGGTCCTTCTGTTGGACCTTCTGGGTCCACGAGGGGGTGGAACTAGATGGTCTTTAAGGTCCCTTCCAACCCAAACCATTCTGTGATTCTATGATTTGCTGCCAGCCCTGCGCACCCGCACCCAGGGCCAGCCCTCTCCTCTTGCAGGCTCCCAGCTGTGCAGCCTCCACTCCTGCCGCCTTCCTGACACCCCTGATCTCAGCCGTCTGAGAAGGAAAAATCCCCCTTCCTCAGCCCAAGCCCAGGAGAACCCTCCACACCACCACCACAGAGCACAATGGGAGCTTATCTTAGTTTTGTCCCTGAGATCACCCCAGTGCAGGTGTTCCCAGGTAAGTGTTACATAGGCTCTGTAATTTCAATACACTTGGCACCATCCACATCTAATTCCATGTTCGCAAAGCTGGAGTTAGCAGATTAGCCATTAGCAGAACAAATCTCTCCTTCAGCCAGTTGAGAAAGCTGATGTTTGTTTCAAAACAAAGCC
The DNA here is from genome assembly GCA_013398915.1 of Dromas ardeola. Classification (NCBI taxonomy): domain Eukaryota; kingdom Metazoa; phylum Chordata; class Aves; order Charadriiformes; family Dromadidae; genus Dromas; species Dromas ardeola. The sequence continues at coordinate 16,642 of VYZM01013937.1, read as the reverse complement.
AAAAGGAGGTAAATTTGTCTTAGCATCCCATGTTTTATTTCTTATTTGTGTGATGCTTGAAAACAGTTTTTCACGGTCCCCAGGATGGTGCTCAATTTCTTCATCTGCAAAACTCAAAGACTAACTCTCATCAAGCCAATATAAAAATCCAGGTGCATACCAGAACACTTTCATTTGTTTAGCCTTTTTTCATAGCTTTCAGGTTGTTTCATGTTGATATTAATTTTCTAAATTGCAAAAGTTTTCTTTTAATCAAAAATCTTTTGATCTATTTGCAGATTGCTTATTTCATACCTTGTAACCATGTCACCTGGTAACTCTCTGAAGGACGTGGTGTGGTGTCTGTTTTCAGACAGTGTGCCAAGAGAAGAGCACTTCCAAAGCCCCAGCTCTCTTGTTTGCAATAACAAAGAGCTCCTCTGCAGTTATTTGTTTGGACAAAATACACAGTGCCGACGCACTGATGCCAGATTGCTCTCTCCCCCCAAGATTCATCCCTCCATCACTGCCATCACAACGCCTCTCTCTGCTGGGTGCAGCAGCGGCATCACAGGGCACCCGTCCCTCTGCACGGTGACCCCTCAGCCCTCTCATCATCGCTGGCTGCAGCTCCAGCCCCCGTTTACTGAGAAGCGATGGAAAAATAGCGCTAAATATAGCAATGGAGGTTTTGATCGCTAGTTTCTCTGCTGGTTGAGTCTCGGAGCACGGACACAAGAAACAGGAATGGTCCTCCTGCTCTGCTTGTGGACATCAGTGGGATCTGAGGAAAACTGATACCCTGGAGTCAGCACTGCCGTGAGATCTCACAGGTGTACTGCGACAAGCAGAGATCCTTTCTCCTGTGTGCTGCACCCAAACGTAAGGGCATGGGGGACGCGCAGAGGGGACCCAGCTCTGGGCAGCACTTGCCATTCAGGGCTGTGTGACGTTCACCTCCCATCGGCAGCACAGGGTGGCAGGGCTCTCTCAGGCATGAAAACCCATCCCGCCTCGCTGGCACACATCTCCTGTTTCCAACACAGCTCCACGTTAAAGAGGGCTTGCCCAGCTCACCCCTGCTGCAGTACCTGCAGTACCAAATTCCTTCGGATTTGCAGCCCAGATTTATTTCTGGTGCCTGTATTAATGTGTGCATACGTAGTGCCTTTCTGTTAATGAGTCAGGAGACAGATAAATCTGGGATGGAAATCAGCAGGATGGAATTTCCCAACCACTCCAACACTTCCCCATTAAGGAGGGTCATTAACCTGACTAGCTCCAGTTCTTCCTGGAATTCAATTTCTGGACCTTATGAGGACTGGAGACTGTCCCAGGAACCGCATGCAGCATTTACAGCAAGTTTAGATGCTGATGATCTTCCTCAGACATTGTTCATACTGTGGGGGCAGTTTGCTGGACCCAGAGCTGGTGCCTGCAACACTTGCAGAGTTTCTGGTATCACCCATAGCACACAGACAGATCATCAGCCATGGCACTGACTGGTGCTTCCACCGCAAGGACCTGCAAACCCTGCTCAAGCTGTGTCCAAGCCTGCAAGGCCTTTGGGTTAGAGACCATCACCGCCACCACTTCTGAGTTCTGGGTTTGCTGGAAGAAATTTGGCAGCCTCTGTGTCATTTTTTGCTGCTGCATGTCCTCGGTGGAGAGCGCAGGCCCTGCCGCCTGCCGGGACCTCTGCAGCAGCCACAGCGTCATCCTCTTTGTGGGGATGTGCACAACTTCACCACCCGCTGGAGGGATGCAGTGGCCTGATGGAGCAGCCTGTGGACATCTCCTGCCACAGCCATCCCAGCTCCCACCCCAGAGTCCTGGCTGAGCCCCAGCAGGCGACTGGTGCTGCTGGTAACACCACAGTCAGCCAGCAGAGCTGCTGTTGGTACAAACTCTTCTGGCACTCAGGGAAGAAGAAGGACATGGCGGTCCCTGGTATCACTACAGGAAAGCTGGCCTCTCCTGCCTGTCTTCTTCAGGGAGCAATTTCTCACTGAGGAAACAAAACAAATAAGTTGTTTCCAAATGGCTCGTATGCTGCACGAGGCGATGCCTCCTTGCATCCGGTGCACACACGTCAATGGATTGTCACATCCTGGGGTATTTTTAGGATTGCTCCCTGCTTGAAGCTGGCGCTGATATCTGCTGGAAGGGCAATACAGCAGGGCTCAAGCAACCTAGGAGATTTCTAGATGCATTGATGACACCTGGCACAGGTGATGAAGGAGCCAACAAGCAAAGGGTCTCTGCTGGACCTGATACTTGGAAACAAGGATAAATTGGTCAGAGATGTGGATGTTGGAGGCAGCCTTGGCCGCAGTGACCATGAGATGGTGGAGGTCAGGATCCTGGGAGGAGGGAGCGGGGCTGGGTCTCAACTACATCTCCTCCCTCCTCCAGTGGCATCTCCACAAGTGATGGGAAGGGGAGCGCAGATGGGGCAGGGTGACAGGGAAGAAGTAGGACAGGCACCATGGCTGCCAACCAGTCTCACCACCAAGCACTAGAGAAGATGAAGTATTTGGCCTCAAAGTGCCACCAGCATCTATCCTTGCTTAGAAGAACCCTTCCAAAGAGAATGGACAGGGGCATCTCAGAAATACCACAAATTTACATGTTGCAAGCATGCACACACGTAGAGCTGGAGGCCAAAACAGGCATGCAGACTGCTTCTCAGCCCTACACCACTCTGGTATCCAAAGATCTCACTGAGAAAACAACTTTGTACCCAATAACTTCCATCCTGTACATGGACATATATATATATATGGCATAGTCACTGTTGGAAAACATACTGTTGCTCTCATGAGCTTCTCACGGCAGTTAATTATTCTCATTATTCAAAATAAGGCTTTTATTTCTAATCAGAATATGTCTGGCTTCATTTTCCGTTCATTCAAATTCATCCTTCTCAAGGGCATTACAATGTTCCTTAGCATCAGATGTTTTCTCTTGAGACTTCCACCCTGCAATGAAGATGCCTCTACAGCTCTTTAAAAATTAATATGTTTTGCACCCTTTATAGATCGAGTATTTCCTCCAGCACTCAAATAATATTTCTGTTCTGTCTCCCTCCTCTCCAGACGTTTTTCCTACCTTTTAAAACAGTGACCCCAAACCAGAGGGCAGGATTGCAGCCCTGCTCTCACCATGAGCAAGCCCACCCCCTCACTGCACTGCGCAACTGACGTTAACCTGCTCCTCCCTAGCAATTCGTTTTAAGGCTAAAACAGACTGTGGGTTAGTATGAGCCCCACATATGTCAGCCAGGCCAGAAGACACCAGCTTATCCTCCACTGAGCCCAGCATTGGGTATTTTTTAGAGATCTTTACTCTCAAATGTCTCTGGTCAGATGTGCTTTATTTCCTCATGTTGCACAAGGCAGAGCATCCCCTGGGGTGCACGCCAGCCCACAAGAGCCTGCACCAAAGCACTCCTAATGGCCACCAGCTGCCGGAGGGGGCAGATCTCTGGATCCGACCCTCTCTCCACACTTACCTGCTGCCCTGGGAGCATTTGCTGCTGCCCATTCCTGCTTTTGGCCAGGGCAGTGCAGCTTGGGCATACTGTGCCACTGATCACCAGCCAGATTGTTCTCCTCTTCGTTAGCCAGCAGGTTCACCCCTGCAGGTTTTTAGATCATAGAATCACAGAATCATTTTGGTTGGAAAAGACCTTTAAGATGATCAAGTCCAACCATTAACCCAGCACTGCCAAGCCCGCCACTACCCCATGTCCCTCAGCACCACGTCTGCCCGGCTTTTAAATCCCTCCAGGGATGGTGACTCCACCACTGCCCTGGGCAGCCTCTTCCAATTGCTGGACAGCCCTTTCTGTGAAGACATTTTTCCTCATACCCATCCTAAACCTGCTCTGGTGCAACTTGAGGCCGTTTCCTCTTGTCCCATGGCCGGTTCCTTGGGAGAAGAGCCCGACCCCCCCATGGCTACCCCCTCCTTTCAGGGAGTTGCAGAGAGCGAGAAGGTCTCCCCTCAGCCTCCTTTTCTCCAGGCTGAACACCCCCAGCTCCCTCAGCCGCTCCTCACCAGACTCGTGCTCCAGACTCCTCAGCAGCTTCGTTGCCCTTCTCTGGACACGCTCCAGCCCCTCAATGTCTTTTTTGTGGTGAGGGGTCCAAAACTGGACACAGCATTCAAGGTGAAAATGTCTCCTTTCGGATTAACCTGCATTAAGCACAGCACACACCATAACTAACCTGTGGGCACATGCAGAGGAAGCCACCACACAAACTCAGACATCAAAACTTCTTGTTTGCAGACCATCAAAACTTTGATGTTTGCAAACCACTTGGGCTTGCAGTGCTCTGGGGCAGCAGGGATTTGAGACATGGGCAAAAGCCCAATGCATCTGCCCCTGCCTCTCCCTTCCAGCCCCGGAACCCTCGCCTGCTCTGAGGCGAAACCTTCAGGAGGGGGACGGTCTCCTCCTCTCCCACCCTTGCACTCCTGCAAACAGTGACTGCACCATAGGGCTGCATGGCTGAGAGCAGCCCTGAGGAGAAGGGCTTGGGGGTGCTAGTGGACAAGAAGCTCAACATGAGCAGGCAATATGTGCTGGCAGCCCACAAAGCCAACTACTGCACCAAAAGAAGCGTGGCCAGCGGGTCGAGGGAAGTGATTCTACCCCTCTGCTCCACGCGGGGGAGACCCCACCTGGAGTACTGCGTTCAGCTCTGGAGTCCTCAGCACAAGAAGGACACGGAGCTGTTGGAAAAGGTCCAGCAGAGGGCCACGAAGATGCTGGGAGGGCTGGAGCCCCTCTGCTGGGAGGACAGGCTGAGAGAGCTGGGGGGGTTCAGCCTGGAGAAGAGAAGGCTCCGGGGAGACCTTCCAGCCCCTGCCAGTCCCTCAAGGGGCTCCAGGAAAGCTGGGGAGGGACTCTGGGTCAGGGAGGGGAGCCGTGGGACGAGGGGGAAGGGTCTGACACTGCAAGAGGGGAGACTGAGCTGAGATCTGAGGCAGAAATTCTTGGCTGTGAGGGGGGTGAGCCCCTGGCCCAGGTTGCCCAGAGAAGCTGTGGCTGCCCCATCCCTGGAGGGGTTCAAGGCCAGGTTGGACGGGGCTTGGAGCAACCTGGGCTGGTGGGAGGTGTCCCTGCCCGGGGCAGGGGGTGGCACTGGGTGGCCTTTAGGGTCCCTTCCAACCCAAACCATTCTATGATTCTATGATTTTGCCCCTCTTGTTCCCATCAGCACAGACATCTGGGTGGGAAGAAGTTGTGACAGCCTGCAGAAGACAGGGTTTTCCTCACATGCTTTATACATCGTGTAGGAAAAGCCTGTCCAGCCTCAGGTGCTCATTGGCATGGCTGGGGGGACATCCCACTGGTCCCCCAGGAAGGACTTGTCTGAGAGGAGCCGTCCAAGTCAGCTGTGAGGGGAGCAAAGCAGCTCCAGGGTCACAGGTCAAGTCCCCACGCATGGAGCAGGATGATGCCGGGGTGGAAATCCCTGACCTGGGGCTTTTGGTGTGTGGATGGCTCCTCCGAGCTGGTTGTTGGGCACCTGCCTCCCACCAGGCGTGGGCAAGGCTCTCACAGGGGATGAAGAAGGACTTGACTCAGGACTTCTGGGCTGAGTGTGGGTCTCTGCATGTAGCTCATCTCTTTTTGTCCTTCCAGACGAAAGCTGTTCCTGCTGTTTGTGCAGGAAGGCGCTCCTACATAGAGAGGAATTAAAAATATCCCTGCCTGCAGCCGCTCCTGCCAGCCTGCCTGCTGGGCAGCTGAAGCTTTCAAGGTTTTAAGCCAGAGGCGCTTGGTCCCAAGCAGCAAACCCAAGGGCTGTGCCCGCGGGCTGATGCCACTCAGGGATGAAGCTCACCGTGGTGGAGGACTTGCCGCTGAGGAGTAGATGCTGTTGCCTGCTGCTCTCCCCTGCACCTCTGCATGACTAACCCAGGGGTCTGCACAACCTAGGACAGAGTATCGGGGTCTCATACAAGCTCTGAGGCAGCAGAGAGAGGGAGCAGTTGATCAGCAAGCTGGTGGCAGGCTGACAGCCCACAGTCCACCCCCGTCCACAGACTCTGGGCTTTGGCCATGGCCGTTGGGCATCCAGCTCACATCACCAACTGGACACTCGGCAATGACTCCTGCTTGTGGTCCTTCCCACTGCGCTGTCTCACCTCATCTCAGTCCTCCAAGCAAGCAGAAGCTGTCACTTCTAGAATAACATGTCTCAGTGCATTCAAAGGGAAAAGTTAACTTTGGCATCCAAGTCCCCAGAAGTGTTCTCCTGGCTGCTGGGCTCAGCAGGACACCCTCTCAGCCACGGCTGCAGCACTGGTAAAGCACCTGGACCACACTCCTCTGAATCTGTTAGTTTGTCACTCCATAAATGGTGGGGTTTTACATGGGGTAAAAATGTACACAGAGATTGGCCACAATGATAAAAGCATACCTTGGAATACAGCACCCAAAACCGTATGCAAAAAGGAGGAAAAAACTAGCATGAAGCACAGTAATATGACCAAGAGATGAGAGCCACAGGTGCCCAGAGCCTCGAGCCAGGCATCTTTGGATGGAAGCTGGAAGACGGTCTGGAGGATCAGCAGGTAAGATGCAGCAATGAGTGTGGCATCCACGTCTGTCATAAAAACAGCAATTGTGACACCACACCAGACGTTCGTGGTGACCTCCACAGAGGCCAGCCTGGCTATGCCCATGCGCATGCAGTAGGTGTGAGGGAGGAGCTTTGTGGTGAAGGTCAAGCGCTTCACAAGAACAACAATGGGGAAAATGATGGATAAGCTTCTTGCTAGAGCAGCCAACCCTATTGTCCCTGTCATCTGCTTTATCAGGAGGATCACATGTTTGAGGGGCTTACAGATGGCAACGTTCTGATCAAATGCCATAGCCAGTAGGATTGCTGATTCAGCACAGAAGACGGCAAGGATGAAGGATACCCGGGTAATGCAGGCTTCCAAAGAAATCTCCCCAGCCCTAGAGCAGAAGGTAGCCAGTGTCTTGGGCATGGTGGTTGTGGATAGCAGCAGGTCAGCAATGGCCAGCATGGGCAGGAAGAGGCACCTGGTCTCATGGAGGCTTTTCTATGTGTTGTTGTTAAAGGACAGTGTGAAATTCCTACGGAGAGCAACCATCTGTCTGAGTGTAAAGGGGGTGGAGATCCAGAGGTGAGACTCCCCCGTGCCAGAGATGCCCATCAGGGCAAAAGTGGTGGGAGCAAGGGCAGTGCAATTGCAAGCTGACATTATAGCCTATTTCTTGCACTTTCTACAAGGCTTCCAGTGACTGAAAAGAAAGGACAAAACAAACTTTAGTGTTACAGGTCCTGAATAAGCATGCTCACAAGCTCACTGACACTGCCAGAAGACATAATCCGTAACAACCCCTCACATAGTCACAGAACTGTGGAGCAATCCAGGCTGGACAAGACCTTGTGAGGTCCCTGGTCCAACCGCCTGCGCAAAGCAGTGTCAGCTGAGGGCTTTATCCAACTGAGTCTCAAAAACCTCCAAGGACGGGGTCTGCACAAGATCCCTGGGCAACTTGTTGAAATTTATGCCACCCACAGCAGGCATAATTTTAACTTCAACCCTTCCACCTTCCTGAAAGCCCACTCAGCACAAGCAACTCACCAGTTTCCTGCTCCAGCCACAAACCAGGGCTTTCTGTCCGCAGCCCTCAGGCAGGGACATGCAGGTGCCGGGGAATCTGCTCTCCTAGTGAGGGATGGGGGTACTTATAGAGCCACTCTGTGAGCCCTGGGGCACCCACACCCAGAAGGCAGCTCACTTTGCTTCCATCCATCCCCACACCATCTCAAAATGTAAGTCTTGATGTGAAGAAACAGAAAATTAACACTTTTTTTCCCATTTCAGCTGATTATTTTCACCCTCTTACATCATTCAGTGGGAGCTATGACACTGGGTAAATGTTTTAGGCTCCTCTATTGCACTTGTGTTAGAGGAAATTCTCCAGGTGGTGCTCATGATCCAAAGATGTCCATGACTCAAAACACAGGATTTTGCTCTTCTTGATTCAGACAAGGAGAAGCATATTTTATGACAGAAATGCTAAAATAGGTAAAGGAAATTCACTCTCTCATATCTTACCATTGGGGGAAGACTATGCTGCTCAGTTTCAATCTAGCACCCCGCATCTTGCCTGAAGTCACCAGATGGCCTCCCATCTGCCCAGCAGGAACTTGTCTTGACCTCCAGCAGTTCCTAGGACAAAAGGCTTATTTTTCATGGCCTTTAACACCACAAAGGACTGCAGTGATCGCCCAGCGTCACCCCCTTCACAATACCATCAAGCATTTGTAGGGTGCTTTGCCTTCATTTTCACTGGAAGAGGACTGGGAACTGACTCTCAGCCATTATTGTGGCTGAGCAAAGTTGGATCAAAGTGCTGATTTCTCCTGATTTTCTCCCACTCATCTTATCCCCATCATTATTGCATATAGCATCTGCTGGGGGAAGGACTAGGACGTCTCCTGGAAGCCAGCACGACTCCAACTTACCCTAGTCCCTCCCCACCCCTCTGAGAGTAGTGCACCACGCACTGAGGTCTCCTCCCAGCTCCCAGCTCACCATAAGTTTCCAAAAATGTGGACCTCGGGACTGGTTGAAGTGTTTGAGAACAAGCTGAGGGAATCTTGGACCTGCATTGCCCACCATTGCCCCTGCACAGCTATGGGAATGCACTGGGACCCTCACATTGGCCAGTTGGCCAAGCATCTCCCAAAGTGTCCCCACCAAAATGCTCTTTGCCTCGGATGCCTGAGCTTCTCTGGAGACACCTCCTCTGGGACTGCAGCCCCCTTCTCTGGTACAGCCTGCACCCCTCCTCCTTAGCAGTATGACTTTGCATTCACCTCTATTAAATTAGCTGTCGTTGCATCATCTAAAAACCTAATTAGGAATGATTTTATACTTGCTTCTACACAACTGATAACAATCATATATAGCATCAGACCTGGCGTCCAACCAATCCCTGCTGAATGTCTCCAGAAATATATGGAAAACTAGCTCCCAGTGGGGAGCTATCACTGAAATAAGACTTTGCAGTTAGCCAAACTCCATTAACAGCTGGTTTATTTACTATTTATTTATTTGTTATAATAAGGTATATATCACAAGACTTGAAAATAAAAAAATACGGTTGTATTCAGCCTTCAGGTAACTTTATCACCCAAATGTGGAAGTCATCAGAAAATGAAATGACATGATTCTACGGAAGCTAAACACCAAAAATAAGTACTGATTGCCATTTATTGCATTCTTGCCCCTTTTACACTTTATTGATCAAGTCTCATATTCACTTTTCCGTTATTTTATTCGGAGCTAATGTCAAACTAAGCAGTTTCAAATTTCCCCAATAATCCTATTTCTCCTTTTTAATATTGGCACATGTCAGAAAGAGTTTCTTTTTTTCTTTTTTCTTTTTTTTTTTTTTCATTACTTTTGCTAAGCCTGGGGATACTTGAGGAAGACTTGCAGGCCTCGTGGCTCCTCCACCAGCTCTTCTGGGCCCCTCAGGCACACATTATCCAGACCTGCTGATCTCCACTTGCCTGAGTCCAGTTCCCAAAGGCTCTGGCTGGGATGAATCTGCAGTTAAAAATGTGAATGGAAATATTCACAGGCAAAATCTGAAATGAAATGTGCACCACAATATAAAGAAGTCTGAGGTGCACTGGAGACTTCAGGGTTGCTGGAGGTGTCTGTAAAATTCAGCAAAATTTAGTCGGCAGGGATGCACCAGAAATACTGCCCCAGGGGACTGTGTCATGGCAGAAGAGAAAACCCGAGGGACAGTCTCCGTCCCCACCCTGCAGGCACAGTCAGGCTCTGGGAGGACACCTCTGCCCTCCCCTCCATTCACAGACCTAAAACAGGTCCATTTTCCTTGAAAACAGGGCAGAGAGGAGGCACCCCCACTAAAACTGCCCATTCATTGGGGTGTGACATCGGGAATTGGGGGACACAGACCCATGGTCCATCCCCGTGGGCCAGCAGCTCAGTCCCAAAGACTCCAAGACCGGACCACACTATGGATCACCCCAGCATTAAACCCCTGCTCTGGCCACCCAGTACCACCAGGCTGGCTGGTTGCTTTGTCCACACCCGAGCTCCAAATCCAGCAGGGCAGCAGCAGACACATCCAGGTGGACATACCTCCTAGCTTCCAGAGGGCATGTCAGGGACTTCTCTGAGCTGGCATCCAAATCTAGAGCTAGCCCATTCTGGGTGCAGAAGGGGATGGAGAAGGAGCCTGGAAATTCAAGCCAGGAGGCAGACAGAGAAAAAGGATGGTTCTTGTATTTGCTAGCACCACTACACAGACTTCAAAAACATTATCTCAGCTTTCACCAACATAAATGCTATGTCACTGCCCATGCCTGTATTTCTCTAGTAACCCATGCCATCTTCCTTAGGCAACAGGCTGGCCACACCTCCCTTTCTCAGTGGATGTGGTCCTACTACAGAAACTTACAAACAACTGGCTTACCGGTGTTACTAGCGAGGGTATGGATATTTGTAAAACACTTTGAGATACTTGACAAAGGAGTACTGATGACAGGTAAAGTCACATTTTCATTGCCGCAGTTGATATTATATCAAGATTTTCTCCCAGTTTTCCTCCCAGTTTCCTTCCTAGCTGGCTGCCCCAAGACAGACCTCTGTGGAAATGGTGGGAGAGGAGGTTTGGGGAGTTGGAGACCCCTGTCCTGACGGACTTGGCTCTGTTACACCCCGTGTGTGATCAGTGCAAATGTGCTGTGCTTCAGTTGCATCCGACATTATCTAGCAGGGGTTTCCTCATGCTTGGAAGCCAGATTGGCTCTGTGCATCCCCTGGGAGCCCAGATGCAGAGATGCTAAGAGAGGACCTGGATGTCTCCTGTTGCCACTGAGTCCCCCTTCATCCCAAAGCTCAGCCTGAGGGCATCAGATCTTCCCACCCTTGCCCACTACAAAGCTGAGTGCACAGCTCTGAGGAGCAGCAGTGAAGCAAAGCCACACTGAGGGCAGCAAAGCCTGCAGCCTTCCCACAGCTCATAGCCAGGGAGGGACACAGGGACCTGATCATCTGGGGGACTGGCAAGCCATTTTCCTGCTGTCAGGCTGCCCAGGGGACAGCTGGCTCTGGTGCAAAGAGCCGAGCAGGGCAGAGGAGCAGCTCTCCCACCATCGCCATGTCCTTGCAGCCTTCTGAGAGGGCAGCAGGAGAGAGGAGACCCAACGGGTGTTCCCAGACCTGAGTACCTTCAAGGGAGCATCACTGCCCCAGCCATGGCTGTTCCCATCCCGCGGAGACGATACACAGCTCGAGCAGAGACATTTCTATACTGAGATAACAGACACGCATATTATATGTACTTCTTTAATGGTCTATGTTTCATAAGGTCCACAATAACACCTTAAGAAGTCAGAAACTCTATTTTGCTTACAAAGGCCTTGGCTGTACAAATACCCAGCAGTGGTGGGTTTAGGACAACGCAGGGGACCCCTGGAACACGGGAACAGTGGCAGTCCCCAGCGTCTGGCTCCGACTGTCCCAATGAGTTCTTTCCCATCTGGGAATCTGTCCAACCTCTCTGCAGCAGAGCTATGAGTTGGATGTTGATGTCCATTGAACACAGTCATTTTGAAAATGTTCCTATCTGTTTTCCAGGTCCCTGCTGTCTTTCATTCATTTCCCTCTTCTCAAAGCTTCATTTCACCCCTCTTGCCCATCCCGGTTGCCTGTTCCTGCCTGACCAGCTATGCCCTGCCACCCAAGCCCCCCGACCTCAGCAGGTGAGCCACATGCTCCCGAATCTGCCTTGTTCTCACCCCGTAGACGATGGGATTGAGCATGGGCGGCACCACAACGTAGAAGTTGGCCAAGGAGATGAGGACATGCCGAGGAACGTGCTGGCCGAAACGGTGCGCTAGGAAGGAGAAGAAGGCCGGGGTGTAAAACATGGCAATGACACAGAGGTGGGAGCCGCAGGTGTGCAGAGCCTTGGGGGAGGCACGTGGGGACGGCAGCCCCCAGAGGCACCTGAAGATCAGCACGTAGGAGATGGCGATGGAGATGGCGTCCAAGCCTGCTGAAAGGAAACCAGCAGCTACCCCGTACCAGATGTTGACAGAGATGTCGGCACAGGCCAGGCGGGCCACGCCGATGTGCTCACAGTAGGTGTGGGGCATGACGTTGTGCCCGCAGTAGGGCAGCCGCTTGAGGAGGAAGATGGCAGGGAACATGATGCAGAAACTCCTGATTAAAGCCACCACGCCAACTTTCCCCATGACAGAGCGTGTCAGGATGGCTGTGTATCGCAGAGGGTTGCAAATGGCGATGTACCGATCAAAGGCCATCGCCACTAAAATGGCTGATTCTGCCACAAAAACGAAATAGATGGAGAACATCTGTGCCAGGCAGCCACTGAAAGAGATCTGGGTGGACAGAGACCAGAGGACACTGAGGGTTTTGGGCACGGTGGCAGTGGACAACAACAGGTCGCATGATGCCAGCATGCACAGGAAGATGTACATGGGCTCGTGGAGGCTGCGTTCCTTCACGATGGTGACCAGCAGGACCGAGTTCCCCAGAAGGGCAGCAGAGTACATCATGCAGACTGGGATGGAGATCCAGGTGTGAGACTTCTCCATCCCAGGTATCCCCACCAAGATGAAGAATGCGGGGTGGGACCCCGACAGGTTGAGTGTTGACATGGCTGGATGCAACATTTCACATCGTTTTCCTCTTGCAGGAGCTGTGTAATGGTAGAAAGAAAGGTTCTAACAGCAGCTGAACGATACCCAGGACACAAACGGGAGCTGAATTAATGATTAACATTGCTCACAGCACAGACGATTACACTTCTGAATCACATTTTCGTAGAATCATAGAATCATAGAATCATAGGGTTGGAAGGGACCTCTGGAGATCATCTAGTCCAACCCCCCTGCCAGAGCAGGGCCACCTTAGAGCAGGTTACACAGGAACGCGTCCAGGCGGGTTTTGAATGTCTCCAGAGATGGAGACTCCACCACCTCTCTGGGCAGCTTGTTCCAGTGCTCTGCCACCCTCAAAGTAAAGAAGTTCCTCCTCATGTTGAGATGGAACTTCCTATGCTCAAGTTTGTACCCATTACCTCTTGTCCTATTGCCGGGCACCATTGAAAAGAGCCTGGCCCCCTCCTCCTGACACCCACCCTTTAAGTATTTGTACGCATTAATTAGGTCACCCCTCAGCCGTCTCTTTTCCAGACTAAACAGACCCCATTCCCTCAGCCTTTTCTCATAAGAGAGGTGTTCCAGTCCCCTAATCATCTTGGTAGCCCTATGCTGCACCCTCTCCAGCAGTTCCCTGTCCTTCTGGAGCTGGGGAGCCCAGAACTGGACACAGTACTCCAGGTGTGGCCTCACCAAGGCAGAGTAGAGGGGGAGGATGACCTCCCTCGACCTGCTGGCCACCATCTTCTTGATGCCCCCCAGGATGCCATTGGCCTTCTTGGCCACATTTTGTCTAGGAGTGCTAAATATTGTGCAGGTTGCTCCATCAGGTTTCCCCTCCACTATTCAGGTCCCTTCATCTCAGCTAGGTACTGTCATCTCTGCTGTTTGAGTCTTTGAAATAAGGAGAGTCTTCTGCCTGCAGCTGCCTGCAGCTTCTGGGAACTGGAGAAAAATATACAGGAGATTCACTCTTGAAACAGTGACTGCATAAATGTTTCTCCAAGTGACATACTTGGATGTGACCACCACTTATGCAGCAACTGAGAATTCTCCAGGGTTGGAAATATATTACGGGAAATTCGCTACACTCCCATGACTGCCACAAAGAAGACACATGCCCTGCTTATCCTGCTCTGGGCTCCTGTTTGCAGAACTCCCAGCTTTAAGTGACTGGGACACCCAGTGTTAGTGACTCAGGGCTGTTTGGTTTTAAACTAGAGCAGGGTAGGTTTAGATTAGACATTAGGAAAAAGTTCTTTACAATGAGGGTGGTGAAACACTGGCCCAGGTTGCCCAGAGAGGTGGTGGAGGACCCATCCCTGGAGACTTTCAAGGCCAGGCTGGATGAGGCTCTGAGCAACCTGATCTAGTTGAAGATGTCCCTGCTTACTGCAGGGGCGTTGGACTAGATGACTTTTAAAGGTCCCTTCCAACCCAACACATTCTAAGATTCTATGATTCTACCTGTTAAATCAGGACACAAGGAGCTTGGTTCAGTCCTGTTCTTCTTGGGACTTTGCCTGCCCGTATCAACCCCTACAAAAGGTCTGTCTCTGTAACTGCTTGTGAGCTCACTCCACCAAGAGCAAGGCAACGGAAAGGCAGGGCAGAGCACCTTTCATCCCAAAAGCTCTGCAGTGTCCGCTCACCCAGGAATCTGGAGAAATTCCCTTGTCAGATATGCAAAGAGACAAAATTCAAAGCCACCAGGAGCAGGGCATTATCGAAATGTCCAGGGTCTAAAGGGGGATTTATACTCCAGCTGTGTGTCAGGAGCTGCCACCTTATACGTTACATCCATGGAGCATAAACCAGGGCTCTGAGCTGCTGCTGGATTCCCAGGTGCTATTGAGCCAGTGCAAAATAAATAATGAAACCCTCTGAACTCCCTGGCACTGGGGACTACTGTTTTGGAAAATCCAGAAAATTTACAGGCAAACTTCTGTCCTAATTCCCACCCAGTGCACTACTTTAAGTATTAGAAGAACACAGGTCCATTCTTGCTCCAAGTGTAATCCCTTTACATCCACACGTCTGGAAGTACTGAGCAGGAGGAGCATGCTCCTTCCATCCCCTTGGGAAGCACATTGCTCAGTGCTCCCTGCCACGCTCATGCAGGGAATTTGGGATAATGCAGCCAGAACCACTGCCAGGAAGTGTTTGCGTATCTCACACAATAAATCCTGCATGGAGCCCTACCGTCTCCCCATCTCTCTAATCCATCTCTATCTCACCAAACCCAGTTGAAACAGCAGTGCCGTGTCCCAGACAATTCACCCACCTCCTGTGCCAGCAGTGGGATGCTGCTCAGGTGGAGCCTGAGCCTTATACCGGGAGAGTATATGAGTGCTTATACTGGGAGAGTGCCCTGAGGCACAGATGGTTGTGCTCATACCCTGACGCAGGTGGCAAAAAGCACTGGGGACGTCACCAGTTTGTTTTCCCTGGGTATTTCCTACTACTGTGCTAATTGGGTGGGGACTGTACAAGTCCAGCAGACCTTCAGGTTGTCCCCAAAGTAACCTCGGTGAATCCTCACCAGCCCATCACTCGCCACCACCCCGACCACGGCAACTTCTGCAGAATTCATTGCCTGGATCCCAAAGGGATTCCCAGGACCGTGCATGAGCCAGCCCATGGAAGGCAGGGACCTGTCAACCAGGTGTGAGTTTTACCCTCGTCCGTGCCCTAGACTGAAAACACTTTGGGACCAGTCTTAGGGACCTCTTTTAGCTTTTTGTGAACCACAATGGAGATGAATTTGGGAGCTCTGAGACAGAGACCAGCAGATATTCCTGCTATAAGCCTTTTAGCTGATTTTGTCCTCATTTCTGATATTAGAAGAGAGCAACAGATTTATTGTACTGCTGTTCCCCCTCTAGAAACCTGCAGAAGCCCTGAGCAGACTGTGTGGTGGGGTCAGGGGAACTGCAGCCAGCAGCTTCACACTGCCATGACCCTTCGGAGGAGCTACTGGGGACCTTTGGGGACCAGCAGGGACATTGGAGCAAATCAATCCACCAATAACTTAGAATCATAGAATCATAGAATCATAGAATATGTTGGGTTGGAAAGGACCTTTGAAGGTCATCTAGTCCAACCCCCCTGCAGTAAGCAGGTTCATCTTCAACTAGATCAGGCTGCTCAGAGCCTCATCAAGCCTGGCCTTGAATGTCTCCAGGCATGGGGCCTCCACCACCTCTCTGGGCAACCTGTTCCAGTGCCTCACCACCCTCATCCTGGCTGCTGAGTTACCATTTCCTTTCAGGCAGGACAGCTTACAAGGATGTGCTATTTGTTATCTGTCTGTGTAGTGGGGATTTTTATTAATTAACTAACATTTGCTAAGACGTTATGATGATGGAGGTGAGATGAAGGAAAATCATTAAGCTTTGCTACTGTAATTTATTACCCACAGAGCTCTGCAGACGAAGAACAATTAATAAAGCACCATTGTTTGTAAGCAGCGATAAAAATAAATGGAAATGGGGTACTTTAACTGGGGACACTAGAGGCTTTGTTCATGATGAGAGCCATGCTTGTCTCTGACTATTCAGCAAAGCATTCAAATGCACTTGAAGAGCATTTTCCTTTAAAGCATACGCTTATACTTTGACTCAGCACAAACCCAAAGCCTGATCTCCACTTCAGGCGCAGGCTTGACTCCTCCTCAGTGCACGTCAGCACAAAAAGCCTGCCCACGCGTTCACTGAGGACAGGGGCGCGTTTCTTACACTGACTCCGTTGACTTCCATTTATCTCCTGAAGTTTTTGAGATTTCATTTACTTTTTACATGCGCCTCGTGGATGTCATGGAAAAAAAACTGCAGTCAAAATCCCTTCCTCCTCCCCAGGAAAGGGTCCTTGCAACCCAGACATGCTTATCCAAACATAGACTACCACATCAACTGTGGCCTAACCCCTTGGGAAGA
>VYZM01013935.1:157583-172110 GCA_013398915.1 Dromas ardeola | reverse complement strand
ATTCTATGATTCTATGATTAGGTGTAAGGGAGTCATTACGATGATGATCTTCTGTGTGTTGGGCATCTGACCTTCGATGAATATGGCAAGTAGAAGCCAAACCCAAACCAGAACACAAGTACCTCTGGTTTAGGTACAGAGTTCTTGGTGTACAATCTCAGGTCCCAGATTCAACACCTGGTGTTTACAGCAAGAACACGTTGCCGGAGGATGGCAATACAAATACCTGTGCATTAATCAGGTAGTTGCCCAGAGCTGGCCAGCAGTGAAGGGTGAGGATGGGGCTGTGCCAGGTCACACCACCTTTCCGGTGTTAAACACCAGCCTCGGTATCTAAAGTGGCTGTAGAGTCCAAGATCTTCCTCCCTGTGGGATGCAGATCATAGCATTATCTTCTGAGGAAACACCTACAGTTACTCTTTGAAAGAACTAAAGCAGGCCAGCAGCACCCACACCCATTTTTTCTATTAACAGGAGGCTGCCTGGGGTGTCTGTCCTGTTAGTGGACCCAAAAGGCTCAAGCCTGCTGTCCTGCAGCTGAGAAGGATGTTCTACATCAGTCTGTGAGGCAGCCTTGGCCAGGGTATTCTCTATATATACGCCTGCTGGTGCTTGCTGTTCTGCCGAGAAAAAAGCTCACGGGGTCCGGAAAGGAATATTTGGAAGAAACCCAGCTATCCTCTGCAGGGATGTGCTGAATCCTACAGGTCCCTAAATTAACTCAGAAAATATGTTGGTTTTAAATGGAGGGCTACGAGTAGGTGCTGGTGGTGATTTTTAGCTACCCCTTATGCATTGCAGCTGCTGTCTTTGGCATGTAAAGTCTGCATGTAGAAAACAGCATCCAGGGCTCTCACTTCTCAGATGAATGCCTCAGATGTCTGAATTACCCTTATTTTGGTGTTTTCTTTCTGTCACCTATTATCAGTAGCTCTTACCTTATTGAATGTATTGCCCTTTGGGGAACCCTTTCTCAGACATGGATTTTGTCCTTGCAAACTTATCTTGGCCTCACGAACACAGTACACTAGTTTGGAGTCCACTTAGGGAGCAGAGGGAAACCATTTAGAACTGCTTATGAAAGCAAAATTAGAATATCCTTTTACTTTTGGATGATGCTGCCAAATTTGTGACATATTCACTAATATTTCTGCCCTACCCAAAACTGCACATTTTCATAAGTAAAATGTTCTTCTGACCGTGTTCCAATGTTTGTTTTTTCCCTGGCAAAACCATGGAAATGAGTAGGATTGGTTCTGAAGTATGATGCTTACAGGCTAAAGCAGAACAAAACACCCATTATCCTCTAGACGTTTTGAAGAGAGGGGAGATCAAATGGGAGGAACATGGTGAAGATCCCATCAATCAGTTGACATCTGATAGAAACGGAGATTAAACGTTAAGAATCAAGGGGCAAGGTTGTAACATGTTTATTTTACATGTCAATTTATTATGTTTCTTTGGTTACAAAAGAGACATACCATAAATCAGAGAGGTGCTTCTAGTTGTAATAGTGTATAGAAAACTGGACCGGTATCACCATTGTATAGTGTATCGTCCCAATACAAAGTAATAACTTCTAGCACAGGGATGCAAAAGATGATAGCTTAGAAAGAGAAAAAATACTCAAAACTTTGTCTCTTGTAAGATCTGAAGTATAAAAATCTTTTTAAGAGTCTCAGGAGGGAAAAGATTCAGAAGAATTTACTTAAGGTCATCCTGTGTGCAATAAAGTGTCTCAGTTCACAATGTTACATTCTTTCTAAGAGCTAGAATAACAGAATCTGTGAGGAAAGCTGGAATAGTTTGTCAGAGCTGCCAGTGGAGCAAAGAGCAACTGGTGGGAGGGGAGCATCTACCAGAGCAGAGGCTGCTTGCATGCTAGGAATGGCAGCATCACAAACTGGTAACCCTCGCAAAGGATTACAGGCTAACATAAAGAATTAGGATGATTAGTGATTAGGCCCCTTGACTCTGGGCGGCCAAATCAAATGCAAACAATTTTTGCTGTGTTTGAGGCTTAAAAAAAGGGGAAAGGTGCTGATAATTTTGATATAAAATCAAATTTGCCTTTCCATATTCAGGTTTATTTAAAATTCAAAATGGGTCTGCTGAAACGGCAGTGATTTGTGAAGGAATAAGTTTCAGTTTTGCCAAGCAGCTTGTATTCATTAAAGACTTTACAGTGGAATATTCAGCCCCACATCTCTACCTTTTGGCATTTGCAGTAAGTAAACTCTGATAGCAAAAACTAGTCCAGGTGCTAGGAAAATTTCATAAATGAATGAATACAAAATGACTGTATTTGAATGGTTGTGGTTATTTTCCCAAACTGCTCTACTCTAGGAATTCTTGTAGATATGGATCATCTTGATAGATGGGCATAAATTTAGTTTAAAAAAACACAAGAGCACCCACATATTCAGAAAGCACTGTGAAGCAATGAAAAAAACAATGGTATCTGCCAGTTACAGAATTCATCACTACCATCTTCAGCTACTTTTACTGTGAAAGTGCCAGTAATATAAGTGGACACTCAAACAGAGAAATCAACACTATAGAGTTAAGTAAATTTCATGTACTGTTCCCAAGCAAAGTTTTTTAATCCCTCTGTACACATAGAAATCAGGAAAAGATAACTCTGCATGATCTCACACCAGCAAAAAAATAGAACCAACTCCACTGAAAAAAAGGGAGTGATTTAAGGGAGACTAAATTCTTGCCCCTTGTACTTACTAGTCTTAAATTAGTTTCTTACATCAATTCTTAAGCAAGTGAGTAATAGACAAATGCAACAGTCCACAAATACAACATATACACAGAGACTCAAATATAGCTGAGAGCATAAGTATGTTTTGTTTATTTACAATAGGCTTATAGCATCTCTTTCCTGGGAAGATCAAGGACTGTTGATAGAGATAGAAATGAAGAAAACATGGTTATCCTGCATACAAGGTGCAGGTTTTTTAATTAATGCTTTTATATGACACAGGGACTTTCACTTCTCCCTCAGTTGTATGGAGTTGTAAAAAACAGCTGTTGACACTGCATACAGAGGCTGGACATGTGCAGCAGAGGAAGAGCATCAGCTGTCACACCTCTTCTGTGATCCTGCAAGAAGAAACTCACCAAGGCCAAGGAGCAGCCTGGGGAAATTTGCACAGAAGCTGCCTCTCTTGCCACCCTTCTAGAAAAGACAACTCAAATCCTTATGATCATCAACATATTATCTCTTTCTGGGAAATTCCCTCTTTCATTACCATTTATACCCTTCCCTTGGTTTAGATTACGCCACTCTGGCTTTGCAGTATCCATTCATAGATTCTTCCAATGGAAAACCCATTATTAATCCCAAAATTATTAAACCATTTCTTCCCCAGGAACTGAACAATCCCTTCTATTATATTTCTAAAACCCCTGAAATCCTGTAACTGAATTGTTAATTTTGAGGTATGGCAGATGAATTTTACTGCTGCACCACAAGTTTCAGGATAACAACCCCCAAGTCTTTCGAGAGGAATGCCTGCCCAGTGAAGTCACTTGAGAGCACCGCCAGAACAAGAAGTGAGAGCCGCTTGTGCAAATGTGTCCTTGCTTGTGAATTATCCCCTCTGCTCTTCAGACCCTACTGCTGCTACAGCACATGGAGCTTCAGTGCCTGGCTGGTAACACGTTGGGAATCCCAGCAGCTACAAAAACTTTCTTTAGTGTAAAAGCGAGGGCAACCTGCACTTAGGGCAGACAGAGATCTTTAGCCAGCGAAAAGCATTCAGTGGCTCCATACCAAATCGCCTTCACTTAAAATTTGGCACATGGTCTTTTTAACTTTCAAGAAAAAATAACAGGGAAGAAGGCCCAATGAAACTAATAAATAAATAAATAAATGAAGAGAAATTTAATAATAATAATAATAATAATAATAATAATAATAATAATAAATGGGAAGGGAGAAGTTGTAAAAAAGGAAAACTAAATTCTAGATATTTTGCCAGTGGTGACTTCCCTTCCCCTCCCTGCCCTCTGCTCCCCACACACAGGCTCAAAGACGCTCCTCTCTGGTTTCCCCAGGAGGGGGACAGATGTTGCAACACTTCCTTGCTGTGGTGAGCTCTTACTGACACAAACAGTCCCACTAACATCTCACAGATACAAAGAAACTTTACACAATCAAGGGTGCAGGAGAGGCAAATCAGCTGAGCTGACAAATCTTTGGGACCATTGCATTTCTTTGCTCTGAGTGCATGGGTACTCCGTTTGCCAACTGGCCCATGTTCACTTTGTTTCTGAGCGATTTTCTGAACAGGGGTTTGATGTCTCTCTCTGGACTCTGTAGCTCCAGAGGTGACTCCAAGTCACTTTTACCCATAGGTAAAGTGCCACCTGACACAACTGATGTGATGAGAGTCACTAGACAATTTGGGTTTTAATTGGGGTTTATGGGTTTAAAGCTTTGGGGGTTTTGACCCAGAGACCTGACAAGCCCCTCATAGACAAACAAGAAAAAATCGCCCCTTTTTCCTTCTGATCCACATAGTCACATGATGTAATGCAACCAAAGATGTGCTGTGCCCACAAGAACTCCATCGTTTTGGTAAAGAATTTAAGGAAGTCTTCATGGTAAAAAATAAGCCCAAGCCAAATGAAATCATCAAAGAGGCACTTCGTGATTTTCTGTTAGCTGGTAACCACTATTCATAAGCAAGGAAACAAGCAAATGGATTGAACAGCCTACTAACCTGCTAGAAATTTGAAGAAGTATATCTGTAGCTGCTGACAATAACATTATTCACAAATATTTATTGCTTTAAAATTGAGTTTATGCAGCTAAGCATTAACTTTGTGATATAATGGTAAATTTGTTTGTTCCGGTTTCTGGGCAATGCATTTTCTCAAGGGTACCTTGTTTAAGAAGAGACTGTGTAACGAATAGCTATGATTTCCCCAAACTATTTCTCAAAAATTTTACTAGTTAAATTTACTCAAAGTTTGTATAAGAAAGGCAATGTGAAGAAAAAGTCTTGTAGCCTAAGCCATTTTTTTTCCTAATCATTTAGTGAAGTGAAAGACTTTTTTTGTTGTTGTTGTTATGAAGGAAGTTGGAAACTATCACATGCTCTTCCCAGATGTATAATAACTCTCTCCTGCCAGAGAGCCCTGGCAGTTCAGCTCATGAGAACCTACAGTGGGATTTCCAGAAGTTTAACTATTCAGTTTTCCCTAATAAACTCAAGAAAGTCTTTCCCAAATTCTCTGAATTCTACAAATAGATAAAACTAATGTGCTTATCTCATCATCCCCAATACCCCAAAGATTTTTGATATTTCCTGTATTTTACGGGCCTGGAAATATTGTCACAGCAGCTTCCAACCACATCTATGCCCAGCTTTTGTTGCAACTACAAAATGTAGGATAGCAAAGTGACATTTTCCTCATTCTGGAAATTACCCACTCTGATACTTGCATTCCTCAAAACATAATATAGATTTGGTTCGGACTCATGTAAAAGACTGGACTGGAGTTTTGTAAAGGTCTTAGCCAAAGCCGAGCTCTAACTTGTCCCATTTCAGCTGAAGAAATGTAACTCAGGCCGGGGAAAGACTGGTGTATGCTGCTTTGCGACAGATGTGGGCTGCGGCTGGGGAGTGCATTGTGTACACACAGTGCAGGCGGATGTCCTCTCCTCATGTCGGGATTCTTCACAGCATGGGAACTTGCCTCCTCAGGACACCATGGAGAGGACAACTGCTTCCTGAAATGCAGTGACTTGGAAGTGTGAAGACACTTCTTTCAAAATCAGGACCCCGCTTCTCCTTGTTTCATGGATTTATCGCTACTGGACTAATATGGCTATGTGTGTAGCTCTGCAGCTGGAGATATACTTGATGATATGCACAAAGTAGGTGGTTGGCATAGGACTTCTTTCCAGGGATTAAAAACAACAACATGAGAATCCTTTATCCCAAAGTAAATGCTCCTAGCCTTAATTTCTATCCTCTTCAAGTCAGAGATTTCCACAATATTTTTTTTAAAATACTATTAAACTGGTTTTGTTACATCTGCACATAATTATGTTTTCAAAGCCGCAGGATTCAATCCTTGGTTTCTCTGTTAGAGATACAGAAGGTCTGTTTCTAATTTCTTTGGTGCATCTAGTACCTTATAGACATGAATCACATCTCTCACCACTTGCCATGTAATTGGAAGGGGATGAAATCCTCATCCGTCTTTGTAGCGTGATGCGAACATAACTTGCATTATGCAAGACTGTCAAGAACCAGTCATTCTACACCACCAGTCATTCTACACCAAAGAGTTGATTCATAACTTTCAGATCCAAATAATTCCATTTCTCTTGCTCTAGTTCATCCACTCTAAAGAGATAAAAGAAATCCTTTAGGCTGACTATAAGTATCAGAAACAACAGAAGAAACAGTTTTTCAGCCTACTTTGGTGCACACAAAAGGATATGGATTGTTCCATAAAAATTAAAAACCTGATAACTAGTAGTTGTGATCTACAAAACCTCTAAACCTTAAGGGATTAGTCTTGTGTTTCTTATACACTCAATGTGCTTCTGCCTGGGGAACTAGTGATAGGTGCATAGGCTGCATCTGCACAGTGAAACCTGTATCTGGCCTGGGTAATCATGGAGACTTCCTTGAAAAGCCTCACTTCACCCAGGTTACATACAGCTCTCTGTTGCCCTTACAGCAAGGGGTGCTGATTTTCTTTGTAGGTGAAGCCATGGTCACTTAATTCTGCTGCAATGTTACTGAAAGGATAGAAGATACACATGGAAGTGCTAAAATACTGCTGCAGTCTTTCTAGGACAGTCTGCAATCCTGTACCTGCTCTTCCTGACCACCCAAGTCAGGGAGCTGCAGGACCGCAGCCAGACTCACACTCTTCTCCTTCTCTGACATTTTGAACTATCAGCCCTTTTCTCACCATGGCACACCCTCAAGGGGAGCGAGAGGTAACAAATACTCCTCCCCAACAGTGTCCAATATTTTTCCTGGAGAAGCAGCAATAGGTTTCAGTTCCCACAGACCAAGACGAGAGCTGTAGCTGGATCTTCCCCATTGCAAAATAAAGGTTCTAAGTCTTTGCCTTGTTATAAAATGTTAAAGGCACTGTGACTATTTTTTTTTTTATTTAATGAGCCCTTTTTGGGTTTTAGAGCAAAGATACTGCCCTAGGAGTAGATTCCCAGCTCATGATCCCAGGTAATCACAACTCCTGACCTGGCCTGGAACAGGCAGGTGTTCTGAGCAGGCACAGGGCTGCATATACTGGTTTATTGGGTCCTGACCTCTAGGTTTGGCATTTAGGTTTAGTGAAAAAAGGCCTAAAGGTTCAGGACTGCAGCAGATATTTGAATCTAAGGTTTTTAGTTACTGTAGCTAAAGATGTTCACAATAATTATTTTCATGCAGACTTCACATTGAAATCAGTATTGCATTCTGAGCCTATATCAACAGACAGTCCCTTCCCATTTCCTGTACTTTTTTCCTGTGATAAAACAGCTTTTGAAAGCACACTTGGACATACAACCCTAGAATACACTAGTGTAATAGTATTTCAGAAGACTAGCCCAAGTAACAGTGTTGACAATCTCTGATTCCCTTAAATTTGGCCTGGTAAAATTCTGAGGAAAAGTGTTGTTGGTTGTTTTTTTTTTTTTTTTTTTGTTTTTTTTTTTTTTTTTTTTTTTTTTTTTTTTTTTTTTTTTTTTTTTTTTTTTTTTTTGTTTTCTTTTTTTTTTTTTTTTCTGGTATCATTTCATGTATTTTGCTTTAAACAGTGCCTAAGCCAAGAAACTGAGGCATCAGGAAGCTGAAAACTTCAGGGATGTGTCTCATTATTCATTGTGATGCCTTACCATAAATAATTAACATATTTTAATGGCTTAAAAAGAATGTAAAAGCATCAGTTTTCATTCATCTATAATAAAAAAGGAGGAGGAGGAATGAACTGACAGGAGGATATGAGATACTATGAATTAAAGTTAATAAATAATGCCTTCAGTATTAGTCATCAGTTTTGCCTTGCACACACCATATGCTGCACACTGCAATGTCTTATAACTAGTTTGAAGTGGGATTGTTTTGTGTGGAAAAAACATGGATGGTATTTCAGCAGAACTCCAGAAGAACTCACTTCAGATGGGAATTAAACAGAGGGAAAAAAAATCTAAACATTATTTTCTCTCACAGTTTCTTTTTCTATCTTTATTTAATGTGTTATGATTCATAAATATTTGATGGGCTATGGCTCAGTAAATGTCATTTTCTTGGCTCTGAGGGGAACTTCAACTTTGAGTGTTGATCAAAATGATATATAGCCCCTGTGGAACAAGTGGGACAAGTACTATGTGTCTGAAGGCCAGATTCTAGGCCTGTCAAAATAAATCACAAAACCTCAATTGTATTCCAAGATTAAAAGGATCAAGCTGTTGGGGAAAACTAGGTCTAAACTCTAGCAGTGCTGCTAAACTAGTAAATCTTTTATGACTTTTCTTTAGCTCTTCACTTGCTGATAGTGTTGTAAGTTCAAGCAGTAACTTCTGGAAACTATAAAGGTGTGTCGTACATTACGAAAAAAAGCGTCTATGGCATTTTTCACTGATGTTTTAAAACTTCGCGCTGCCTAAGAGAGAAAATTCTTTCCCTCTGATCTCAGAGATGTGCTTACAAAAAACTAGGGCAGGCCTCCTTCTGTGGCTTCATTCCCTTACCTGGACCATGCTCAAAAGGTGAGAAGAAGCTCTGACTTGAACGAGGAGATAGCCACAAACTGCATGCATTTTATCAAGTCCTTTGTGATTTTCGGTGGGCTGTGCTGCAAACATCAAACAGCAGCATCTGGAATTGAGAAGGTGAAGGCTGATGCACACTGTCTCCAGAGTTTCATGGTGAACCACTCCACCTCTCTGTGGAGTTCAGTCAGACAACAGAGGAAGATGCAAGAAGATGTATTTCTTGCCTTTTTTTGTTGCCTTCTTGTACTAATTTCTAAATCTCATCCCTCTACCCTATGAAGAAATATACAAATACTGTGGCATGGGACAAGCAGATTACTTGGGCAAGAAGCCATCTGGCAGCCTTCCCAAATAGAAATTCTTGGTTTCAGTGGAAATGTTTTTGACTCAAAGTTTTCAGTTTCCAAAATAATAGAGCAGTGATGAAGCATTTTCCCATACAACTACAGCTGCCTCAGTAAGGCAAACAAGACCAGAATTCGGTAAAAGCAGAGGAAGAATAATAATATTAGAGATATCAGCTGACATCCTACACACTTAAATTTGATTTTTCTTGGTGAAATTTCTTGGGATTCATTCTATGAGCAATGAGAATGATTAACAATGGAAAAGACATGTTTTAATGCATCTCATCTCAGTCCTTAAGACATGAAGTTGTCCCTACAAATGGGTGATTACTACAAAAAAGTTTTGTTTCATGCTTCCTGAGAACTGTACCTGATACCCTAATGCTATCGGAAGCACTGGTGCTTGAATTTTCTTTCTACAAAAAGATTCTCAAATCAATTGTCGTGTTATACTTGGAGATGTGAATTTTAACAACTTCACCCTGAGTAGTTGTTGAATCTAGGGCCCTGCACTCCCTCCTACAAGAAACCTTCAATTACTAGACTAGTATCTTAATGAGGAATAAAAAAGAAGGGGACACCAAAAGCACTTCTCCTTTTGCAAGCACTGTAAAAAAAAAAAAAAAAACGACTGCCCTCAATACAGTTTGTAGGGAGCTTGATCCCATTGGTGCATCTCAGGTGCCGCCTGGGAAAGCTGCCTGGGTTTGGGCCCATGGGGATCTCTGCAGGAAGGGGGCCAAGTTTTGGAATGCAACAGGGATTAGGTATGATGGTGGTGCCAGCCACCTCAGCCCTATCAAGATGCCGGGCAGCTGTGGACATGCTCCGAGGCGCTAGAGATGCTGAGTGGGTTTGCTATAAAGTCATAAATTAAGGCTGTGGTACTTAAATTTTGCTGAAATGCCAGTTTAGAGCCATGAAGCTTTCTGGGAGTGGTGGGGAAGGAGAAGAAAAGAAGATTTAACCCTGATTTTCCATAACTTTTTATTAACCAAAGACTAGACTACCAAAATGTATTGGTTGTCTTTATAAAGGCTTTATAAAAAATACCAGTTGGATTCGTACATGTCTGCCAAATTCCTTATGAATAGGTGATGACACAAATTGATTTGGAAAGCTTTGTATTAAAGAAGGTGGTTTTTCAAAACTAATTTCCTTATGATCTACTTAGAGTATTTCACGTACTTTTCAGTCTAAAACTACTTATGATCACTTTAATCCTAATGTTTTTAAGCATCTATTAAGCAGTGGAGTACATGTCTTTTTTGGAACGAGTTTTTAATGGGCATGCTTTGCACCCAGTGTCTGGGACCACACAAAGGCCACTTCCATCCACTATCTTGCCTTTGGCATTAGATAAATAAGTAAGTATTGCAGAAGAATGTCATAAGATCCAGAATTTGCTTTTGTTCAGTCACTAATGCCTCAGCAGAAAATTTTTATCCCTGGAAGCACAGGGACAGACAGTTGTAATTAGATTAAGCAGGGTGTCATTAGTATTGATTAAGTGTACAATATTTTTTGAATTGCCTGTTTAGCTTTTGTACAATGGGAGCTTATATAAGAACGCGTTTAATGATATTGGATGACTGACAAACAGAACTCTCCTTTTAGCCTTCAACATCCATTTCATGCTTCATTATCCACTGGTGTCCTAAGCACACTAAATGACCCCTTCTAATCACTTCGCCTGGAAGTCCCCTGTGGCTGGTTTTGTTCTTTTTGATGTGAGCTGAGCTCTGAGTTTTGGGTGACATTAGCAGGTGACACAGAGCAATTGCAGCCCCCTTACACAACTCTATGATGACACCAGATAAGCATTGCCTTTACAGCCAGCATCAGTAATGCAGCACAGAGAATGACAGCCTTTTCACCAGCCCAGCCTTCTCACAAAAGGCAGAAGAATGAGAGCAAAAAAAGCAGCCCTAAAATCCCACTTCTTAAGAGAAGGATATGTCAGTGCAAGCCATATGGAAGGCTGCCATAAGCCACCCTTGCAGTGAAGACCTCTCAATCCAGGCAACGGGTGTGTGCAGTGTATCCTGCGGACAAGGTATGTCAGAAGCAACACCGATTCACACAACAGTACAGAAACCCTGGGCTGTCCTGAAGAGAAAAGATGGTTAAAGCACGTTAGCTATGCAAAATACATACAAAACTTTTCCAAAGAAGGACATCAGTGATATAACTACAGGGAAAAAAAGACAAGACTTAAATAACCTCTCACCTAAGAGGGTTTTGGATCAGATCATCAGAAGGTATTACTTGGAAGGGATCACAGAAGTCAGTGGCATAGTGTAGACTAACATCAGCAGAGAGGATCTACATGTAGACTGTACAAATGCCCTAAGTATGGTCGTCAAAGAGGAATTAGTTACCTTGCAGCTGCTAAGGGGTAATAGCATAAACATAACTGTGAAACAGATGCTATGTTGTGCATTTGTACCCCAACATATTTTACGCGTTGGCTTTATTGGACTTGTATGTGCAGGGGAATCCTGTTGTAAGGGACATTCCCATGCTGTCAGAAGAATGTAAGATTTTTATTTCTTCCAAGGCCAAAGCCATGCTCAAAGAGCATGCTGTACTGGTAGAAGAAATTAGCTGAGAAGAATGGAAGAATGGGCAAGCTGAAGCTAATGCATTTCTGTCAGAGAAGTGCCACAAGAGTTGTGTGTGGGGAGCCCATCTCCTCTGTATCAGAGGTAGCAGTCCAAGACAAGGGAAATTTATTCCAAACTTGCAGGTAAATCACTGTGTTAAGCCTTTTTTCTGTTTTGTGCTCTTCTTCTGCTTGATGGGAATCATCAGGAGAAAAAAAATATTTCTGTTTTAAAAAGTTGTGGAGTTATTTTAAGCAGTTGCTGGTCATGGGAACGCAGAGGAGAAGGGCTTACAGGATACTTACCTGTGTGGGTGAAATTGAGAGGCTTTGGAGACCCCTCAGAAGAGGGGAAAGAGCAGCAAAACCTCCAGTGCCCCAACTCTGCGGCAGGCATGCCAGTGGAGCAAGAAGCTGGCTCAGAGGCATATGAGGACACTGTAAATTTACTACTTATAAAGAGATACTGGAACAAAATTTCCAGTTCAGACCTGCTTCCAGGTTGTGTATTCAAGCCTAAAGGTATTATTTAGTTTAATTATGTAAACTGTTTTGTAAAATAGAACATGAAAAGTGTATACAAATGACTGACAGAATAGAGAATGAATGACCATGTTGTTTTGATGGATTAAGAGAAAAGGAAAGTTTATTTTGGATAACACTTTGAGAAGAGCTATCCTTCAATTTCAGGAGGGATGTGACTGCATCTTATTCAGGTACTCTTTTAAAAACAAGTCTAATATTTACAGGTTTAATACAGATCCCAGGAAAGTTAGTGCTATGATTCCTATCCGTATCCACGAGCTTCGGAGAAGTTCCCAGGTCAGCCCTAAAGGGTGTGGTGTCTCAGCAGAGCTGCTAAATGTCTATTACAGAACATGGAGTCTTCTTTTAGCTTCTTTATTTTAATAAATTTTTTTAAGGGGAGACCAGAAATGTCAAGCCTTTAATTACCCAGGTGCTCCTCTTCAATCATGTTATGTCATGTTCATATCAAGCTTGGAAGGTGCACTGCTTACAATTTCAGTTTTGGGATTAGTGTGTTGAAAGCCTTTATCTCCAGTACTTTTAAAAACAGAATCTTAAAGAATGGAGGACCTGATAAAAAAAAATGTTTGGGCTGTCCCAAACCTCCCCCAAGGGGGGATGGTTATAGGAAAGGTCTAGGTCCATATTCAGATGAATCATAAATTATACACTGTAGCTAATAGTTAGAGAGGAGAAATGAAGAAAAACGTAACCCCTTGAACCTTCCTTCCCCAAGCAACTAAAGTTCTCAAGAAAACATGAACTATTATAAATACTGTTAACTACCCTTAAAGCCCAATTTGCTGCTGAAAATCCTATTACAGAACTTGCTTTTCTTGCATGAAAGAGAGTATATGGCAATTTGAAATCAGGACTTGAGGGAATGTATTCATTAGTGTGCAAGACAATTCCTACTATATATGATCACACTCAGAAGTAGGAGGGATGGTTTAATTTTGAATCTGGATGCTGACCCAACAAATGGAGTAGCAAGTTATTATTAGCAGCAAAGTGCAAAGAAAGAATATATACTTTTCCAACCTCAGGATTTAATTCTGAGTTCATAAAAGCAATATCAGGGTGGGGGGAGGAATATCAGTTTTGATGTAGTACTGTTTTAAACAAAATTGAACTGTGCAGTACAGATTACGTGTACAGCAAAGGTGAAGCCTCAAGTTAGAATTAATATTACTCTTAATGACTGCTCTCACATGTATATGAAAATCAAAGAGAAAATTCACAGCAGACAGATGAGGGTACAAGTTGTGGGATGACATCCCTGATAACTTGACCGCAATGCTGGCAGCTGACAATGTGCCGCAGGCATGCCCAGACAAATGGGGAAAGATTTCCCCTGCATGGGTGGCACCAGTACAAGGACAGCAATCTGCACTGTTGACACTTTGGAGGACATTTCTCAGAGCACTTGAACTGGCAGCATGTAGGCTGCCTTTTTATGAACTACAGATCTTATTAATAGGGAGGGACTTGGCTCAATGCAGTACTGGTAGAGTTTCTTCAAACAAAGCTAGCCATGTAACACATACCAGATGCTAGACTATAAACATGTACATATTTCATCCAGATCATTTTATAACTTAAAAATATATGCCCCCCCCTTAACATTCTGCATTTTTTTCATTCAGACATTGCATACTTTTCCCCCACTAGATTTTCCATCTGTACATTTACCTTACTTACTCGCGCTACATAATCTTGTTTTCACTGTCAGCATTAGTGTTGTTCTTCGTTGGCTGTTCTTAGAATCCTATGAAAGTATTTCTTTCTAATAAATACAGAAATCAAATTAACTGCTTTTCAGATCACCTCTGTGCTGCTTCTGTATCAAGTTACAGGTGTAGCACAGAGAGCTATTATCTGATGCTTGCAAACACTTAGATGCTTGCTTTCTCAATTAACTGACCCCTTCAAAAACAGAGCAAGCCACTTCATTAACTAAAGTGTCACGTTTCTTGGAAGTGGTATAGTCTTATATCTCTTGGAGAAGTAGATTCTGTCAGCCTGCTCTCAATTCACTATTTCCCATATAGTTGAAGATATTTTAAGCATTCTTGGAAAGAAAGAAACTGTTGGGAAAAAATATTTAATAAGTGTTCATTCAGCACAAATAAAGTGGAAAGCTACTGGTATGCATTTATTATTGTTTGGAATAATTTAACTTGCCAAAGGAGTTGGCAAAGAACTTGAGCAATATTTGTCTTTAGGGAGTAATGCATAATAAAGCCATTCCACATTTTTCATTGCTTGGCTTTTTTTTTTTTTTTT
>VYZM01013935.1:119092-157554 GCA_013398915.1 Dromas ardeola | reverse complement strand
TTTTTTTTTTTTTTTAATTGGAAATGCTGAAATGTAAACTTCTCATAACATTTAGTCCTAACTAACTAAAATCGCTGAGGCTGAGATGCAGGTTGATACTCCAAAAGACATAGCTAAATATGAACCTGATAAATGTTCAAATCATTTGATTTGATCAAATACTTTGATTTTAAATATTTTTTGAAGCTAGTAATGATGATTCATCTTTGTTGTTGACCCAAAATGATGATTACAAAGATCTTTGGATTCAATCATGGGAAGAAAGTATCCCATTAATTTGCATATCTTTTTTTGTAGATTCCAGTGGACAAACTTCACATTTCTTACCCCATGATGGAAAACCACTGCTTTGAAGTATTAAAATACCAGGCGCATAGATACCAGGAATTTCTGAATACAACAAGTTTACCCTAATTCTAAGAATGATCCATAGACATGTGGAAACCAGTACTTAAAGCTTTCAGAGAAAATATCCTGGAGCTATTTTTAACCGATGAATAACAGCACACAGATTAGAAATATCTTCAGAAAGTAATCCAACCAAATAGGTCTAACTTGCAGGAGCAGAGATGGACACGAGCCACAGAGTGAAAGGAAGGAGTTAATTTCGTGGCTCATGACTAACAGTGAACCACTCAAATCTGAATCCAAACATAGATTTTAAGTCCCAATTTCAGATGTTCAAAGTAGAGATTTTTGTTCATGTACATTCGTAATGTAAATAATGTTCCTGACTTTTCTTACTTGATAGGCTTTGACTGCTGGGAGGTTTATATTGTTCAGCCTGTTCTTATCTGGTAAGTGTCTCCTTTTAGTTGGTCACAGCTGGGGACGTGTAGCTGGACAGCCAGTTTGAGGGGACTGGTGTGCTGGAGAGAATGCACAGGGAAACGTGCACTGCGCAATACTGCGCTGTTTGTGGGAAGCCCCTGTTGGCTTTTTCAGTTTAACGCATTTAGCATTAAATTGCAATTATCTTACAAAATTTATTTTAAGAAATTTAATACATTTTAACAGAGGTAAGCTCCTTTCTTAATGTCAAAAGCACTTTAAACAAATCGAATGTTTTGGCTTGCAAAATGAAGCTTGACACACTCATCAGAACGGAGTAGGAAGGTGGTAAGGAAAGATCATTACATTAGAAGGCACAGGACAGATTCATACTCACTAGTTTGTTCAAAATTATCAACTAGGAGATAAACAATTAATCATGAAGTAGTGTCACAACAAGCTAATAAACCTGACCAGACACTAACAGATTAATAACAGTTTGGTGGTGTCCTCTGGTCAAATCCCTGCAGCAAGATGACATACCAAGTTAGTGCATACACTCAACTCTGCTCCTCATTCTAGAAATAGCGATAAAACAGAAAACATATCATGTAGCAATAACATAGAGGTACGATAGTCTAAACATACAGTGTGGGGAGCGGTACCATGCCTGAGCACTAGACCAGCTACTTACACCTGCATGCTGTGACCCGGGTCCCCAGCGCCTGAGGTTGGCTATGACAAATGTCAGTGGAACACGTAATTAAAATAAATAAAATGGACTCTATAGAACATGCAAAAGCAGCCAAAATATTTTATCCCTTCCAGTCATCAAAAGCTTAGAATTATTAAAGCACAAAAAAGCTAGCAAGTTGTTGTTTTTCACAGCTATCCATGGAAAAACAGTTTTCTCTGTCTGGTTTGATACACAAATTACAAATCTGTACGAAACATACTGGTAATAATTTTTTTTTCTCTGCAGGCTTGTCTGCAGCAGCTTTCAGAGGCCGTTCACACAAAATGCACTAACACACCCACCACCTTCCCTGATGAGGAGACAGAAGAAGGTTGTCCACTCCCATTCCCCAGCCTTTCAGAGAAATGCCTTCATCCATCCCCAGTTCACTACAGAGCCAGACTGGAACCAGATACCTGGCATGGGATAATTTATGGCAGCTTGAATTGAATTCTCCTAATCCACGTTTCTTCTTTATTTAAGGCACTCAATCTGTTTTGGAGAAGTGAAGAACAAAATAACATACCCTGACAAATCTGTAACCTACTCCAGTCTGCTGACAAGGGTAACATTTTTCCCAGTTCTTACAAAAGGCAACAAGTTCAAGTCCCAGAGACAGGATTAATTACTGTCCCTAAGCATACAGCAGCAATTTGATTTATCTAAAAACATATTGGCCAGCGGACCCACCCATTGCCTTTCTCTCTGACTGCTACTCTCAACAGAAAGAATACTTTTACTTTTTCCTCCCCAGTCCAGATGCAGTGATGTTCAGGGCTGCACACTGCTCCTCTGGGCACAGATGGAGGGACTTAGGGTCAGAAAACACTGGCTATACTGGGAACACAAATCTGCTGCAGCACTGCATGTGCATGCAGATGCATACCTTGTTTGAGCAGCATCTATCCAGAAATGAGGTGGATATAAAAGGGAAAAATGCCCTGGAATTCAAGACGCATACATATTCTTCTGGGTCCAAAAGTTTTGTGAGTTTATTAGCACAGGGCCGAAAAAAAGTTTTCCATGAAAAAATTGCCTACAAAGAAACATAAGTTATTAAATAATGTCAAATCATTTCTCCTTAACTGACTCTTTCAGGGGCTAAAATCAGGTCCTTTTTTCCCTATGGAAGGAGAAAACGGAACGGAAGTTAGGTGATGCACCAGTTTGTCACTGTCAATGAGGCCCTGGCAGGATGCGCCCCAGGTGTCCTGTGCCCAGCCCAGCCTCTGTCCAACAGGGCATCCCTGTCCAACCTGCCCGGCGCAAAATGCTTTAACTTGGTGGTGAGAAACAGAGGGTCTGAGCGCCCAAAGCACTGCTCCACTTCAGCCCGTGCCTTTGTCCATACGGCGGGAGCCCTGTGACGGGCAATTCCCATGCTTGTCCTGCCGTGGCACATACAACTGAAGGTGCCAGCAGAGTCACCAATTCTAGACACAGCAGTTGCAGGTAACAGTGCTAAGTCAAGAAGGGTCACTGACAATCCTCCTCACTCAACTCCCACAAACAGTGAGCTGCAAAATACCTGACATCATTTTCTAGGGAATATATGGAATATTTCAACCCCTCCCCCAGGCCTCAAAATTTGTATCGGCTCACAAAAAGGTTGACAAAATCTTGGACCTTTGCAATATTAGAGAAGAATGCCCAGATGAGAAGCGCCCTGATAAACCTGTGCTACAGACTATATTCTATATGACAGACAAAGGGGAAACAAGTGCAACAAAACCCCAGATTCAGTCATCCTTGCCTTTTGGACCTGGGGAAAACTCAGGAATTAAGAGCAAATCTGACAAGTGCTCTAAGCATGGTAAGCAAAGAGAACCAGCCCAGGTTGCAAGGTATCTCAGCAGCACCATTACAGAAACAAACATATCCCTCACACTACCGCCAGGTAAAGCCCCAGTTGTCCTACAGCTCTGAATGGGGGATTCCCCCTCACTCCCTCTCTCTGGAGAAATATGTTAAGGGAATTTCTTTCAAAACCGTGATGGACAATCTCTGCCTATATGCCTGTCTGTAGTGCTTTCATGCATACCTGCAAATGAGAGATGGAAATTTACGCCCTGACAGCCTATATCAGAACAGTTTTGGTGCTACCAGCTTGAAACAAACAAACAACAAACCTTTTTGTGCTGTCATTGATTTAACTTCTTCTATTTGCAAGTACTTCTGTATTTTGGGGTAGTTTACAAGCATCAGCAGAGGTTTCAAATAAACTCCACATACCGTCTGTGTATAGATGAAGAGACGTGAAGTTAAGAGAGCAATTTATATAGTTTATCTTTTTTTTCTTTCATTCAACCAATATCTAACCAAAATACAAATGCAAAAAAGCTTACTGCAGGTTAACGTAAATTTAATTAGCTCCTTGTTCCTGTTCTACAAGTCATTATACTCAGTTATTTATTGGTTAAAAAGGACAACCTAAAAATGTTCCTGAGCGTTTGCATTTTACTTGCTGTGCTATCTACAGTACAGATGTGGTGTTGAGATTTCTCTCCCATTGTGCATCGAAGTAGCTTTGGCTGTTATAATTGAAAAATGAGTAGCATCCAATTAGTCTATTAAAGTCAATGTTCCAGATTAAAGTAAACTTTTCATGCCTCAGGTATTATTTACAATTCTCTCCAGGAATGTACTGAAACTTCTGTCTGTTTGGATGCTTTTTCAGTTTACTCTGAAAATAACAATAAACAAATGAAACTTCACCTGGGAAACAAATGAAGCGGCCAATGATTTTGTATAAGCACGTACTTGATTCTGCACTAAAGAAGCAGCTAACACAGATTTAGAAACACAATGAATTTAATGCACAGCTTAGGAATCTTACAGAAGTTCAGCCTGTCCAAGCTTAGAAAAAAGCTTTTATTCTTTTTTGCAAAGGGAAGGACCAGGTGAGAGGGCTAACGTACAGTCAGCTGTGAACAGTGGAAGAAGCAAGGAAAAAAGAAAGAACTAGCAATAGGAATTCATACAGGTTTCTCTCCCTTTAGACAAGATAGTGGGAGAAAATGGTTGTATCTGACATGTAAAATTCCAGATATTCCTTTCTTGTGGAGGGCCCAAAAAATCCTGGGCACAAGCAGGGCTCTGAAGAGTGGCAGAGCATGAGAAGGTCGGCAGTCAAGTCAACCTTTGTCATTGTCTGCTTTAGTTTCAGTGAAGTAAAAGGACACTTGTTTACTGTAATGAAGAAACAAATGCAGAAAAACTGTATTATATTGTGTTAATGGCATATTTCTTGATTTATATATAGCCTCCTGGAGTAATCCTGCTTTGGGAGAATCAAAACATTTAATTTTAAAATATATTCCAAACCAGCTTCTGTAAAGGTATTAATTTATGAGCAAAAGCATGGAAGAAAAAAAAAAGGGTCAACTATGAATTTTATTTTAATGTTTGTTTATTTTCTTTAGAGCCTGACTCACGTTTTTCAAGATGCTAGTCTGGTCCAGCATCTTCCTGTCTCTTGATTACTTTGCAGGTAAATAGCAGAGCTGGACAGAAAACATAGTTTTCTCTTGGGAAAGAAACCAAAACACAACTGGGAAATTGCCTCCAGGTAGACACAAAAAAAATAGAAACTACAATCAAAAATGGTACCAGGAAGATTCTGAGAGAGTAAGAAATGAATTTATTGACACTTTTTTACTGCCTAAACACCAAATAATCCAGGGTGCTTATAGGTAACCGAGCAACAAGATCAGACATTGAAACTGGCCCTTCTGTTAGTTGGCATTAATTGACATGTAGACATTGATGTTCTCCAGAATTTTTCAATAGAAAAAAAGGCCGTTAGAAAATATGTGAGCCACTTGCTATATTGGGAACACTTTTCTTCACAAGACTTGCAACAGACTCAGATGAAAAACAGTTTATTAACTGATAATAAGCAAAAGTCATGGATACACTCCAGTATTTAGATGCAAGGCATGTTCAACTCTCGACCCCCATCAGGATTTTTTCCCTCCAAAGTATGCTTTCGGTCTGTATGTGTATGTTTGAGATGTTTGAGTATATATAGCACTACCTATATTTCAATGATGTTAAAAAAACTCCCTGTACATTATATAGGTAACAATATTTATCTCACAGTAACATCCAGTGAAACTGAAACAATCCATCACCCAAACATACTAATAGGAAATGCTTAGAAGTGAATGATTTGACCATCCAGAGCAGACCAGGCTGCAGAGTATCCTAAACAATCTACAAGCAAGCTGCCAGGTCCTTGAAAAGCAGACCATGTGGAGCAAAGTATGGACATCCTAGCATGCTTGGACACACCCTGAAGACACGATTGTCCTACTGCCCATCCGTAGGTTGTGGATCCCTATGCTGCATTACACTGTGTTCTTCTCTTTCCTGACTCTGTAAGCTTCAGCTTCCTGACCTCCAGCCCAGAATTAAGTAACCAAGGAAAATCGTTCTCATATAATGGAGAAGGAAGTCTGTGACAGTCCCATTCTGGGAAATAGACAGTAGTTAGACATCTTAGACAGGGTGTAGAGAGGTTCCCCCACTGCCTGTGTGGACCTACACTGGTATCCCCATGAAGATTTTATTTTCCTGCCTGCTGTGTTAGAACTGTGGCAGAATTGGGTTCTTTCCATCTGTCCTGGTGAACTTGCTCCCTTGTCCACCTAGACAAACAATTTTAATTGAGCCTAAATCAAAAAGAATGACTGTATCACAGTGGTAAAAAAAAAAAAAACAAAACAACACAAAAACAGTTGGAGTTCAATCCATAGCAAGAGGAGAGATGAGCAGTAGCTTGCAACCGTGTATCCCATACCCCGGAGGCCTGGCTAGCTTTCCTGTAGGTAGACAGTCCTTCAGCATCAGAGCTCTTCAGTGCCCAGGCCTCTGGAAAGAAATGCTGTTTGAAAGAGGAATAAAATATCTTCTAAGCAGCAATCACTGAACAGCCCTGCTGTAAAGAATGAAGGTGAAGAGTTCACAAACACCTATGAACTACAATGTGTAGGAGAGCTGGAATTAGTCAGGACTCCCTATCATCCCCAAAGAGTTTGCATGTGGTTTCGGCTGAGAGTGTGGGAGACTATCCACTGTCATCTCTAAGGTTTTTTCAGAGGCAGAGCTTTCCAGGATCCTGTTCTCCATGAGATAAGCAAAGCATCAATAGCTATGAAGCCCCATATTGACTCCTGGGTGCATGATGGGTGACACGAGTTACTGTGTGGCTGTGCACCAATGCTTAACCTAGTCAAATCATCTGTAACATATACTGTGTTGCATGTTCATCAAAGGATCTAGGTAAGGTGGAAGGAAATACTTGGAGCTTTCCTAGCCCTCACATGGTTCTTGGTGCTTTCCAAAAGCAGTAATCTTTATGCATTTTCAAGGTCTCATGGTTGCTGAATGGTATTTTCAGAATCTAGAGTTTGGCCCTGGGCACCACAGGGGCAGGTGCCTTTTCAGCTAAAAAAAGCTAAAGCATTTTGGACAGCCTACAAATACATGTTTATCAAATGCTGCCTTGTCCAGTCTATAAGTACTTGCATAACCTGAAATGTTCCAGGATAGGGTCCAGTACAAGAACCTGGATAAACAGAGCAGTCCTCTGTTTCTAACGAACCAACAAATGACAGCATTGGAGAATACAGAACTGCCCTGTTAGTGCCAAACATGTTCATGCCCAATCTTGTACTGCATTTAATGCATTGATGAATGATTGGTCACAAGAAAAAGAAATATTATGCTGTCCTTCAGCTGACAAATACCAATGTAATCTTTCAGAAATAAGTGGCAACATCTAGTAGGAACAACATATCCAATACACTGGAGCATAAAACATTCTTTCTCATCGGCCCTGGGAGTTCAGCTTTTTCTTGGTACAGACTCTTCTGAATGACTGAAACACTTTCTGTACATGCCAACATATGTGCTGTAATTGGAATCAGTGAGCCATTCAACAAGAAAGCTTGTAGCTTTCTGTTAGATTTTTACCTGTTTTTAAACCATTCACTGGAGAAAGCTTTTGTTTCACATTAAACCTAAAAGGTAATTTACTGCTTTACGCCAGCAGGAAGGTAGGTAGACATCCCCTTTACAATGCCAAAGTGGAACTCTCCTTATCTTGATGACTCTTTTCAAATATGAGCATCAGTTCTTACAGA
Organism: Dromas ardeola; assembly: GCA_013398915.1. NCBI lineage: Eukaryota > Metazoa > Chordata > Aves > Charadriiformes > Dromadidae > Dromas > Dromas ardeola. The sequence continues at coordinate 149,901 of VYZM01013935.1, read as the reverse complement.
CCTGCATGCAGCAGAGACCCTGCCATCAGGTTTCAGATGCCCGTGTAACAGCTTTGGTCAGATTTGCCTAACTGCTAATACCATGGCAAAAAAAATACTAGTAAATTAAACGGAAAACCAGAGGAGGTTTGCAGGCAGTGGAACTTATTACCCAGACAATGAAGTCATTCTGGCACAGTTCTGTGGGGGATAAAGATTACCCTCTCGAATGAACCCCAGATACTGGTCGTAGCTAATACAGAGTCAAACACAATAAACACGCAGTTTGGATGTAGGTACCATGTGCTAGAGTTTAGTTGTATGGACAGAGTCAATGCAGTTGGTGTTGCATGTGTTTAATTTATTCACATAGATGAGAAAAACAAACCCCAAAGAATATAACACTGTGCCCTACCTTATGAATTATTCTGTTCTCAAGATCTCATGAGGCTCAGGCCATGTATACAGCCAGGAGGGACTGCCACTGCAGTCAAGGACAGTATTAGATTGCAAACTTATCTTGGTAAATTAAAACAATATGTCCTGAGAAAAGAAGATTAGACACAATGAACTTATCCTAAATATAAGACTCCCCTTGTCAAGGACAGTCAACTGTACTAGTTCAAGGTGGAGTACAGTGGTCTAGGGAACAGTTCAGAAGAAAAAAGTCTGGGCCTTACAACAGGTCATAAACAGACATAAATCAACAGTGCCACACTCTTCTGAAAAAGGCAAGGAGTGGCTCTATGAACAGGAAGACTCTAAGACTCACAAAGTAATTTTACTTGGGCTTAGTAAAACTCCACCTCAAATATCTTGTCTGTATTGGGGAAATCTAGGGAATTTCCTTCTTCCTCCTTTTTCCTCCTCTTTTCAAACAACTGTGGAGCAAGTGAGAACAGTCCAGAGAAGAATAATAAAAAAAAAAGACTAGAAGAAAAAAATATCTAGAAATATGACCTATATTCAGATATGGAAAAGCCAGCAGGAGGGGAATAACCCATTTTCCACATTGACTTCAGGTAGGACCAAGCATCACGAATCTCCTGCAGCATCAGAGCATGTTGCCTATAGAGGCTGAGGACGGGTTGAGCAGGGGAGGATGCCCATATTAAGAGGGGATTGGGCAGTAGCTGTAGGGAGCAGCATGAGCATACTGGTTTGGGCTTGGAACTGTTGACCTCTTGAGAGATCGTGACTTATTTTCTATAATTTCCATACGTACTTCTACCTCATAGGTGTATGTCTGGAATAATGGTACAACACACACCTGACTCTGTAGTCCCACTTGGAGCACCTCTCTACTCAGTGATGATTTCTTAACAACAATTTTTTGACACTTCCAGTCAGTTAACTCCTTGAATATTTAGTATTCACTTTTTTTGATATTGCATAGTGTGCGGTTCAAATCACATGCATTACAAAACCTCTAGCATATAGCATTCATACAGTTACATCTCAGGTTGGTATTTGGCTGCCCCAGACAGTGCGGTCAGATCTAGAGAAAAGATTCTTATTCTTTAATCCTTCAGTAATCAAAACTCTTTCTTCCTCATGAGAATTTAAGATTTGTTCTCTACAGTGCCTAGAAAGTAGCCTGTGTAGTGCATGGCCCTAATCCACCAGGGATTTATCAATCACCATGTGACAGGTAAAAAGGATTTAAAAATGGTGTGAACATCCTGAATACCGAAGCGTGAGAAAAGCAATAACATCTCAGGCTTTGTTGTAGCCCAGTTATTTAACACAGTAAGGCAACACAATGTGATTCAAATACAGAGAACAATTCTTAACCCAGGATTTCTATTACATTTTCTGCTAAATCACCAGAGAAGCAATAAACCTGCTGTGTTGTTCAAGCTCTTCACAGATCATGTTTCAATTTTAGTTTCATATATACAGGAGACAGAAAGGACTGAGAATACCAGACAGAGAGAAAGAGAGTGAGTTATATATGTATATGTGTGTATATATATATATATATGTATTTCATTACAAACTGTCAGAACTGTCAGTTACAGACTGTAGTGCACAGATTTCAGCTATTCCCCAGGGGGAAGCCGGTATGCCCCTTGCTCTGGGATCTTGTCAAGCACAGGACCTGTAAGTCATGTGATAGGGTCTTTCTGTTCTTTATGAAATAATGATATGAAGGAAACTATTGAGAAACAGGTGGACTGCAAATAACAACTTCTACTAACCATACTGCATTTGATCATATTTGTTGCTATTCTGACTGACTGCTGACAGCTCCTTAAAATAAACCGTTGGTTTATAAACTAATAAAATTGCAGTCTGATCTTATACAGACAAGCTGGCAGATGTAGGTCTGACGTGGATCAGCCTCCAGAGCAGGAAACTTATTGCATATCAGATACAGTGGCTCACTTTGCATTTCCTCACATTTCAGCGCCCACTCTGTGGCTTTCATGACAAAATACTGGCTTTTTTTTAAGGCCACATTGTGCTATTAGAGCCTCTTTCAAGTAAACTTTTTGCACTGAGGAAGTGTAGAATGATTGACTTACGTCAAAGCACTCAGAACTGATAGCAAGGCTCTCAGACCCTGCTTCTTGATCACTTTCAGGTATGCTGTGTGAGTTCGGCTAGATCATATAACCTGTGACATCTGTAAACCAAGAATAATACTAAATCTTATTGCTAAAGTGGGTTTGTGGGGATAAATTTATTAGCGTGATGAAGTTCTGAGACACTACTGAGCTCACAGCATTATAAATATCTAGACAGAAATTCTGCAACAGAAGCTGACCAACTCCCCGTGTAAATCTATTCTTGTATGAACCAAAGGGCAGAACTGTGTTTTTTGTTTGAAACAAGAGTCTTTTAACTTCAAGCAGCAACTTCTTTGCTAGCTTCTGCTTCTTCCTTTATTCTCTCTAGTTTTTAAGTTAGTCAACAAGTTTATGCAGGTTTATTTGGACTTGCTTTCAGGAGCTTTTTCTTGAGATTTTCTAGTGAAGAGGCAGGAAGAATTTTGTGCTAACCAGTTATGACCCTCTGTTAACAGTGTTGCTAATTAGGCTAAAATTACAGCCTTGGTGTTGAATCAGGAAGGAATTACTCTCAACAAACCCCACAAATCTCTGGAAACAATATTTCTTGTTAACTAGCGTGCCTGATTTCAACATTATCTTGATCAAAAAAGGACAGACATGGCAAACCACAGAAAAGCTTTTTAAGTTATCTGTCTTTCTTGCTTTATAAGTAGGTGCAGAATTAGAAAGCAAATTTATACCTGGCCTATTCATCATATCACTGCTACCTTCTCTGATACCTTCTCCCAACAGGAGTCTCACTTCCTTCCATCTTCTTCAATATGTTCATGCAAAATGTGCAGGTATCGACCTATGCCCCAGGTAATGCCCTTCTCAAGAGCGGCTTGCCCGCATTCGACAGTAGAGGAGGCTGGATTGACATGAGAAATGGAACCCCAAGCTGGTTCCACTAAGTGCCAAATGGGACAAGGGGAGTTTTTTACAAAGACCTAACAGGAACAGGATGGAGATCACCAAGGTCACTTCATACCAGTCATTGCACAATCCTCACATGGTAGCTACTTCAAGTATATCCTTAATGTAACAAGAGAACATCAGACATCCGAGACTCTGATAAACAGACCTCACCACATCCTGATTTGTATCCAAAATCTAGAGTTAAGCTCTATTCATTCCTTTTTGCTGTGGTTCCTTTATACAGTTGTTGGAGGGAAAATAAAAGTTGTTCAACTGCCCTGATATTTTGCAAGTCAAGTCTCCAAATTACAAGAAGTTGAGCAACATTTTGGCAAAGTTTTTGGCATTTTATTTCCTTCTTTCCTGCATTTATCTTCAGCCAAAGAAGAATTTCTCTATGATTCTCCTGTCTGCACAAACTACTGTTTGCTGAAGAAGTCTTCACCTTCTTCTAACCCTTCCTGAACTTTGCAGTTTGCTTTTTCTTCAGTTCTCTCTTCCAGCCAATGTCCTGTCTTTTTTTTTTTTTTATCCAATGATTTTTTGCTGTCTTTTTGGAACTGTTTTTCCTCTTTTTTATTTTTTCTTCCCTCAAGAGCTGTCACAGCTCCTCCATCCTTCCAAAGGCTTTATCATTTATTTTTCGTATTCCTTTTCCTCCTTAAAGTGCCTCCTAAGACAGGCTTTTACAAGTAAATGACTGTGTTAATTAGAAGAAAAGTGAAGGAGGAGAAGACACTTCTATCTAAACCCAGAAACTAGATTCCAGTTTTCATATCAATACTCTGTGTTTCTGTGCAGTTCTGAGAGTGCAAGAGGTGATTTCCATATCCACCATCCTTTGAGAATTACATCAGCAAACAGCAATCTGAATTCCTCAGAAACTCTGTGAGAGCAACACAGATAGAGACAGGAGTAGGAATATCATAGTTATTCTGAGCCTTGCCAGTCAGTACAAGCTGAAATGCCTTGGGGTGAATTCATGCCACAGAAAATGGAAGTCATTCGGTGACACCTGAGTATAAAGAACAGACCTAGACACTGGGATCTCTTTTCCAGCATGTTTGGACAATGTGAGTAATGACCACTGTTGAAAATGCAACTTATGAGAAAAGACCACACTTGCTTTTCCAAAGTAGCTAACGAGCTCTCTTCCATTTCCAGCAGGAAAGGAGCAACATCTGACATGTTGTTTGAAATAGAAAGCAAGTTGAAAGGCCCAGTAACCAGGTTTGTAGAAATGAAGCAGATATACTTGTTTTGAGATTAATGTCAAACAAAGTGCCATACTTCCACAAGAATCATTTGTGCATGCAGATATGCACGTCCACGCACACTTTTGAACATGCCTATCTTCAATTAGTTATCAGGAACCTGGGCAACAGTGCTTAGAAATTTGCTGACATTTTGATAGTCTGGCTTCATATCAAATATTCTTAGCAAAAAATTACCAGGCAAACTGGGACTGTTTTTTATTATATCAGGCAGACACTTTAACTACTAACAGTTAGTTTGGGAAGATCATAAATCTTACAGGTTTTATATACTCCTTATGCATGCCTTTATCCGGAAGATGTATGCTGAAATATCTGCTCCATAGACTGGAAGCAGTTTAAACTGCCCTTATTTCTGCATCACAACAACAGGTTTTGGTATAATGTAAAGACTTATTTATTTCACTAGGTATCTATTTACCTGTGATGGATCACAGATGACACAACTATAAATCACTCTATTTATTCTCCTACCAAGCCTTTGTGGTAAGTTTTAAAAACAAGATCATGGCATGAGTAAATAATTCCAAGTGCTCTTGTGTTATTTCACTTTAAAATTCAACTGAATTTGGCTATATGTGTTTTAAACATTTTTTAATAAGAAAATATGAAATTAAGTGTCTTCATTTTTTGTTGAATTTTCCATGGAAGCGACACAAATGACCACTTGGAATAATGAGAAATAGTAGTAAAATCAAAATCATGTGCTTTGACTTTATTGAAACAGTAAGTTTTAGCAATTTTTCAAAAAATATTCAGTGGAAACATTTCTTTTTAATACCCATTTGAATCAGAAGGGAATTTCTTACGCCAAGATTTGGCTATTTGTTATCAGCCAGTACCCTATTAGCAAGATATAAATACACAGAAATTCCATATTTCAAAAGCTTGTAGTACATAGCAGCTTGGATGATATGATTTAAACGGAGTTCCACGGCTACTTTACCCTTGCATTTACCTTCTTTAAACCCAGTGCATCCTATGCAAGGCCTTCAAAAATGTCACTAGGGATTTACACCAAATACAAATTCCTAACGGTAGATGCTGCACTCCAATACCTGATGGCTAAGAGTTCCAAGACACACAGCATACACCCTGAAGAGTCAAAAAGGCAAGCACTGGTAGTGATGAAAGTTGATAATAGTCCTCCTGGATATTATACTGCTTAGACAGGGTTGGGCTAAATGGGAACCAAGGCAACCTTGTGATCTGGATTTTAGCAGCCCTTATTTGCTCATATTTTTCCATAGCAAGTTGTACGGATTACAGGATAGTCCCTGAGGGATCACTGCTTCCTGATGCTCAAGGGGTTCCTAATGCATAGAAATTGCATTCAGTCTGGTCATAAGTGGTAAGTGGCAGCCGCAGCGAGTACCCTCTGGCAGTGGGTACTTACATTTGTGTGTACATATACATATGTTCTGTCATGTATGGAGTTGTAGAGTCTGACTTATTAGGCCACAGAACTAAATAGCTACAAAAGAGACCAAGGACCCATGAAATGTCCTGATTTATGTCTGAAGCAGTGTTCAGCCAACAGGAGACTTCTGATAGAAAGGCTTTCTTACAAAAGCCCATCAATACCCTTCTGCAACTCTCCAGAGCTTGCTCTGTTTGGTGAAAGACAATGACTGTGTGTTACCTGTCTCTGGGATCTATTCATCACTTGTTAATATTTGCATATGGTATTTTAACCTACTATCTAGTAAATTAACTGAAAATCACATATCACTTTACTGCAGGGCATTCTTATCCCTCAGTTTAGGTACAAGAAGGATAGTGTGCCTAAGAAGCATCACTGAGGTTCACTCTCATCATCCCACCAGGTCATGGTTATCATCTCTTAATATACTGCTACACAACAGAAGACATGACTGATCTCTTAACCTAACCTCAGGTCTGACATAATGCCATACGTCTTCCTTTCTAAAGCTCACAGACTTTCAAGAAATAGTTCAAGCATCAAGTGGGGACAAAGTCAAGAAAAAGAAATTTAAAGGGCAAATAGGAAAGTTCCGTAATCACATTTTTGGTAAGAAGAAAGTCAGAAGGGAATGTTAAAAACAGTGAACACAACAAAGGCCAAGGTATATTATGACTTCACTAAGAAGACGGACAGAGTAAGAAAGCTGACATAATTGAGTGACAAAGGGAGAAAAAGCCTGGATCAGGAAAAGAAGAGGCTGTTTATATGGACTACATATTTGAATTGGCTCGAGTGGGAGTGAAATCATCCCAGGGTGCTCAGGAACGATTTGTGTCTGGTTGAGATTCCAGATGATAGAAAAGAGCAAATGAATGGCTGGTTTTGAAAAATGGGATGGGAGCAACTAGGAGGCTGGTGACTGGTCAGTCTGACTTAAATTCTTTGGAAAATGCTAAAATAAAAAAAAATTGATCCATTATAAGCATCCCAAAGATAACACAGAAATAAATAACAGCTAGTGCTGATTTGTCAAGAACAATCAAACAGATTTTATTTTTATCTGTGACAAAATAAAAGCTTTAAAGAAATGGAGAGGTGTGCACCACACTAAATTCGGGAGGAACTTTTCTGTCTGCACCACCTACGTGAGTAAAAAGCTTAGGTACAATAATTGTTTGTCAAGGCCTGATGTTAATTGGAAAGCCCAGAGTGCAGTTATCGAGGGTTTACTGTCACACTGTCTAGTTACGTATGAGGCAGGATTTCAAAAGAGTCTGTCTGGGATTTAATACCAGCCAGTGTTTCGGTTATTTTGAGAACCAGGATTCAAATTCAACATGTTCCCGACAAATGAAAATTTGTGTGAGTAAGTTACAAAATACTGTGCTTCAGGAGAAATAATTGCAAAATTAATCTAGACTGCAGGTTTTCAGACAAGGTGATGGTTATTAAAGCTGATTATAAACTGTGCACAAAACAGAAAATAAATGCCAAACTTATTGACACGTTCAAACAGAAGTTTCATATCTGAGAGAGAAGGAATAATCCTTTCACTTCATGGGTTGCAGAAAAGTTATTCGTCGTTTCCCAAGGGAAATGCAGATCAAGTGGAGACAGTGCGGAGGAGAGCTGCAAACAGGTCAGAGGTCTAGAGAACGTGGCCCATGAGGAAAGAACAGCATTTGTTTATTCTTAAAGAGAAGAAAGACTGTGGGGAGACATGATAACAGCATTTAAATATGCAAAAGGTTGCTGCAAAAGGGGAGGTAATAATGTCTACTGTGGATAGAGCAAAAGATAATGGGCTTAAATTGCCAGCTAGTACATCTAAGTTAGACACAAAGTCATACTCTGTAACAGTGAAGGTAGTTAAGAACAGGTCATGTCAGGAGTTTACCAAACTCCTCTGTCAACAACTGTAAGAACAGTCTCAGGGATGCTTTAGGAATGTTTTTTTTTAAACTATCAGGAATGGTTTAGAAATAGCTGATCCTGCCTCAGGACAGAAAGATGACCTCTTGAAATCTTCCTCAGCCCTCTTTTCACGCCTTTGTTTTCTGTTTCTCTATAAGAACCATGCAACTACTGATAAACAGACATTTTAATTTGTAAAACAGATAACAACAAGAGGGAACAAAGGCAGCATGATTACTTGTTTGAAACCTGAGTCTGTAAAAAAAAAAAAATGCAAAAGGTTTTACTTGCCTAAAATGTTGGGATATCTTTTAGGAATGATTTCTCCTTGAGCGATCCTTCAATCTCTTGTAATTGTGAGACATCTCATAAGTCTGGGTATACCCCTCAGTTATGAGCAGTTGTCAGATTTTGTAGAGCCAACGATATGATAATTTATAGAGGACACATTTGACCCCCTTTGTTGTACTAAGTCAGGCATCAGAAAAGAGATAATGTGGCCAATTTGTCCTTGTATAGGTTGCTTCACTTCTCTGAATATCTTTTTACACCACTTATCAACAGGGATAATTACACTCAATGTCTTCAAACTTTGTGTCATCAGCTGAAAGGTAGAAATATTTCTCTCATCTCTAATGTGAAGAAATAAGACAGTTCTTAGAAGCAGTGTGGTCTTTGGTGGGAAAAAATAGTAAAACCCCAGTCACCTTCCTGACGAAGTAGAAAGTTGTTCTGTAAACACTGTTGTTATGTTGCAAAAGGGTAATTTTAAAAATGCATACCTTCAGATTTACGGCTAAACACACTGGGTAACAAATTTTGTCTTTAATGAGTCAACTTAAATGAGGGCTTCTCTACCACGGAAAAATATCCTGCATGTCTGTGTTGAACTATTAAAACTGTAATTTAAAATCAAATACCTGACTGCTTGCAGGGCTATCTTTAAGCACAGGATTACGGCTTTTCCTGAGCCACTTGTGTGCATACAGATAAGCATATCTTGTAAAAACTTGCAGAATCACGCCTAAGGTAAGGAAACACGATTGTGAGATGTAGCATAGAGATTATGATAGTTTAGATGGATGTAATCGATAATAAATACTTGTTAACACAAAAACCACTGTCAGTTCTGCAAGTATTTTCTGGGTCAGTAATTCATTGCTTCTAACTGTGCTCTGTGTTTTTTGCTGAATATTTTTAACTGTGCAGAAGCCTCATTTTTCAGGCAAGAGAAATAAGGGACATCCTGTTTCTCTCTGTCAGTTTTGAAAGTGAAGACAACTCACCTGAGTTTCTAAGACCGAAAAAAATCAATGCCATAGAAATAAAGTCTGTCGTTTTAACTGTGGGACTCTGTGGTTTTGCTCTGTTGCAGTGGATTCATTGCTGACAACAGTAAATTTGTGCCTTCAAGTCTCTCCCCCAACAAGGTCTTTAGTTAGAAACCTTGAAGTGCAGTTAGTTTAAATAGCAGTTGGCTGAAGACCTATGGGAAGAGGAGCTGGAGCTCTGTCCTGGCCTCACCCCACAAAGGCAGGCACCTGCAGACAGAGAAAAACTTGTACCTGTTGGGAGAACAAGTAAAGACAAAAAACAGGTCTAAGTACCACTTTCCTCCTGCAGCCTTGAGCATATCTCCTGCAAATCCTGAGAGGACAGATGACTCCCCCAAGGGCTACAGTCCCTCATCCTGTTGAGGCCAAAAGGAAATCCTCATGGGCATCAAAGAGAGAAGGTTAGGCCCTAAAATAAACAGACATTACCCTTTTTCTTTTTTCTTTTTTTTTTTTTTTGTGCTAGAATTTTTTATGCTTTAGATAAATGGGATTAATGGGGGGAAGACTATGTAGGTTCAGGATATTACAAGATAGCTGGGGTCCATATTTATGAGTAAACCTTAAAGTTTTTGGAAATGAACATATTTTTTCAAGTTTTCCTTAAAAGAAAATTAAATAAAGAATAATTACATGTTCTTTGACTGCTGTCTGATTACCCTTTTTGAAGACCTGTTCCTAGATGAGTGGACAGGTGATTTGCTGGGAGTAGGATAGAGGGAAAGAAGAATCCAGTTCCTTTTTTAGTAGGGCCATATCAAGATCACACAGTTTTTAGTCTGGGGTTTCACTAAGCCCTGGAGCACTTGTCACCAGTTCAGCTCTCTCCCTTGGTTGCTCTACATGGAATATGGTCTATTGCTACTCCAGAAGGAGAGTTCAGCTCTTCTGCTAGCTTAGGTCTAGATGTCCTACTCCAAACCCCAGCACATTAACCAAGGTAATGGCGGTTTCATATGAAGAAACCTTCTCACGAATTCCAGGTGTAATGCCAAGATGCAAGAAACTTACTACTCACAAGCAACATGCCACAAAAAACAGTCATCAGCCCTCCAAAGAAAATGCTCTGGTTCCTGCCACCATCACTTTCAAGAGGGACCTGCTAATTTGGACATCTCTTGGCACCACAACTTCAGCAAGGGGAGGTAGACACCTTCATTTTTTTACCCTCTTCATCTCCAAGTCTGTCACCTGTGCTTGAAGAGGCCACACAGCCCTTTTAACAAGCAAACATTTTAAAATGTGACGTTAATCTTTAAAGCAAAACCTTGTTAAGCACTGCAGCAACTGTTCTGAAAAATGGTACTCTGTTTAGTTCTGGGGTTCAAGTACTTTACAGGTGGGTGTTTACAGACAGGCATTGTATCAAACCCAAAGTGGAGAAAGGCAAAGGAAGTTTCCCAAATCATCCTCATATATAGAAATGCTTTGGTCTTCCAAAGTTTCTCCTTTCTGAGTATCTCAGAGCATTTTATAAACAAACATTAACATAACTTCAATCCAGCTCCTGTGTTAGTTATGTACTCTCCTTACAGTAGCCTGGGTAAGTACATGACTGCAAGAAATAAATGTTCTTCAACATTGACTGAGTACATGCATTAGAGATGGAAACTCCCTGCTAAGAGGCTGCTGAGCCATCCAGTTCGTTGTCTTGTCCTGAAACCATGTTTTCCTCAAATGCAGTAACGTTTCTAATTTCAGTCTAGACTGATTTTTCACAGCTCTATCAGTAACATTTCCATTATATCACCTAGTGATACCCGAAAGCAAACCCTTGATTTTTTGATTCACAGATTTCCGCTAAAATACTTTGTAGTAGAAGTCAATCCCTGCTCAAGTACAGCTTTTCTGTGGTCAGGAGCTAAACTTCCCATGCTTTGTCACTGAGGTCTCCTTGAAGAAAATGGTTTTGTGACCACCTTATTGGCTATTTCTGCGTTATCACATCAATCAGAATGTCATGGGTAAATAAATGAAAGAACAAACAGTGAAAAGAAAAAGCTGTTTTAGTACAAAAAGGGGTGGTTGTAGTTTTCTATTTAAGTAATGATTTATTAATTGAAAACGTCATCAGTGGGAGCCTTGAACTTCAGCCTATTTCTGATGTTTTCCAGCATCTGTATAATTGTGATGAGGCGGTACGCAGCTATCTTTGCATGGTATTTTAGTCAATAACCAGGCACCTGTCATCAATTGCTGATCTGAATACCTGAGCTGTATCACACTGTGCTAGTTATTATGACTTCCTCAACACAGAAAAACAAATTCATCTGGAAATTATCTAGTATTCGTAGGCAAAATATTTTAAGCTAACATCTCGGTGGGCGTTACAGACCAGTTCTAAAAAAAAGGAGGTGCCTGACTTATCTGAGTGTTGTGTTATGTGTGGAAGATGTAGTTTAATGTACAAATTAAAGATTTTAAACTATGTAAAACCCAGAAATATTAAAATCAGGCAGTCATATACTATGTCTTTAGTTAGTTCAATGGTAACGAGAAATTATCTAATGCTATTATATAATTGTCTGGGAAGAGAGTGGCAATTTGAAATATATTTAATGAAAGGATATTACTGTGATCTGAACAGAATACCAATATGTCATCTGATACTTCTGCTGTTACACATGCGACACTCCCTTGCATTTCCAGATCTCCCCTGGGTCTGCGAAAGAGCCGTTTCTGCACCAGGTTTCTAGGAGCTGGGCAAGGCGATCGTCCTGGCTGGGTTGTGTACACATTCTGCCTATCAGCTACAATGAGGCAGCAGATGTAAAGACTTGAAAGAAAAGCTAATACTGGTTTTATGTCTCTTTCTAAACAGCAAGGATGTTAACAAAATGATCAGAAAGGACCAAAAAAAATTTGTGCTGGAAAATCATCATGGCAGGTTCTATGAAATCATAATTTTCGGTCACCCCAGTTATCATTTTGAAATCCCTTGGCTTTGGAAACTTCAGTCTAAAGTATACTGGAATAAATTCTTGGCAATAACTGCTAATACGAAAACAACACATTAGCATAACAGCAACTTCGGTTCTTTGATTTTACAAATGACAAAGTAAAAGGCAAAATAAAAAAGTCAAAAAGAGTTTCCATTTGAAATACATACCTCCCAACCACAGAAATAAAATCATTTGGAACTGCAATGATAAGAGCTTCCTGTTGTAGGCATATTAAACATAATTTTTTGTTTCATTTAAGAACATCTTGTGCTAAAGTAGCAGAAGCTGTTATGTCAATGATAATAACCGCCTTTTTTCCAGTCCCATAGTGAAAGGCAGAAACATTCTGTTTTCTGATTTCAACCACGGGGGCACAGAGGCTACCCTGCTAAAAGTGATTTTTCCCACAAACAACCCTCGTCCTAAAAACATTCTAATGGCTTATGGTAAATCAGACTGTTTTGATGATTAGCACATCGCTTTTAGACTGATTGCTTTCTGCTTGGTTTCCTGGTTTGTCACTTCACAGGAGTTTCTTTCTTGTGAGGTAACTAAATATATGTCTGGCTGTCAAAAAGTTGACTGTCAGGATAATGCCAGATTATGTTGAAATTATTATGCTGAGGATCATATATTGCACCCTACCTCCTCTTTTTTCATCCATGAGTCAGTCTTTGTTTCAAAAACCTCGGAACCCCTTTATTTGTTTAAGAATAAGAACTTGCCCAACAACAGGGTGCTTGTTCAAGTCTTTAGTAAACAAGCACTAGCATTAATATCAAGCATGATATAAGGAAGTGAATATGCTTCACATAAGAACATTAGGAACTGGAGGAGCAAGAAAAATTCCCACCATTTGTCCCCTCTTCATGGTTTACCTTGTGTGCCTTTCCTGTCTTTTTTACCTTGTCCGGACTTCTCCAATGTCAAATTAATCCTTTTTTTTTTTTTTTCCCCTGCACTTTAAGCAGTCAACGTATGTTATATATTAAAATACATAACCTGTGAATCTTTACTTCACGTACTAACCAAAGCACTTGAAACTAAAGTAAAACCCTACAATTTTTGGGGAGGTGATTATTTAACCCATACTAAAAATGTTGTAAGGGTAAACAAAGTATAAATTAGATAATTTCTCAAACAACAAAAGGTTTGTATCATGGCCTGGATCAACAATATTTAATTTCAAATTTCTTTTCTAACGTGAATAAGTACCACGTTCTATCCAGGTATTTAAAACTTTGCTTCTTTTTTATAAATCCTCTAATGGAAAACAAAATCACCTTGCCTAAGATCTAAATCTTGTTGTTGTGGGATGACAAAATGGGATATGCTGTGCTGAGTCCATATGATATCTGCTGAGCAGGCAGTCCTTGCCCAGCACCGTTTATGGTCTAAGTGTACCAAGAGATTCAGTGTCAGGTGAGAAGGGGTATTGGAGTAAGCGGGTTTGCAAGAAAACACCATGGTTTTGTGATCACCTAGAAAAATTACCTGGTAAAAAAAGGTGGAAGTTACTGAAATGCCCCCATTTCTCTCCTAGGCTGTTTTCAGAATGGCTCCCACTTGCTGGTGACTCTGGCTGTTTCTGGCAGACTTTCTTTCAGGGATTGTCTGGCTGAGGATGTATTTGGTCTTTGCACCCATTGAATAAGAGTGAAAGGATTTCCTGGACGTTTATGGACTGAGAAATACCCTACAGCAATCGTGAATGTTCCCCAGCATTACAGATGAACTCAAAGTAAACACCATTCACAACCACAAAATCTCAGCTAATTTAAGCTATATCCTTATTTGCCTGCTTGTATGGGAAGGAAAGTTTCAGATTTTTGTCTTAAAATAACTTCTACCTCCTTTTTTTGAACACTCTTTGATTCACCTCATCCCCTTTAGCTCCCAGACTATGTGGCACTTCATCCAGTCACCTAAAGAATCTATGATCTTTCCTCATTTCCTCATTTATTTCACTAAGTTAATATCTGTGAACAGGAATCTTGCCACCACCAGTCAGACCATTTATTTGTGCCATCTGGGATCAATTTAGTGCATTATTCTGAAATGCCTGAAGTCCATTATGACTAACAAAATATCCTGTAATAGACTTACTCTAGAAGGACTGTAATCAAATACATTTTCTGATAAGAAAATGCTGTATTAAGGTGACTCCATGGAAAGATTTCATCTCTTCATTAAATAGTTCTTTGACACTGATATAATGCAAAATAAATGATGGGTTATTCTTCATTGCTCAGTCTAACAGTAACATTTGTCAAAAGCTTTACACAGGCTGGTACAATGGATGAGAATTTCATGTCTATATCTTCAAGTAGATATAATGTTTTCAGAATAAAGTAGTGCGATCCTGATGCAATATATTTTTTCACATCATCAATACACATTTCTGAAAGTCATGCCTTGCAAAGCCAAATTCTTAGTAGATTTCACCCTTTGCCTCTCCCAAGGAGAATCCACACCCTGGTGCTATGGTGGACTTTATGCAAAGCCTGGAAAGAACTTCAAAATGGGCTTCATGATGCCTGTTGTGGGCCTCAGGGAGCTTCTTCAGATCTCTTCAGACAGACTACATTCTGCCCAGGGACTGCACAGCGGAGAGGCACTGCATCTCTCCAGGGCTTTGGCATAACACTCCAGGCTGGTTATCTCTCCATCCTGGACATTTTCCTGAAAATGGGTGGCTTGCTTAATTGCTACGCAGAAACCACTCTCTTCATTGAATTCAGATGTGACAAAAAAGGTGAGGATTAAGGTAGCCAGTCTAATGAGGCTCTAAGAAAATTTGGTTTAACTCTGTACTTTGTATTAATGTGCTTCAAGTGGCAGCTACAAAATAGATGGAGCCCCCTGCTCCTGCTGCTGAGAAGTCCTTGCTCAGAGGGTGCACTCCAGCTCCAAGCAATAAGAGCTAAGAGCTGAGCTTACACATCCATCCAGCTGTGAGAGACTGGGACTCTGGTTTCCCACTTGCCAGTCAAGCAGCTTGACTCAGTGGTTATTATACTAGACATGGCCACTCACACTGCTACAGCCTCTTGAAAAAGGGTGAGCCCAGCCTGGGTCTTTCAAAAGTCACTGGAAAATCTTACTGTCTGTGATGAATTGAAGGCAAAAATGCTAATGAATGTCATTGCCTCCATTATAGCTATAGCTCAGACAGATAGCGCTGAGAGGTGGGAGATGCCCTAGATGTGTTTCGTGCTATCTCACTGTAGCCAGACGCCTTTACAGCACTGGATTTCTTATATTACTGTCTTAGGCTGCCTCATCATCTTTAGGCACTCTTTATGAAGCCAAAGCTCCTGAATGCTGAGTTTTGTATCGTCTGTTTGGAGTCTGGATTTGTAAAATATATGCACTGCAGCACCTACAATTGCATAGGGACGTGCTACCACCACGCCTTGCCATGGGCTGCCTCAAGCCTGAGCCAGCTCTGTCTGGACTTACAACCAGCTATGTGACTGTGGCACTGCATCCAGGAAACTTAGCTTTCTTTAGAAATGAGACATATTAACCTGGGAACCGCAGTGTCCCGTCTTTTGGCACCCAGCGAATATCTTTGCTGACTTGATGGTATGCTGTATAAATCAACCTTGAAGCTTAATAAAAGTTGTGCAAGGGGTAAAGACACAAAGTACATTCAAAGCAGAGCTCTAGTGTTGCTCCACAACCTCTCTATATAAGAGCTCGTGTTTACCATAGGTAAGACTCCTTGCCATAGTTTTACTACAGGTGACAAAGCTTGCTTGTTCCTATCACATTCCCTTCCCAGAGAACCCTGAAAGACACACTGTGCCAGCTGCCTTCAATAAAGGCATCTGCCTTCTAAGCAGTCTTGCTGGTGTTTAGAAACAAAGGAACTTCTACTTGTTTGGAAATGCCAATAAGCCTTTTAGAGAAGACAGACGGGGAAAAATTCATCTGGACATTATGTTGTGCTGATGGCACACAAAGGAGGTAGTGACCTGGGGATGCAGTGTTGTGCTTCTCACAGGCTGTGCTCCTGCTGACGTTGAGCAGAGCTCTCCCTGCGCCAGGACTGCAAGGCAAGCGGAGGCAGCAGGGCTGGCTTTCCACACCGTTCAGGGAAGGATGACGAGTACTCCTGGTGAACTGGTGCAGCCGTGCTGCAGGAGGTAACGGTCAGCTTGCAGTTTTTGCCACTCATCCTTGCCTCGGGGACAAATTAAGGCTGGGACATGGGACAACAGCGGAGGAGAAAGCCTGGAAGCCCTTGCTATTCAGTGCTCTAGTTCCCTCTTTTGGAAGGTGAAACCAAATATACGCCCAGGAACATTTGTGTTCGATGGCAATTGTAGTTTAAGTCATACATAATAGACAGTGTCTTCTAAGGAATAGAGCCTTAAATGTATCAGCAAGATTTCTATGAAACACCCATCCAATATACTCAACTCCAAGTATTCTGAAAATTGATTTAAAAAAAACTATAGTACATTTAAGGACTGTCATGTTGAGCACTTTTATTTTGAGCCGTTGGAGTGCACATAGTTCGAACTCCCAGCCTTGTAACAGCAAGAGCTGGAAACGCTTAAGCAAACAAACCTAGATTCTCTCATGATCACCTGACTACAGATGTGTATTAAGAAAAATCCCCAGTAAAAATATATCTTAATCTCAGAGCCCTCCATTAATCAAAACTGACTACCTTGTCACAGTGTCTATATATATAGTAGATCTCCCTGCCAAACTTGCACTCTAAACACTTCATGCAAAATGCAGTGTACTATAAGCACTGCCCTGCTGTTTCTTCTCTACAGTTGTTATTAGAGGAGAACATTTTTGTTTAAGCTTGAAAATAAATTAGCGGATTCTCTTGTTCCCTGTTGACTCCCTTGTACGCTAGGACCCACTGGAGGGCAAAAGAGAGAAGTTTTACAACAGTTAAAAAAGTCTGAACAAAAACAACAACAAAAAAAAAACGAGTGAAGAAATCTGCATCCAAAGAGCTAAATATAACTAACTATTTGACTTATCTGTCTTCAGAACATATCAACTCCTTTTCATTTCTAAAGGCTATAGAATGGGGAAAGTTTCAAACTTAATTTTCCACAGTTTGATATGTGAACTTCCTCACATGAACAGCCCCAAAGAAGTCTCTTATCACATCTGACATCTGCTGCTGTAGTATTATGCTTTCATTGACTAATGAATCTTGGATAGATTGGCTAGAGGGGCTAATGCTAACAGTATGAGCTTCAACAAGGCCAAGTGCCAGGTCCTGCACTTGGGCCACAACAACCCCATGCATCGCTACAGGCTTGGGGAAGTGTGCCTGGAAAGCTGCCTGTCAGAAAAGGACCTGGGGGTTCTAATTGGCAAGCGGCTGAATATGAGCCAGCAGTGTGCCCAGGTGGCCAAGAAAGCCAATGGCATCCTGGCTTGTATTAGAAATAGTGTGACCAGCAGAAGCAGGGAGGTGATTGTCCCCCTGTACTCAGCACTGGTGAGGCCACACCTTGAGTATTGTGTCCAGTTTTGGGCACCCCAATACAAGAGAGATATCGAGGTGCTGGAGCGAGTGCAGAGGAGGGCAACGAAGCTGGTGAAGGGCCTGGAGAATAAATCTTATGAAGAGCGATTGAGGGAGCTGGGACTGTTTAGTTTGAGGAAGAGGAGGCTGAGGGAAGACCTCATCACTCTCTACAACTACTTGAAAGGACATTGTAGAGAGGTTGGTGCTGGTCTCTTCTCACAGGTAATTAGCGATAGAACAAGAGGGAATGGCTTCAAGCTGCAACAGGGTAGGTTTAGACTGGACATTAGGAAAAAATTCTTCACAGAATGAGTGGTCAGACACTGGAATAGGCTGCCCAGGGAGGTGGTGGAGTCACCATCCCTGAATGTGTTTAAGAGTCGTTTAGATGTGGTGTTGGGGGATATGGTGTAGGGGAGAATTTTGTAGAGTGGGGTTGATGGTTGGACTTGATGATCCCAAGGGTCTTTTCCAACTTGAGTGATTCTATGATTATATGAAACCTGAATGAAAAAACCAAGAATTAACATGTATTGAACTGCTTGTCAAGTTATCAACCCGATTGGACAAATACACACAGCCTCAGAATATTAATAGAATTTTCCTGTGAAGTTTTATACCCAAAGACTTTGGATAAAGTGCTGGCAGGATGGCTTTCAGAAACACCACAGACTGTACAGAAAAACCAAGTAGCTAGTTTTTAACTCATTTCCAGCTTCCAGCTTCCACCTGGCAGTGAACTGCTGTGTACAGGACAAAAGCACTGGGAACGTACCTGACCCTGAGGCTGACATGATCTTGACCCACCAAAGGCAGTTAACATCAGGGAATTGTCTGTGTAACTACTGTTTCTGAAATTTATTATTTCCCGAAAGAATTATACAAAAATAGAATTCAGACATACATTTGCCAATTTAACATTTTTGGGGCTGAACATGAAAGGCCTCGCCCTGTCTTCTGAATTTGCTTCCCCTCCTACTGAAATCACCTCATTGTCCACAGACTAAGCTCATGGGAGCAAAAGCATCCCAGACAGCACACACCAACTAATGCAAAGGCTGTGCACAAGTAGGGAACAGGCATTTTGGTTTGCAATCCACTTCTAATCACTTCTGCAAATGTCTCAATATATCCATCTGTCTAAGGCTACTGGGGGAATACCACAGCAGGCAGCACTAACCCTCCAGGGATCATCTTAAATGAAGTGACTCCAGGCCAGAGTCCATCCCCTTCATACTTCCAGAGTGATGTAAGTCCTCAGATCTCTCTCTTAGGACTTTAAAGGATAGTAGTTTTATCTATAAACACAAACCCACTACCTTTTGACACTCTAAAATGTTCCACAGTTGTTTTTGGGATTATTCTGCACATGCTTATGGAAACCCAACCTGACTACAGAAAACAGCCTCTGTCACTCACTTGAAGACTATCAAGAAACTTGAGAGTGGTTCATTTCTACATCGAAGCTGTCCAGCCATGAGCACACTTCTACTATCAGCAACTTCACAGTCTCAGAAATTCTTCAGTAATGAGTCAGATCTGGGGCTCATGTCACTCCCACCACCCAAGCCCCTCATCTGAATCAGTGTCAGCTTCTCTAAACCAGCTTGGCTCTGTACCAGTTACTAAGTGTCCTGATTGCTGGGGGGAGATTTTTACATTTCCTCACAAGTCTGCATTTCCTTCCACAAGTTGCTGAGAGATTCAAATGCTGGTGTTTAAGTAGGGATACAAAAACAGCATCCTTCCAGCTTCAATGTAATTAGTGGTGCAAAAATGTCATTATATCTAAGTGGAAAAAATAGAGACACCTGGTATAAAACAAGCATATTTGGTGGCAACGGAGTTGTTGACCTTGATCTGTTGTTCTTCACTTTCTCTATAGCTTAGCTCTTTGAGAAATGACTTTGCTTTTTTTAGACACCGCAGCAACTACGGTTTGTCAGGTCTCCTCAGGGCAGAGCCTGTTCAGTGAGCTATGTGCAGCTGGGAAGCAAAGGAGTGACAGCATAATTCCCTTAACCTGGGATTCACTGGAGCCAAAATTTGGCAGAGACAAAATTTATTGATTCTCCGGTTACAGTGCAAGGCTTGACTATTGGCTCAGGTTTCTGTCCAGGGATGGGCAGGACTCAGTTCTCTCAATACTTGTTTTTAATCTCTCTGTATGTTTTTAGAGTGTCTTCTGAGGGTCCAAAGGAAAAATGCTAAATGCTCTGCCTTCCCAGAGTCTTTTCCTTCTCCTTACTCTTTCCTGAATCGGTCGCCACAGCTGAGGCTACCTTTATCTCATGACTGAAAAAAAGACTCTTCCTTAATGTATTACAGGAAAGAACATTGAAAATAAATCAATAAATCAATAAGGCTAAAATGTCTCAGTATTGTTCAGACCACAGCACAATAAAAAGCCTGGGTTGCTGAATAAAAATCTACTTCTGAAATAGGATTTGGAGGACATATCCTAGGTCTTAGTCTGGGCACCTCCACACTTTATCAGATTTTATGAGTTAAAAGGAATAGTTCATTTATGGAGTTCCTGAAACTCACAAACTCAGAGACTGGTGCCGTGAAAATCCCTTTGGGATTTAGAAGTCCTTGGATGTCCTTTTTTACAACTACTTTTTATTTTGTCCAGGACATTTTGAAAGTGTTAGGTTTATGTTTTTTGGGGTTGGGGTGAGGTGCAGATATAGAGTAAGTTTTAGCATGTGGGGGACAGCAGCATGCCAAGAAATTTCTCCAGAGACATTTTCCCTTAAGAGAGCCCTGCCAGTCATATAAGAGCAACATAGCCTTTACCTAGCAGCTTGGTGTCACCTCTTTCCTCCCCCTCTCCACTTTGGGTTAGCATAGTTCAGCAGAGCTTTGATCTAGACTAGCAACAAGGTGTTGACAAAAAAGATGATCTAATCACAGTCTCCAAGAGTTCTGGTGTTGATTCTTGGACCTGTCATGTCCGTACATGGTCAAGGAAGTAATTTAGAGAGAGGTTTTCTGAAGCAGACATGGAAATTAACTATACAAGTTTTATCAGCTGTCATTGACATTTGGAGACATAACTATTTTTTGCACCTCAGAAAATCTGATTCTACCTCTGCCTGCGTCCCCCTTTTGAAGATAGAGATGATAAGTAATTTCTAATTTTCATGTCTTTTAACTTCACTTTTAAGATTTTATGAGTTAAAAGGAATAGTTCATTTATGGAGTTCCTGAAACTCACAAACTCAGAGACTGGTGCCGTGAAATGGTTTATTTTAATTTTCAACGTTGAAAAGCTTTATGCCTTCCTTTGCCCTCCCCAGTTTTCCCTCAAATCACCTAGACCATCTCAATGTTAAATATCTATTGGTTTCTTAGATTTGGTGATTTATCTGAAGATATAATATATGGCACCAAGCTCCCAGAAAACATTTGAGCATAGGGGCAGACCACAACACAAAATGACCTATTCACCAGGGAGGTACTATATAATTTTCACTTGCAATTCAAACTACTTAGGAGACAAAGTCTATGATAACAGCATTATTACTGTTCACCCTTGGACTCAGCTGGAAGTAAAAATGTAGACTGAAGGTAAAAGAAGGTGGTCAGACATGGCCTGTCTCTGTCATCTAAACCATGGGCCCATGCATAATAAACCTCCCTCTGACACTTTAAAAATTACTTTCTATTTTATATCAGTTCATTTGAAGTAGAAAACTGTAAATAAAATTTTCACGTTAGTACATTCACATTTTGCTGCGAACTTATGAAGTCATGCTTGATTTGAGGAGGCTGAACAAGAAGGAGAGGCTTATAAAAACAACTTTAATAGGTAACAGGGTAAAACAAATGCATGCCATGAAAAAAAATATTTATTTAAAGGGATCACTGAGGTAATTACAAGGAGCACTGTGCTGCTCAGTGGTTCTGCCCATTGCCTGAAGCTTTATTCCCATGCAGTCACACTGACATCTGCTTGCAGAATAAGATGCTGATGGGTGTGAATGAAGTATGGAATCTGATGTTTCCTAATTAAGATACATAAGGAGGAGACACAGAGAACCTTTCCCTCCTGACATGCCAATTTTCAGTACCTCATGTTCTGTGCCATTGGGCACAAATCTGTTAGCGACTCAGCAATGATGTGGCTGGCCAGTCCTGAGGATTGTTACTCATTGGAAGGTACTTCTCTCCCTAGCTGATCCTCATTCTGGGAATTCAGTTTGTCAATCAGATGTTGTAGAGAAAACACCCTAAACCCTTGCAATCTGTCAGATACACAATTTAATTCTCTGTTACTACTTGTCTGTACATTTGTAACCTTCCCTCGTAACCTTGTTGCCTTTCTCCCTTTGTTTTTTGTTGGTTGTTGTTGTTGGTTTTTTTTTTTTTTTTGTGTGTGTGTGTGTGTGTCAGTTTTACATAATCTGCCATGGGAGCTTTGAGGCTTCTGCGCCAATTAGAAATTCCGCCTCTCAATTGAATTAAGCACTTCCTAGCAGAGATTTCCTTATTATTTCATTTATAAAAGCCTTATGTTGGCAACTTTTGCCACTCAATTGTCCATAAAAAAATTTATCACCATTTAAGCATGATTCCCTGCTTATCTCAGAGGTAAACTTCATGTTTCATTGCTTTTTAGATAAATACTGCTAATTCAAACTAAGTTTTTGTTGGACCCATGTATCAAACCGTCATTTGCAACAATAAACAACTACAGCATTACCTTTGTTCATGGGCACTAGCCAGCGCAACCTGGTTTTATCTTAATTACTTAGATTTTTTGTGGTTTTCCTTCACTCCCCCAAAACGCAGGTAAGGAGAGTTACCAATTCAGAGAGTCCCAATTCATTGCAGTCTTCCTTCATGGGCAGGAAAGAAGGTTTCTACGCCTTCAACTGTACCCTCCCCATTTTGACGCCCATCTTGGCCTGCTCCCTAGCCCTGTGATTGAAAGAATTGCTAATTCTTGTCCATCATAAAGACAGGAACATTTCAATGATTTGGGTAACAAGGAAATTTTTTACTTTGGTGCTCGATAGTATGCTACAGCAAATGCATCAAGGGAAGCGCCCAAGAATGTAGAAGTTTGCTTTGACTCATCTCTCAGCTAGTCAGCTAAAAGCTAACACTAAACAAGATAGTCTTTTGTTCCACTCCCCACCTGCAATCTTGATAACCTCAAGGGCTGATTCTGGTCTGGTTTCCATACAGAGACAATCTCAAGGATTTCAAAGGAATTAGTTCTGGTTTGTTTCCATGTAAAGAAGATCAGATCAATGCATACATACAGTAACACTGGACACTACTTTGATCCTTTAAAATCTTAAAGTGGTTCAGAAAGCTACCAAAAACTGAATACTATCTTGCTCACCAAGAAATAGAAAATGAAGGTAGTGTTGCCTGCAGTAGCGGAAATCCCAAAGACAGTGTACTGTAGGATTTACTCTAGAACATTACATCAGTGTTTCTTAAGGCAGTTTTCCACTGCCTTGTCATAAATGTGTCTCTATTAGAGATAAACTAATCTTACTGAGTAAAAATAAAAGCAGGAAGAACTGATCTAATTCTTTGGACAAAAATTAAATTAAGTGGTTTCAAGGTACGAAAATAACTGTAACATTTAAAATTATTGTCAAGCTCAATGCTTATATTGCTTTAATTAGAACCAGAAGCACTATTGAAATAGGTTAAACAAGTGTGTTTTCCTGTGTTTTTTTTTAACCCAGTTTTCAAAGAAAAGTGGTCATATTATCATCAGAATTCCTTAAAACGAGACAAACTAAATTAGCAGTCTACTGTCAAGAGAAAGCTAAGCCCCTGCTCCTGCCTTTCATCCCTGCTTTCTCACTGGGAAAACCTCCAGAGCAAGAAAAACTCTAGTTTCAAGGTACATTTTACTATACTTACTAAGATATCACAGAAATACAAGTTTGAAGCTCATTTTCCAAATTGTGCGGGCAAATTGCAGCTGTGCTTAGAGCTCACTGCTCCCTTGGACTACAGAAGCAGAGGATATGCTCTCAAGAATGAAGCTTTTCTTCCCCAACCAGAAAAATGCTAGTTGGTCAATGCTGTGGGTAGGGAACCTGCCTGCCATTGCAATCTGTGAGGCATATGGGCTGACGTGGTCCCACATTGCATGTGCACTGTCCTGCATGGCTTCTCAACTCCTCCTCTTTGTGAATTTTTGCCATTGAAAGGAAAAAAAAAAACCAGCTGAGAAGGATGGTGTTAGGGGGAAGATAATGCTCATAAAATGTCAATAGAAAGAAAAGAAAATGTTTTCTGGGTAAACTGCTTAATGCGTTCAGAGCTCGGGGTGTTTGGTGCTGAGCTTGAAAAACAGAAGCAGACACTGGTGAGGCGCTATAACATCCTTGTCTTGCACTCCCGGATGTTGAGCAGAAACTATGCTGTCTTGAATAGTGTCTGAATACTTCAGAAATGAGAAATAATTTCTAATATGTCTTAAAGCTAGAGAAATGATAGTCTTGGGTAATTTTAGAGATGCTATAGTCTCAGGAAGAACTCTGAATGCTTTAGTTTGCATTATTCACAATATTGTATTCACTCAGGAGTATAAAGCATTAAACACAAAGGCCAAATAAAAAACGTAGGCTCAGAGAGTAAAAATTGACTCTGGCTATTTGTAAGTCTTGGGGAAAGGCTAAAGAGGGAAAAGGTTGTTTTCAGACTTGCTTGTAAATAAATTATGTTTAATAAAGGAAGGCCATACTCTTAGATCCATGAATTATCAGTAAACCTATGGCTTCAACCTGGGGAATTGATCAATTCTCTGAGAGAAAAATCAGATAAATATTCATCGCATTGGCTATGAAATTCTTACAGAAGCAAATTATGCAAGTTGGCAATTGACTTACTGTTCTCAGTAATGTACTTGTTCCAGGGAACTGCTGGGCTAATCCAATACTCAATTGATTAACATATTAGTAGCTGCTAAATATCTTTTCTCAAAGCACTGGGACTTTCTGTCTATGTACCCAGTCTGTAATAGACATGTGCATGAGTTTAGTATCTCAGCGTCAGTAATGAGAGGAAAACTCTGGGAAAAAAAACCCAGTTTTGTTCTCCTGTGTTCTGAAGATTTAATTTTTCCCCTTGTGATTTTGGGAATTCAGTCATGGGAATTTACTATCTGCAGTAAATACATGGTTACATTTACATGTCTGGAAATGCATTGGTCTGCATTTAGAAAATAAAGCTATTAATTTATTGACACGTTGTCTGTAGCAGTCATCAAATGTACACACATTTGATATGAAAATGCTGTCCTTTGAGGATGAACCTTAGCAAGGTCAGTCTGTATCTGTGAAATAATAAACCAAATCTTGCTTTCTACAATGGTCATTCACTTCATGTTTTCATCACAAAATGGGGTTGTTATCTGATGATCACATACTTGAGAAGTAAAAAAAAAAAATTAAGGAAGTAAACATTTTTATAAGATGACCTACCTGGGTCAATGTTCTATTCTACTTATATAGCTGAAAAATCTTAAAACCAAGGTTAGGTACCATGAAAAGAATAGATTTCATTACTGTTTCCCTTCCTCCTTCCCCCTTTTAAAGGTGTTAAAGGATAATGATATAGGACTTACTTTCCAAATTTAATTCTTAGTTTACACAAATCAAAAATGTAGATGAAAACATTTCCTTTTAGCTGGTTATGGTGCTTTGTAAAATTCCTCAAACTTTTTAGAAAGTTACAATTCTTAAAGAAGTTCCAAATCCAGGCAGATTTTTCCTGGCTGTGGTCTTTGTTAAAAAGACATCATGCAGTAGAAGGAAAATGGATAAATCTGCATTCCTATACCATTACTACCTTTCCTCTGATACTAGCTTAAAAACCCTGTTGTATATTTTTAACTTCTTTTTTCCTCTCTTTTGGGATTTTGTTCCATCCACTGCACTAGTTAGTTTATGCACCAGAATTTCTCTGTTATCTAAAAGATCTAAACATCTGCGCTTTCTTTTTTTTTACAACTCTATATTGGGACGAAGTTATTTACTGAACTAAATGTTATGTTGCCAAGTTCTTATATGAGACCTGAATGATCAGTATGATTTCATTCTTCCCCTGAATAAAATGTTTGTAATTATTCCAAAATAACTGTCATTAGCCATTTGGAAAGAACAAAGTAAATGTATATACACAGCTGCTTTTCCACTCAGCACTCTAATTGCATCTGTCTGTAAAGTTATGTATTTTTCAGTGCTTAAATATGAAGGCAGCGCCAGAAAACACAATACATTGCGGTGAGACCGAGAGAAACTGTATGCCATGCATCAGCCAGGAGTGAATAGTTGAATTATTAATTCAGTTCAACTCTGGTAGCGGGAGAACAAAAGAAAGGGAGAAATATAAACAATAGTCTTTCTTTTACATAACTTTCATTGTTAATATTTGATGTTAGCCTCTATCTACAAAGCAACTTTCACTTGTGTTTCCTTTTTCTTACCTTGAATTATGAACTTGTTAAAGTACTTGAAAATTAAAAAGTCATCTCTCAACAGAGGGAGACAATGCAAGTCACCAGCTGAAGGAAGCATCTGGCTTAGGTCCATACAAGAAAAGACCCTGCCTCAGCCACTCAAACTGAGTGTACAAGTCCATCCACAGCTTTACAATCCTCACCTGCCCTCTATAGTTTCAAGTGAAGTTTCACAGTGCAATAGGCTGAGTTGCATGAGATGTGAATTTGCAAGCAGCTTTGAATGACTGTGGAGAGACTGTTTAGCCATTTGGAGCAGAAATATATCACCTGCTAGGGCTCAGTTTCTAAATGGATGCCTGTTATACAAAAATACAAATGAACTTTTCAGGCAAGAAAAACTGATGATAAAATTTGGCAGATTTATCTTTGATGGTGCATGGGCCACTAGAATGTGTATTATTTCCTATGGATAATGAAGAGGGAAAGTTTTAAGCATCTAACAGATAAAATACATCTGAATTTGTTTCACAAGACCTGTACTGCAAACTCTTGTGAGCATCATCCCCCTCAGTACAAGCTCCTTCCTAGAATAATTTGCAGCCAGAAGGATCTACGTGTGTCACATCATTTATTCTTAGTTAATATGAATAGTTCAGCTTGCTCCCATTCATTTCCACTGTTAGTGAGGCCTTTTGGCTTTCCATGCTCTTTTGGTCTGTGTTAAGTATTATTTACCACTCGCATATCTGAGTGCATCTGTGTGTTTTCTCTAGGTCACTTCTGAGTTTTCATGTGGTTACGACATTTTTCAGCATATGAGTCACTGCAAGAAGTACAGTGTGTGCACTGGAGGCAAGTTGGGAAAGGATAGCTGCAACTGATACAAGAGGAAGATACCAATTCTCATGACACTAAATGAACTAATACGTGGACTGTTTGGTTAATTACATCAAGATAAACAGAAAACGGCCAACATATGCAAAGATTAAGGCATCAGGCATGCTCCATCTCACTGAAAACAGGGTTATCATGGCTCTGTCTAGGATTTCCAGCACTTGCTGGAAGTCAAGGCCTGTTGGGAGGACTCTTGCGTATGCAAACATGTTCAGCACTTGAGCTGCAGAAAGAGTGTTTCCTGGAAGCATTCAACTCACTCCACTTTTATGTAAGCTAAGTTGTCAAACTGATGTGGATATATATGACAATAGCAGATATTTGGCAGCTAGGAAAAAGTTATTGCTCTGACACAACCACTGTGCACTTCAGTAATTAAGTGAAAACTTCAAAGTCTTCTGGGGAAAAAGGTCTTGCGAAACTCAGATACGTGACAGCACTACTTGGGAAAATAGTAATCCTATGTGTAGGACGCAGTGTTAGATGGAAGAGCGTACAGAGCACTTTCCCTTTTTTCAATACATGTGATTATTCTGCTGCAACACAAGTCACTTTGGATATATCTATGCTGGTTAGTCAGAGGTGGTATCAAACAGCCTTGAGCCTTGCTTGCCCACACTGACTAGCTGGTAGCCCTTTTTGTTCTCTCCCTTGCAAAGCCTGGATAGGTTTCTGATAACAGCTCACCCTAAGGATTGCTTCCAAGGTTGCATGGAAACTGTGAGATTGGCTCCCTCTACCACAGTATCCACACTCCTTCAACTCTATCTGGGCAGATATTGATCCCTTAAAGCTCCCATGCTCCCTTATGCCACAGCCCAGAGGTATGCAATACATGTGGTCATTTTTTATCCTGTAACACCACCACTCTGGTGGCCTGCAACACAGTTCTCATGTTCTCTCAGACAGCTTGAACTGGAAAAACACATATTAAATAATGCCTTGGGCTGCAAAGCTATCACGCAGGGCCCAGAGGAGATCCAGAGGTTATGCTGCATGGACACGGGTATCAACTGCAGGAGGTGTTAGCCCTATGTTATCCCTAAACCGCATGGATACACAGCAGTTGCACCACTCAGCCTCAGGGACAGGGACTGCTCCCTGGCACCATTTATTTAGTAGGATCCTTTGGGCAGAGTTGTGCATCTTCATACGCTTGGACTTCACCTACGCCAGCAATCTAATTCTGAACAAAACACTGACCGCTTCTGTCTGTATGGTTAAACTTTCCTCCTGACCCAAACATATGGCCCCTTTTCCATTCTGGGAATTGCCTGGGCTTAGGCTATCCCACAAACAGTATGCCAACATCATCAGGGAAAGGTGGTATCAGCCGGTGACGTTGCAGGCAGCACATTGATGGCAAGAAGAACATCACTGTGGTGCTCATGTCCTAACCTTGCAGAGTTTGGCATGTATCCTGTGAGGGTATTTAGCAAGTCAGTGCAGGTGTTCTGCCAGGGAGAAGCCAGGAAATCCTGTGTGCTCGGTCTTTTTCAAAGCCAGCTGGTAGTTTCTATTCTATCCACAGGCAGATGTGGGTGTGCAAATTGATTAAGCTAAAAAAATACATTTAGCCGTTATCTTTGCCAGTGACAGGTTATGTGGGATGCACTTGCCAGAGCAAATTACAGCTCTAACTCAGTCAGTCACTGTCGACACATAAAATATCTGGAGACTTTACAATTGGAAATCCATCTGGAATATTTTGATTTGTACTTGCTTGTTTTTAAAATTTACTTTTAATGGCTAATAACTAATGTAATCCCTGCAGTGCAGTGGAGTATCACACAGATTTCACCATGTGACTGCACCAAGCTATTTCTGAGCCCAGGATATTCTCTCAAAGCATGACAGAAAATAATCTACCAATTTATCATTTAAAATGTAGTGTGCAGATTTTGAACATTGAAAAACCAACTTAAGTGACATTAACCAAATGCAATGGAGAAAATACCCTGTTTTAATTTTTGCGACAAACTCAGCATATTTTAAGGGCATTTGAACTGTCATACTAACCAGCAACTAAGCAGTTTTAAAATTTGAGACAGGAAAATACAAAGACATAGGGCAGGAAAGGGGCCATAGGAAAACATACAGGATGTATTTTGTGGTATTTTGCAAGAAAATAATGAACATTTAATGAATCAGCTAACCTTCCTACATAACATTGATAAAAATCTTCACCTGAATTATCTTTGTGTAGGATAGAGAAATACAAAATCTCTCATTATCAATGTTTTATGTATCACTGGTGATGATAATAACCAGGTGAACTTTCAGCCTTTAACCGTTATGAACATTGCTATTATGATGATTTATTTAAATCATTTGACTTTGGGCCATCCGGTTGACAGCCATTTCTGTATGATCCGTAACCTAATAATTCTCAGTATTTCTTCTGCAATTGATGTTTTTTTGTATTCTTGCCTATATTTTTCACAGAACAACTGATACAAGTTTATGCTACTGTATCTCAGAATAAAATTTGTCCTGATCTTTCTATCGTTCTACAAATTGGTATTTCTCAGACAGATGTTATCACAGTACATCCATCTGCTTTTATATTTTCTCATTTTATAATGGCTTAAGTACATGTGGTGTTTCTTTAGATGATAATAAATAATCATTCAGGTTATGGATAATATGATAGGTTTGGAAATTGTCCTGGATGTTATCCTTACTCAAACACAGTATTTTATAAATAAATGGTCATGGATATTTCTTATAAAAAGGGGTCTGATGCCATTTATTTACCAGATGAGGTTTAGTTCTCAATCAGCTTCCTTTTTAGGATACCATTCCACACTAAAAAGCCTTCAGAAACAGAACTAATGCTGGATAATCAGAAACCTGTCTTTAAAAGTTTACGTAACATAAACTTTAGAAACAATTACTGACAACCTTATTCTTCAACACCTTTTGCAATGGGGACTTTGCTACAGACAGGAGTCAGAACGGAACTTGGCTGGCAGGATGACTGTCACTATTAACAGGAGAGAGACACTCAAACTCAGGTCCACTCCCTCCACTCATGATGACAGAAACACAGATTACATGACTGGAAAAATAAAACACAGAATCCTTTTCTTTTCCAGAATCCCTGTTTTCTAAACAGCCACCACTGAGGAAAGACTAAAAAATGTTGCACTTTTCTGTGTTCAGGATGTTTCGTATTTTGCTGAGGAGCAGCTGTGTTTTCCTGATTCCATGCATGAATCAGCAGTTATTTACTTAGTCCCACCCCATTTGAGTTCCTCAAAATTAATGTCTGGTCTTTTAAGTTACTTCTACTGTTGTATTAGCACCGCGACATGCTCTCACATTTACTTGGTGGATATGGGTTTCCCTAGCACAGGGCCTGCTCTGGTCCAAATTTCTCCTCTGCCTGCAGAGGCTTATACCCACTTGTGGGATTTACAGGGTTCAGCCCTTTTGAAAAGATAATTCTCTCTTACTTAACTTTCCTGTCACTACTTGAATGAGGTCTCATGCGAACGATTAACAAAATCACAAATTGTTAAAAGAATATCCCCTTAAGCAGTCTCATCAGTTGTCACAAAGGACAAATCACTATTTTCCTATCACCACCACTAGGCTTTGTCTATTTTTGAAAAGAAAACG
>VYZM01013935.1:86318-115935 GCA_013398915.1 Dromas ardeola | reverse complement strand
TGTTAGTAAAGCAAAAAAAAAAAAGACATAAAAAAAAAAAAAAGACACCCCCTCCACCTCCAGGAAAAACAAACAACAAAACCAAAATCCAGAAGGGAATCATAAAAAATTTTGGATTGTCAAACTGGATTTTCTCCCTAGAGATGACGAGAAAATTATCATAGCCACCTTCCACTGATCTGAAATAAAATCTTTCCTTAAGAAATAACATGCTTTCCTCAAGACCAGATGTAAATACCTCTTAAAACATCTCCATTTGGGATATATAAAAGTGAAGCCAACAGCAACCTGTTCTGTGTTCACCACTCTTCTCCTGTATGAAAACTCATCTTGTATTGCCCCATCCTTTATCAAACTATTGGGAAAGCACTGGAGGTGTATCCATGCAAATTATGGAGCTGGAGTCCTTCCTTTACTCCTACTCTAACATAGCTTGTGGTATATTCTGATCTTCTCACGTGTAAGTGAGGCTATGACCGAGTGGCTGTCTTGTTGTAAATCTAGTGCCATTCCACTCCTAGGGCTATGCAAAACTAAGTAAAAATATATTCAAGCACTACATTTGAATATATATAATACAGATAATGGGAACAGGGATCAGTTTATTAATAGGAGAGATTACAGCTAGCATTCAGATGTCAATAAGTTAAAGGTAACTTGCTGAAAGAATATTAAAAATATGTGGCATAGCCAATTTGGTTTGAGTATTCTTCCTTCTGAACCAGATGGAACCAGCAAAGCGCTTAAGTATTGATAGAAAGGACAGAAATGCTGAAGATGCTCACCACTGAGACAGGTCAATGTCTGCTTCAGTGACCATAATGTCAGGAGGGGTTTCAAAAGTGGATAGTGCCTTCCCTTGTGATTTTTTAATTTTGGATTATTACACAGATTTGGCTTTCTCTTGATTCTATTTAGAATTAAGTCTGAGGTGAAAGCTCACTGCAAACTCAAATAATATTCAGTTAACATCCTGTATATTGGATCTGTGAGAGCAAAAAAGAAGCAGACAAAGGATAGATAAAAATGTAGCAGGTAGGGGAAGAGATAAGTGAAGAAAAAGGTAAGAAATAGAAAGGAAAGGAGGAAAGCAGAGACTGCAGAGACAAAGCCTCATCAGTGTCTGGGCTGCAATTAGCAGAGTCCATCGTGGACAACTCTGGCATTACCATATGCACAGATAAGGTTCAGAGTGTTTATTTAACTTACTTTCCTGTGTGCCCAAGCCCAATGTAATCCAGGTCCTCAGTAGATCTTACTGCCTCCAGCGCCGTGCCACACTAACCTTGTGATGCTGCTTGTAGATGGAAACTGGCTCATGTTCAATTGCATCACGGAGTGAGAAGTTGAAACTTCAATCTGTCTGAACAGGTGACAAACCCATAGCTAACATCCTATTTTATCCTATATTTAGTTTAAACTAAATTAGTTTGTATTCACTCAGCCCAAGATTCCGATGACAAGACAAAATTTTCTTTACTTATCTAAACCAAGTATAAGTGAGCAGGTTGTTCCAATGAATATGTCTGCAAGGGTTACAGTTTTCACCTCCCAAAGTGACATTTCCAATCATTGTCTTCCTTCCATGAATCTGAGGAGTATTTTTAGCCATCTCTTTGAGTCCAGAAACATTTATTCCAGCAGAAATTCTTCTACATCCCTGCTAAAGCAATTTTGACTTATTCAGTTTTATCTGCTTTTTTCCCTCCATAACCCCAACTGCCAGTACTATTCCATCAGTATGAATATTTCCATATCTCCTGAAAAGTATATCCACTTCAATATCAGCATATAAGTGATTGTTGGTGTTTTGCCATGCTTGTTTGCCAGACAGTCACAGCTCTGGCCGAGGTCAGCTGCATAGTTCAGCAAAATCAAAAAAAAAAGGCAAGATAATCAGGCATTTCTTGCACCAGACATAACACATAACAGAATTTATTATACAGTGCATTTCAAACCAGAGACAGCCAGTCACAGTTTTACAATCTAAAGTTCTCCAGACCACAGCATTTTGAAAAATGTCTTGAAAATATCCTCAATGCTTTTCTGAATTTAGTGTTACCGTGGCTGAGGATGAATTTTTCTGGCTGTGTTTCCATTGTACTGAAGAAAATGGATTTTTTTTAGTAAGTAATTGAAATTGCAGTGCCTGAAGGTTATTTTAAGGTTTCTAATCTAACTACTTGCTACACAGTTGGGTGCAGTTAGCATGCAAATGTTGATTAATCATCCTGCAAACATCGTAATATAAGCAGTTTCTGAAAGTAGGTTGGTTGGTTTGTTTGTTTTCCCCCCAGTACCCCCTTGTTAATTTTCAGACACGCTCGACAGCAGAAGACAGGCCACGAAAACTCTATTCAGTAGCAGAGACCCAGTTCTGGAGGTGACTGCCCAACTTGAATGGAGCACTGTTGTGGAATATTTTAGTCAACAGAGAAATGGGAAAACAGGAAAAATGCAGTCCAGTGTACTACAGAAAAGGCATTGAGTATCTCATATTCAATGACACGATTTTAGAAACCTGGTCGTTGTCTGTTTTTATTTGAAACTCAGAAGACCTTTCTCAGGTCTTTCTGAGGTCAAATGGCATCATCCTGTTAACAAACTGGCCTGCAATGGCCAGTCCCAGCTGCTCCGTGAGTAGATTCATAAATGCAGGTGAAAAATCGCAAACTTTAGATTGTGGGAGACAAAACTGCAACACTGTTGTTCCCTCAGTTTTAGGCTAACTTACAGACCTTTGCCCAGGGGTTGATTTAAACCACTTTACCTTCATTTCTTCAGTGTTTATTTATCAGTTAATTTTACACAGACGTACACCTTCAGTTGCATTCAAAATGAAGGACTTAGATGAAAAATCTAACAAGTGAGGCATCATATTACAGTTAAAAATTGCACAGTGGCCTGGCTGCAGCTCTTAGTTTGAGTATTTCAGTGACTATAATCATTAGAAAACCTCAATTTATGAAGAAATTTATGAGTACAATTTTATTTAATGCCACTACCGTGTTTAATTTAACAGAGAAAGAAAATTTTCTTGATTATTTTTCTTTCAACAGCTTTCAGGTCTCTGTGTATTCATATAGCAGTCATCTTTATAGAACAGGTTTTTCCATCTGAATCATTCTCCAATTTGAAAACACACGCAGTGCTTTTAATGCATATATTCTCACAGCTATACCAAATTTTTCAATGATGTATTTTTTGTCATTGAGCCATATTTAATATAAGGATTGCGGTGGAGAAAATGTGGCTTCACCAGCACCTCTACTACCAAAATCGAGTGGTGTTCTGTTCAAGAGAGAAGCAGCAAGTCAAAACAGTGCAGGTGCTACTAAGTAAAACTTATTATGTGGCCTGAAATCAGCCTCTGTATTTGGCTGCCTCCTTTTTTCCTTCTATGTTTGGGAAGATCTAAGGAGCCTGTGCTGAGTTCAGGAGGTGATGCTAGATGTTCAGTTTCCAAATCTATGTTTGGTTCTGTCTGGGGCTCTAAGCAATTCCATGCTGTGCTTTTGTCCGTAGATGTAAATGTACCCAAGGTAAACTCACCCCTTACATCATCCTGAAGTGGTTAGTCAACAGAGGACTACAGATCAGTGTGTCCGAGACAACTATCACTTCAGGTTTAGAGTGCTTGAGCTTCTCTCCCGTCAAAGTTCGTCTTGGATGTAGTTTCTGGAGGAAGACACTGGGGATTTTCGAGCTTGGTATACTTACATTAACAACCAAAATGTCTTGCCACTAAAGACAAAGCAAGGAAAAAGGGATAAAATTCAGTAAATTTCAGTAAAAGCTCCATTTGGCTTTGATAGGGCTGTGATTTTACTACAGATTCTCATTCTGGCTTTGCCACTTCATCTCTCTGCCATTGTGTTAAGTGTCTAGTACAGATGATTCATAGCTGAACAGGTGGTAGCATAGTAAATATAAAGTTTTCTCTCTTCACCTTTGAAGTATGTGCATGCCTGTAGCAGCACTCTACAAGAAGAGTAAGGAATAGGGCTTTGTTATGCATAAAATAAATTCAGTCTGGGATCTAAAAAGCATGTCTGCTGACTGAGGTTTTAAATCATATTACGTATTATTGTCTGTACAGCATTGCCACAAAGTAGAATATCTCACAAGCCCTACTTTGACACTTTTCATTTCAATGTAATAATCCAATCTGTAAACTGCAGATATAACTCAGTGATGTTCTACATAAACGGAGGTAATTTAGTACTGATTACATACAGGAAAATATATCTGTGATAAGCCTGATACTTCCTACTTTGAAAGAACAAACCATCATATTTTAAAGATGAATGCTAGTCTCCTTATTTAAACATAAAATAGTATCAATAGCTGTAATAAATTTTATTTTAAAAAGAGAAGGCTCCAATGCAAACAAAAATGTTTTATATAATGACTTTTCTACAGAAAAATGATGAATTCTCAAGAATATTAATGTGTGTTCTTTTTCTTATTTAGGCTTATTTCATCAAGATAATGGACTGAGAAAAAGATGATCTGCCATGACTGAATAATTCATGTATTTTGTCTTCACATAAGCAAAGCAAAAAGGTGAGTGAAAAGATCAGAATCAGGGAATTGACTGGTAAAATTGGGCTGAGTATGGCTATCTGGCACCAAAACGTGGTCCAGGTTTCATGCATGACTCCAACCTCTACCATGTAGTATGGGACATGAACAAAAATATCCCATCTGTCAAACAATAAATATTGGGGTTTAAAAAATCAGATCCAAATTCATCAGGCCAATTTCTATTTGAGTCACAGTAATTTTAATATGCTAATGAAATTAATTTACTGATGGAATGTAGTTTATTTGATGTATTTCCTTTGCTACTGGTATCTTGTCTGTGTGCCTACTCCTTCCACAGCATAGCCAGCAGGGAATTCAAGGTAAACACTCATTACCACAGCAAAGTGCCAAGACAAACTGAGAAAATAATTAGTATCAGGAAAAACACAGACAATCTTCAGACCCTGTACATTCAAAGAACAGCCTCCAGCTTTGTACGAACTATTTCAGGACTAAAGCATATACTTGTTCCAATAGAAATAAAGAACACAACAAGGAATGAGGTTACGAGTCCCTGCAGAGAACCAGCACCTGCTCCCAACTGCTGGAGTGCAAGAAACAGGAAAATGATGTTTATTTAAATCACTATGATGGGACTGAATTGCGGCTAAGCTTCTAAATGTTATTCTAATGATTTAATAAGAATCTCTTCATCAGGCTGGCTTGTACAATCAGGACATTTGAAAACAATGGAAAGACTGGAATGCAAAGAAACTGACTTGGCTCAGCTGCACTGAATATTGAAATGGATAGATGATGATCTGGGTCCTCCCTGGTCTCCCTGCAGCACAACAGCCTTTTGCTGTGCTCTCAGGTAGCAGTCCGTAAAGGCCTTTGTGGCAGTGGTACCTACATGGCTGCATAAACACCTAAAACAACTGTTCTTCTGCTTTGAAAGCATAAATTCTACCTTGTAGGCATTTTTCCTTTGTAGGCTATGAATGCTGATCAAGATTTAATCGATTACGTTGAGAGGGGTAAGTGATTGTTTGCCAGTCTAGCAAATATGTCCTGGTATATCTATTTGGCACCCTTAAAAATTTCCTTCCCATTTGCCAGAAGATCATCGCTTCTGACATAATTTCCTCCAGAATTAATTCTTTCAGTAATTTCCAAAATGTTGGCATAAACATCAGGTGCTTTAAAGTAACAAACATGCGCCGTTTTGGCTCTTAATCTTGAAAGAGATATGCACTTCCACCACAATTTCTGGATGAATAGCCAACTTTCCTGGAATACAAATGACTGACTCCAGGAATTTTCTTCAGTAGGTATCCATCTCCTTTTATCGGACTCTGGGTATTTTAACATAATTTTTCTGATTAATAATCAAATCTGGCCTTCCTCACCACGTGACTTCCTTGAATTCGAGAGGTTCATTTTCACTATTGAGCATCTTTACATTCCTATAGTGTTTCTAATAGGTTTTAAAGAGTCTGTGTATCTAATTACCAAGTACTAAGTGGAAATTTTCATCTTGTATGATAATTATGAAGTGAAAATAAAGCATTCCTTCTCGCATACTCTCCATAAAATCTTGCACTCTTGCTAAAGGGAATATATTCCTAGTAATAAAATGGGAAAAAAAAAATCTTGTAAGTAACCTTTCTACACATTGTAGAATGCTTTACAAAGATTATTTTATCCTAATTTACAGGGCCAGTAGAGAAAACGATGTGAAACTGAAGTAAAAAAATAGCTTGACTTGCCTGAAATACCAGCCTCCTAAAGCCAAAGATACCACCCAGCTCACAGTGAAGTACCCAATATAACAGTAATAACATTTTACAAATCATGTTAGGGATTTAACAGGTGATGAGTCTCCTAAACAGAAATCTTACTGTCCCCCAAAATCAGCAAAAATACCCTGCAACTAATGAAAATTCTGGCTCCAGCACCTTGTGTTTAGTGGGATTATAAAGCAGCACACAACAAAACCAGGGGGTAAGGCCAGCCACACACCTGCTTTCTGTACACCATGAGCTATTTGAACACAAGCTGGCAAGACACGGTGACTAAGCCCAAGGAGCAGGGGTGGCCATCCACCCTCTGGTTTGGTTCAGAGCCCAAATCAAAGTATAAGCAGCAACAGCAACTCATGAAAGCTGAAGTAAATTGTCTGCAACCATGCTCAACTATCAGTCCTGATATTCCTGCTATAGCTGCTGCTGCTGCAACATAGAAGAGGGCAGATTTAGATTAGATATCAGGAAGAAATTTTTCACTGTGAGGGTGATGAGACACTGGAACCGGTTGTCCAGAAAAGTCGTGGATGACCCATCCGTGGAAGTGTTCAAGGCCAGGTTGGATGGGGCTTTGAGCAACCTGGTCTAGTGGGAGGTGTCCCTGCCCATGGCAGGGGGGTTGGAACTAGATGATCTCTAAGGTCCCTTCCAGCCTAAACCATTCTATGATTCTATGATGCTATGATTCTATGATTATGTTTTACCAGTCTCACATCGAGCAAGCTTGAACTTTGATTTACTCTGGTCTCTCATATCTTCATTCTTTTTCATTCATATGCCCTTTAAAACTGATCTCTTCATCAAAATCCATCAATCCATTAATCCTTCAAGACTCCAACTGGGTCTTGTCTTGTTTTCTATGAGACTGAAGATCTGGACTGAGAACAGAGGAAGAAAAGGGCCTCAGTACATTGGTCATTCCCAACATCAGGAGAAGCCACCCCTATAGCCTGGAATCACAGAATTATGGTTTAGAGACAAGGAATGGAAGGGTTCTGCAGGGGCTGCCTGGTCCTGTCCATGGCGTCTGGCCAGATGTCTGCCCAACCTGTGCTTACAAACCTTCCATCACGGAATCTCTGCAATTTCCCCACAAAAAAAAAAAAAATTCACTGCTTTGCTCTGTTCTCCAAAAGCTTTTCCCAGTGTGTAATATGAATCTCCTTTGCCACCATTTAGGCTTACCACATCCAATCAGGTCCCCAAGGCTACTTGGAATACTATGTCTCCTCTTCGCCTCGCCTCCCCCTCCCCAGTCTTCTACATATTTCTGAACACTTCATATATTTTGTCTCAGTCTTTTCTTCCCTACATTAAACAATCCCACTTCCTTTCATTTTTTCTTCATATTTCAGTTTTTTTCATAACTCAAATGATGTGAGGGTGATCTCCTTGGGTGTCTCCACCTTGTTCACATATATATTTTCAAAAGCAAAGCCCAAATGGGAATCAAATGGCTCCCTGTTCTCACTTGCTTTGAGATAAAAAATAAAAAGTTTTTGTTGGGCTAAAAGGCACACTTCTCTGTGACTTCAGGAGACTGGCTCTTCTAAGAGTCAATCCATGGTTTTTGTCCATTGCTTTCTTCCATTCAACGTGTATGTAACTGTACGTGTATATAATGTGTATATAACTGGTTTGTGATCTGCCACATTTGTGAATTGCCATTTATGTATTCCCAGTTTTAAAACAAGATAATTATTTGAGTTTTGAAAGATAGACCACTAAGTTAGTGTTTTCTTAACTTTCCTGCAGAAATCCACAACCTTGACCAAGCAATATAATTGGAACAGTTTCAACCTAACATGAGTTCTAAACGGTAACAATAGAACAGCTACAAAAAGACCGTTAAATGCCCTGCGTTGGAGCATTGCCCCTTTGGCAGTGTCTGCAGCAGGGCACACATGCTAGTGAATGCTCCAGCTGCTTTCTGCTATGTACAGATGATCAGAAACTCAGCGAAACAGTTTCTCCCTGTAGGTAAGTGCAGTTTCATTGAAAATTAAACATTTCACTGGAACATGCTGATTGACATTTTCATTCTAATCATATCACAATAATGTTGCTGTTTCAGTAAAGGAAAATATATCCATCTGACAATACAAGTATTTAAAGTTGACTATATATTAATATTTGTATTGCCATAATATTGCAAAAAACCCACAGCGCATAATTTAATTCATCTGAACAATGAGCTTGAACAGCTTTTATCCTGCTGAAACTTCATTGTTCAGCATCATAATCATCATGTGATATTCTCAACATCAAATGTTCCGTGAGTCATAAATGTTAATGTTTGAAAGGTTTTGCTTCACTGGAGCCCTACTTTCTGTTCCAATTTAAATTGGAACAAATATTTTTGTAGTGTCTGAATTGTCCACAGAATGGAAATTCTAGTTTCCAACCACCTCAAGTACTGTGCTTTCATAAGAAAGAATCTCATTAGAAAATCTTTATACTGCCTCTTGAATGTCTAGTGTCAGTTATAAGGCGTCATATGTATTTTCTCGAACACTGCGCATTATTAATTCAATGTACATCCACATTTCTACGTTACTGAAATTCAACTTTTTATCTCTGCAGATGATCGTGATGCCATGAGTATCTGTTATTTCGACCGCATGTTTGTCACCAAAGCTATTGCCATTACAGAACAGCGTAAACCAAGCTAAGCCTGGGCTGCCATGTGGCCGCACCCTCCCTGCAAGTCAGCAACAGCATTCATGGAGTTGCAACATAAACCAAGTTAAGGTGTTGATTTGATTCCCTTTTTATTGTTGTTGGGCTACTTTTCAGCCACTTGAACTACCTGAAGAAGCTGACTGTGTGGTTGCATGAGACTATCCCCGGTGTTACTATTTGTGTGTTTACTATTCCTATCGTACACATTCAGTCTGGCATGTAAGTTCTTACTCCATGAAACAACTGAACCAACGCCCCAGAAATCAAATGTGTCCTAAACACCAGGGAAGCTAGTCAAGTTTTTTTCTCATTAAAATTTTCAGGAAATTTATCCTATGGAAATAAAATAAAATATTATATATAAAATATAAATATACTTTCCTTTTCAACATAGGCTATCTTAATGAAATGCAGATAAAAAGTGAGTTGTCAGCATTCCCTGTCACAAGAATGGCTGTCAATCTGCTTCCTTTCCCATCAGTGTGATGATTTGTACTTTGTCACACACACAGTATCATGTATTCAGATATCAGCAGCTCCATATTTACATTCACAATCCATATTGCGTGGTTGTACCAATGGTTTCCCAGTCACTTCCCCAACACTTGTTCCTTCTCAGATCAGAGCTACCTTCAGCCCGACTCTATATCAGCCACATCTCAGCTGATTTCCTATCCCCTCTTGAGTTTTCTTCCTGGTTGCTCCAGTCTTTTTTCATAACCATTTTATTGAACATCTAATTCATGCAAGTTGCTTGAGCTCTGTGGATGCTCTATCCTGCTCATCAGGACAGTTAAGCCAAGTCAATGAGCCTACTCCTCAGCTTGACTGTAGGCACATAGCTGAAAAAAGTTTAGAGAGCTCAGCATCTCTCAGGTCAATCTCTTCAGCACTACCATTAATACCTAATATGGCTGTTGCATATCAGTAATTGTGGAGGGGAATAAATGAGGGGGCTCTTTCTCATAGCCCTCATGTACCAAACCTTGCCCTAAAGCCATTGCAGGGAATCCAACATGCAAGGCAGCACAGTACTGAAAGCCCTTGCACCAGTGCTGCAAACTGTTGTTCCAACATCCATTTATGATTATCCAGATTTTTTGTATAATGCCACAGAGTAAGAAAGATATTGGTTCTTTCCCCTATAACCAGAGGGGAAATGATGGAACATTTACTATTGTAATTTATGTTAGTCGTGTATGCATTTAAACTAATAAAATGTCCTGCCAAATATTCCTCCAAAGCCAAAGTAATGTTCTTGAGGAGTGCTAAAAGATTCCTTTAAACATATATATAATATATACTTTTTAAACAAAGCTTCTGTTGAAGAATCCAGATATTCCTTTTGATGTTATATAATGCCTGAGAATTAAATATAATGATACCTGGCT
This sequence comes from Dromas ardeola, assembly GCA_013398915.1. Lineage (NCBI taxonomy): Eukaryota > Metazoa > Chordata > Aves > Charadriiformes > Dromadidae > Dromas > Dromas ardeola. The sequence goes on along the minus strand of VYZM01013935.1, from coordinate 105,530 downwards.
CTGTCAGTGTTTGTTATTAAGCCCCTTACCAAAGGCTTATAACTTGACAGAATTTACATTGGACCAGAGCCTGACACAACATATTAGCTCAAATGTAAAGAACTTGTTTGGGTTTGGTGGATGATGGGTGGGAGAAGTGTTCCTTGAGAACAGAGTTGTTTAGAGTTGGTTGTGATCAGTAAAAATTCACATTTAGATTTTTTGGAACTTTTGCATTCTAAAAGAGAATCAAAGAAACATTATGATGCCTATCACAATTTTCTAACATACCACTTTTAACTCAAAGCTCATATTCAGTGCCTGCTGTTTCTCAAAATATATCTGACATGAGAGAAGTTTCACCACTCAAAATGATGCAAAATAAAATGTTAAAAGCAGATTGACAGATTGAGCATTTCTCCTTTAATAAATATGTCCTACTTTGACACAAATCTTAAAATCTCTTAATCATTGAAGAAATGCTTTTGAATATATTGGGCAAAATTCTAGGTGTTATCCTATCACTTATGGGGCATAAAGTAAATTGTCAGCAGTACTAGTGTTTTCTGATAGCTTTTCTTTGTTTTGGTAGTTCTCATTGTGCAGGACCAAAAGAACATCTATTACAGTGACTCAGTGTCTGAGGGCTAATCCATTCCAACATGCAAAATCCAAATAAATAAGTGCAACACAGGAGGGCTTCCATATAACCTAGGGCAAGAAACTTATTTCTTCATTGTTTGGATACAAGTGACCCATGAATTCAATTCCTACAGAAAGCATCTCACCATATGAGTCTCTTCTCCAAGGTTTTTCACCTCAGAGTCCACAGTACCGGTTGCTTGAATGGACCCTGTGCTTACGGAGAGTCTCATCTGCTGTTTTTTTGGCACAGAGAGGGATTTTATAAAGCACTCAGATGCAGTTTTGCTATTGTAGGTAATTTATACACAGTCACTCACCTGCCAATTCTATCAATATTATTTGCTCATATTTACCCTGTTTAACTGCTTTATCAGAAAAAACTTTACTTGCATAGACAAACTCAGTGATCACTTGTCTGTGAATGGCAAGGAGAAGTTGGAGTTTCACGAACTACTACCACCATGAATTATTATTTATATTAACATCTGGCTGCACCTAGGTAGATATTTTGGTGTATTATGTCATTTGCCCAGGGACTCTTCCCCCTCATCACCTGTACAGGCACCTTTCCAATGCATCCTCCACTCCCTCATTTGATGTACAAGAAAAGGCTGGGTTTGTTCAACTGAGCTAATCTAATTTCTATCTTCAGATACCTAGTTGGTCATTATAGAGAAGATTGAGTCAGACTCAATGTGCCTGGTGAAAGGACGGGAAATGGACATCTGTTGCAGCCTGTGAAATTCCTGTTAGATGTATTTGGAAAAAAACCTCTTCATTGAGGGTGATTAAATGCTGGAAATTATTATTTTCCAGTAATAATTTGCTGCATATTTATCATTAGCACATTCATTTTGTTAGGGAAGAAGATGTTGATAAACTTCACGAAAGATGCCTTTGCTTGAGAAGAAACAGGTAGGTATTTTCCTAGTAAATACAACTATAAAAAAATGGAACCTATGATCTATACCTCTGTTTTTGAGAAGACAAGCTGCAAATTTTCTTGATTAGATGGAGCTTCTTACAGGAAGCTGTACGTTCTTACTGCGGGTGCATCACAGCTGCTGCAATGTAGCCAAGATGTGATGGAAGCAAGAATAAATGAGGAGGGGTCACTGAGAGACAGAATGGGTCCATGTCTAACGAGGGAAAGATACCACATCGCCCTGCTCATTGACAGAGTTATACAAGGGCTTTCTGTCCTGCAATAGACCCAGAGAATTTGGGAATCAGGATTGAACAAGCCAAGTGGGGACGAGCGCTTCCACCAAAGGGTACTGCTACGTGGCTGTGAATTCTCTGTTTTCCCTGCCCAATCCACCAACGTAATGCAATTTTCTCAGGCTCAGCTCACCCAGCTTCTTTCCATTCATAAATTGATTTTAACAAGGCAGCAAAGACAGTAGTGTGCTAAGATGAGCTATGCAGTGACTATAATGGCTACATAATCGATTACATAGTTGCCTTTTTATTTTAAATTAACAAATAGATCCTTAACAAAGCAAAACTTTCACTGATTTGTTAGCAAACAGCACATTTGTATGTTTCTCAGTGACTATTTTATTATCTTAACGAAATCAGAATCTGAACTTTTTCTTCTAGTCAGGTATCTCTTTGATTCCGTTGCGAAAATGAGCTTCAAGATTCCCTTTCAGAATTATCATTTCAACCAAAGACAAGAAATTGCCTGCAAGATTCAGCTTTATACAAGATCTGGCATTTGATAACTTGTCCTCCAGTTTTTGTTTGATCATAGTAACTGCCAAGAGGAGAACTCAGAGCACCTTTGGATAAGCATGCTAACACACTCATGTTTTCTTCCAGATAACTTCTTTAAATTGTCCCGTAGGGGACAACCACTTTTACAAAAGAAACAACAACAAAAAAATCTGTCATCCAGCAAATTCTAAATTTATAACAGTAATTTAAAAACTAAAAAATACGTAATTAATTGGTGCTGTCTTGATAGATGATATACAATAACATCCTACGCTGCAAGACGGAACACATATACCTTACAGAGGAATTTGAGCACTAAGCAGACTGTGTCTAAACTACTGTATCCAAAAATTATACATTTCCTGTTCCCGTTGGGTTCAGAACTAGCTGTGCACTCCGAAGGCATGCTAGAAGTGATAGATTATTACAAAAACAACAATAACAACAACAAAAACTCTCAGAACACAAATCCATCTGAATGGATGGACCCTGTGAACTACTTATCTGTAACTTCCTTTTCATGAGTTTGAACTTGAAGAGCTAACCACAAAAGGCACTCTTGTTGCTCTTTTCATGCTAGAAGATTTCTCTACAGCATTTGAAACCATTGGTCATCCACTCCTGACACCACCCATGCACCTTAGCTTTGCTTTTCCTGGTTGGTGATGGGAAATAAGGAACTGTACTCTTCTACATTCTCCCAGACCAGCAGATACCTTTTTCCATGTTCTGCATCATAATGTCAAGGTTGACCACACAGCTCAAATATAACCAGATATGAGTTCATGAGATGCAAAGACCAAGTATGGAGAATTACACCTCAGATCCGAATGCTTTGCAAAGCTATCAGCATGCATGATTTCTGATTATAATTGCAGAAACACCCTTGAAAAGTGATATGAAGAATAAGAATATATATTTACTGTTTATCTACTAACATCTTGGGTCCTATTCTAGGAACAATATGGAAATACCTGCAGAATGCCTATGCTTCTCTTAAATGTTTCCATGACATGTAGGAACATTTCTAATGGGTTTTATTGCTATCATTTTTCACTTTACTAAAGCACACCTTAATGCAGAAATCTTTCAGGACACGAGAGCAGACGAAGCGCATGAACATTTCTGCTACACTGGAGACCCATTTGTGAACAATGGTGTTTTACTATTTCCTGAAAAAAATTGCATGGTTGGATGTTCTACAATGGGTTGCATGGGAATGAGGGAATTATGTTCTCAAAATGGAGAGAAGTTCAAGAAACTAAAGGGTTTCTCTCTGAGGAGAGAGCAGAAGGTGATCTTCTTAGAGTGTAATTTGTTTCTATCCTGCATATCTGTAGAATGAGCTCACCTTTGTAAATGAACTCAGAGTGTAGGTTCCCTGTCAGTAACATCTCTCATGCTCTGGGCTATAACAGGCCCCCCTACCCACCCAGACAACATGAATATGCTATAGCAGATGAGAAGACAGCCTCCTAGCTTAGACATCTTCCAGTCTGGTGCCCAGCAACCTCCTTAAAGTATTGTGTACCATACAATACACACAGAAAAGCGGTATCATCTATTACATACGTTAAAGAATGTCTTATGCTTTTCCACAGCTCATTTTCTTTTCTCACACCTCTCCTACATCTGCTGTTCTTAGAGTCTGTATTCCGACTCACATATGTCTCAGCAACAACCCACTCAATCTCAAAACGTCCTATTCTACTTAGTAGTACAATCTGCTATTACTGCCATGAACCAAGCAGAGATTTTCCACTATTCGCTTGTGCTTGCCTGGAACAGCTGCATTGCTATCTCCTGATCAGAGATATAAACTGGGCACAGCAGAAGACTACGTTTGAAAACTACTCTCAGGCCTTAATTTATGTAGAGTGGTCTGCAAGGTCATTGTTTCCAAGCCAAAATGCAATTCCCTGATAGACAGTAATTTATTAGGCTGTTCAGATATAATGAAAGAACTGTTTTCAAAAAGTCAAAGGTTACTTTTAATGCCTATTTTCTCAGCATGGGTATAGCTAGTATGGAGTCTTACATTTTATAACATTTTATTTAAAACCCTAACATTTGTATGACAGTATTGAGATGACAGAGGACAAGGAGGTTGTAAAAAGATGTACAAATAGAAATACTTTGTCTTTTTTGGTTGTTATTTGTTGCAACTGTTAAGCATGCCGGATTCTACAGATTCAGCCATGCAGAATATTGCCCAGGAGACAAGTGTCAAATCAGTCCGTTCATATTTTCTTTGGAGGCTCTAGTTTGAAGTATATGACTTTCCTTTGCCACCCCAAAATACCTCCTGTGCATCTTTATCAAAGTGCTCTAAAGGGAGATCAAAAACATCCTCTGAAGATTCTAAAACCAGTAATATACAGCACTCGCCGAACAAATCTTCAGTGGGGTAGACAAGGGATGTGGACATCAAGTTTCTTCATATTGAGTCAATGGGTAGTGGCTGAACTGTCTAGAAGGCAATTGGGACAGTTACGTGGTCAGATCTGCTTGACTCACCTGACAGAGCCCATTTGGATCTGGTACAGACTCAGGAAACCAAGGAACCCTCTTAACTTTGTCCTTTCAGTTTGACACTGTACGTTCCCCTTACTGGCTGTGAATGTGTCTCTTCACTACCCTCCAGCCTCCGTCAACACCAGTCTCATGCTGTCTCTTTGGCACCTCTTCCCCCCAAGTGTGGAGAGAATGTTTATTCAGAGGGTTGAGGTAAAATGTATCTGTGATTTAGCTGGTGGTAGACCACAAGACAGGAAACTGATGGCAGAAAGAGACACTTTCCATGCCTGGGAGCTTTTATGAATATAGAAATTAGGTTATTTGCATATTCCTTCCCCAGAACTTTCCATAGGATGGAAACAGAAGTGCTGACTTGCTAAACTTAGCAAAACACATTCTCATTTTAAAGCATTTAAAACACTATAAGTAGGACAAGAGTTTGATTTCTCTTTTCACTACTTGAGTGTTTATTCTGAAGAGTTTAACAGCAAACATGAAATCCTGGGCTATTGCTGCAGTTCTTTAACATCCTTATTTGATAGAAATGGATTTGAACAACATTCTTAATGATTAATACAGACACATTATGACTCTTTTGTCTTAGAAGATGCTGATATATTTTAATTAGATCAACATATTATGAAGGGGCTAGATCTGTAATAAATCATGGCACGATTGTTGCATTAGGTAGCAGCCAGTTATTTTTAGAGGTTAGAAAAATTTTACAGAGGTTTTTACTACGCAAGAAGTTTTCTGAGGGTGAAAGGGAATATAGTTCATTCTCCAAGAACACAGTGTAAATTCCATTTTGTTCCAGGACCCAGTACTGTGAGAAAAAATTAGATTCAAAACACTACCTACTGGACTTACACATATACGACACAGGCAACAGATTACATGAGAACAGCTGAATCCTTCTGTCAGCAAAATAAGCTTATTTTCAAGTCCTACCAACAGACCATCTACCTTAGTTTTCTGTCTGCAAATAGCCAGGACAGAACAACCGCATTTTGGCATGTAAGCATTGATATTCAGAAATGCAGCTTCCATTTATCTTAGTGTGCTCAGGAGTCTCTCGGCACTTTGAATGTGAGTATGCTTATGAAAACATCAAAACAGAGATGAGAATGTATGTGTCTAACTTTAGAACGCTGCATATGTAGTTTTGGCCTTCACTTAGCAGACAGCTTGCAGCAGTTTTAGATGGTATCACCATTTACAATTCAGTTCCTCCCCTTAAAATAAAAGGCCAACGCCTTTTTGAGGTTCATGCTGTGATAAAAAAACACTAATAAAAGAATCTATTCAAAATAACACCGCCAACACAAAAAGATTTCCCTCCATCACAGCAATTTGTATTTCCATATATAAAGCCAAGTTCTGCTATTTTTAATCTACTGCTAGGAAGCCATACTAGGCATTAAGCACGCAAGCACCATGGTTCCATGAGCCAGATTTTTTACATTAGTGTGGATCTGTCAAAACAACGCTGAATCTATTCTTCCAGCGGAAACGCCCTTCCAAAACATGGCCCAAGAAAGGCTGCCATTGAGTGTCTGATTCCTCTTTGGCAAACTCATCTTGCTTCTTGTGAATGTCATAATATGCTACTTGATTGTGTGAGAAAACAAAATTTATTGAATATTGAGCAAAAGTAAATTCGCCAAAATTATTTCAAAGATGATTTAGAGCATGTTAGCAAATAACATTATAAATAAATGTGTGTAAAATTCTACTTTTTATTTTCCATTTTTTATGTAGTGCTCATCTGTTTTAAGTGATGAATCTCTGAGAACTTGTTGAAGTTGAGCTATTTATCAACAATCAAAAGTGGGGAAACAACAGCATTCACTGAGCACGTGCTGCTCTGTTCTAGCACTGTGAATGGGGTACAAGAACACAACACCCAAGTTGCTTATGGTGACCCACCACATATTTACATGACGTGAAGATCTATCAGTTCTTCAAGAAATGTTTGAGGTTATAGTTATGGAAATGCTTTACTGAAAGGGTTTCTCTAGGTTCTGGTTCACACTTTATGTTTTCCAAAGTCGTAAAAAATTGAACTGTGATTCATCTAAAGGCATCTGAAGATGCAAAAAATATTTATCACTTTTTAAAATGCTGTTATAATACCTCTTTAGAAAACCAAATTAAATTTCACCACAGTGCTCAGCTCTCATTGGTTTGTATTTTTATATAAGAATATCAGTTTAAGAATATTTTCCTAGATATGCCTGGTTTGGAGGTGATTAGAAACTATCAGACTATATTATGACTATGAGAGTCCAATTTTCACCCTATTTTACACTGTGGGAGATCTTTGTCTTGAAGGCCAAATCTGGCTTCACTGGAGCCAATGCAGAGACCTGAACACAAGGGCAGAGATTTGCAAGGGCTGCATTCCTGTAATTCTGTAAGGCATTATGGACAGGCAGAGGGGAAAATGTGCATGACTGTAAGCCTGTCACACTGACCAGGTTGCTTGCTGTGTTGTGAACCATTTCAGTTTGACTTCTAATACTAGGAGTTTCAAAGGCCAGTTTGACAGTCACAGATGGTCAAGATATCACAGCCAGGGCTCTGCCTGAGTAGGGTGCACCCCATCGTGGCTGTATAAATACAGCATTTTTGCTCATTTGTCTCTGGCAATCTTGTAGGGGTTTTCTGTAATATTCCTATAAATCTTTAACCAATGGAAAGATGTATCAAGGAAACAAATTTTTCAAATTGCTCTGTTACCTAGGAAGGTAAATTCATATAGGTTGTGTGATACACACCCAAGGGGGATACCTGTGCTTGTTCTGCAACTGGAATTACTGCAAGTATACACACCACAAACCTCTTGCCACTATCTGAGAAGTATCTAACCCATGACAGTACTCCCACTCAGCCTTCTTAGGCTGTGGGATCCAGGACACTCACATGCTGCTAGTGATTCTTTCCATTCTTGATTAGCTTTGTGACTTTGAACAAAACCTCTATTTCTCTTCTCTCCTCTTCCCCCATTAAAGAAAAAAAAAAAAGAAATACAGGATGAGCTTTATTTTCTACCGACCTTTATGAAATATATTGGCTTCTGCAGCTAGATTCCCTTGCTTAGAAAATGGTGTGGATTGGCATGGACCTTTAAAGGTCACCTAGTTCCAACCCCCCCTGCAATGAGCAGGGACATCTTCAATTAGATCAGGTTGCTCAGAGGCCTGTCCAACCTGACCTTGAATGTTTCCAGGGATGGGGCATCTACCACTTCTCTTGGGAACTTGTTCCAGTGTTTCACCACCCTCATCACAAAAAATGTCTTCCTTATGCCTAGTCTTAATCTAACCTCCTTTAGTTTAAAACCATTACCCCTTGTCCTATCACTACAAAATCCATGAACGGACTTTGAAAACTCAGAGATCCTTGAGGTTCTGATACAGAAACTATCAAATTATTTTACATGCAGCACCAGCATCCTTATTTGGCAAAGACTCAGTATTTAATAGAATTGAAGATTTTAAATGATGTAATTAAATTAAGGCTCATCATGGAAAAGTGCTCAATACAGCAACAACTCAGCTGAAGTGGGCAATTGTTTTGAAAAATTCACTCACCAGCAAGAAAACCCTGTTCCACATTCTCCACTTGGCCTCGGCTGATATGACATGAAACAGTGACGTTTATGGAAGCAGTTCCAGATTTGTGCTAGAAAAAAACTGAACTGGCAAGCAAGCTCATGACTTGTAATACCCATATCCCTTCTACTGCATATAATCCCCTCTGCAATGATGACAAAAAAATATTAAGACCCACTCTTCGGCTGTGCAATCACTAGTTTTGATATTTTAATTTGTCATCTGAATTTTCTGTGGGCTTTATTGTGGCTGTGCTCAGCTTCACAAACTTGAAAGAGTGTTTCAATTTCTTAAAGAAAAAAAACAAAAACAAAACCAATGCAAGTTTTGTGCCAGGCGGATTTTTCCCCACTGAATTCCCACAGCTCTAATTTTAAATACTACAATATATCCCTGCACAAATGTTATGGATTATTCTACTAAACCAATTCAAAAATGATGATGAATGCTGCTCAGCGCAGGCATCCTTACTCCCTATAAAAAATTTTGCACTGCCGTCATCTATCTCCCTCCTGCAACTGCTCTTTGGCTGCAGCATGCTGTGACAGAGATCAAATCCCCTGGCTTCTCTCCTTCATTCTATGCTTGAAAAGCCATGCAGAATTAGCAGCTTTTTCAACAGACACAGTGGATGTGAACCCCTGCTTTTCACCAGGTAGACTGCCCTGGCTTTACAGTAGTCTGTCCCAAACATACAGTCCTATACATAAACCTTTGTTATGGCAACAACACGTTTTGAAATGGAACTTGATGGCCTAAACGACCTGACTTGAGCCTAATGAAATTGCTAATCTGCTTCTAGACTCTAAAACTAAAGATTTTATTTGTCCAAGCACTATGGAGGTCAAAGGGAAAGTTAACTAATCCTTGGAGAGCTAAGTCCTAAAAGACTTCTACTGCTTGTTCTTTAATCTTCTCCTCCCCGACTCCAGAAAAACCCCCAAGTATCCTGTCTTCATTAGGACAGCCATAAAAACTACTCACTATCCAAGAAGGCGCTGGGTGAATTCTCAAAAAATTAAGGCAGACAAATATTTTTGTGTTATTGCTGCAGCATCACAGAGCAGTGGCTTCTTCAAGCAAAACAAAACAACAACTTCAATTGCCGTGAATGTAAGGCCAGGCCATGGGAAAGTTTAACTGCCTGGAAAGTAGACAAACTAAACTTCTTGAAGCCAATCAAATTAATGTTAAAAAAAAAAATAAAAAAATAAAAATCTATAGTATAAAAACAACTCTTGCAAGTCTGGGAAGTACAATAAAGGCAGTAGTCCCTCCTCCCCCATCCTGGGGCTCTCCTGCCATGCCCTGGATTGCCAGCCAGAGCCCCCATGTCTCCAGATATTGGCAGCCTCCAAAAGACTGTCTCGTAGGTCTGCACGTGTCTGTCTAATACTACCTGTGTTTTGCAATATTCATCTGATCCTTTGGGTACCTGTTAAAACATAGTGGTAGGCATCAGATTTGAATACCCATTCAAGGAGATTTTACCAGCTTCTGCTTTGGCATAGCCTGCCTACAATCCACAAACAGATCCAAATGGCAATGTTCCCTAAACAAAACACTGGATAGAAAACCAGGAATAGACATGCTCCTTTTAAACCATAGATCCTGAAGAAAGATCATTCCTGCCCATGTCTCCCCACCAAGAATACAGAGAGAGCACCAGATCTGTTGTGAGAAAGGGCTGTGACCAACATTTTAGCCATGTTTCTCCAAAGAACTGATCACAATTTCTGCATGGCGTCCTATTAAGGGCTGGAGACTCCCAGTTCCGTTAGAGATCCAAATGTTTCCTCTTTATGTGAAAAACCCCAGAAGGCATGACCCTAAATGGCATCATGTCAAAAGAAGATGACAGAGTACCAGAGGTATCTGGGTATACCTATACTCTCAAGAGAGTGATAAATGTTGGTATCCATGATGGCAGTTGCTTGTCGCCTCAGCAGTGGGATATTTCCTACATAGACTATTTATCCATGCATACTTGGGCATTAAATTTACTCATTAATTTATTGATTATTCATTATCTGGTCTTGGAAGATTACGGTAATATGCTTTGACCCCAAATTTGTAAATAACACTAAATTCCTGAAGGACCTTCTGATGCTTTTTATATATATATATTATATTCATATGAACATGCATATATTTAGAATACAGCCTCAAACAAACCTCAACAACAGTAGTGCAAATCTGAAGTGAAGACAAATTGAGCCTTTGAAAATTAACTGGGAGAAGTTAGAAGCACTTGAGATCTGTTAGCAGAGAAAAATCATAATGGAGCTTATATGGGCAAAAGCAATCTGGAATCTTAGTACTAGAGAAAAAAGCTAAAAAAGCTAGGACTACGCTTTCCAAAGCTGGATGCAAACCAGAGGCTTTGGGAAAAATTGTGGAGACATGTTCAGCCTACATTTTTTTTCAGCCCCTCAGGACAGCGCCTAACCATTCTATATTTAAAAGCTTAGACAAAACCTTTATATAGACATGGGACAGTCTAGCTAGTTGAAGAAGCTCCAACTGTAACAAAAGGTAGCACCAAATACTCAGAAACCTTATGTTACCTCTACCATGTTTCCAAGAAGGTTATGGATAAGGAGCATAAGCAAAACTGATCATTTTTTACAGTCCTTTGCAGCCTTTTCAGCACTCTGAAAAGAAACTGTAACCCCCTTCCATTCCTGCAAAACACATAGCTAGTCACGAAGATATTAGGGATCATTTTCATCTTTATTTTGGCAACAGATTGCATTTTCAACTCTTGTATCTTAAACAAGCCACTAGCAAAGATATGCACCCTTGTCTTAGATGATGCAGGCAGAGAGCGTTGAAACCTAGTTTATAACTTACATATCAGCCTAATTTCTTGGTCAGGGCAGTACAGTGCTATGTTGAGCAAAAACATTTATTCATTTTCATTAGCAACTGAGCCGGCAGTTTGACTGAGTACCATACTGAAATATGTTACTGATCTCTCAGGGAGGTCCATAAAATTTGAAGTTATGCCATCCATCTGTATAAATTTGATAAAACCAGCTTCCTGATCCTGAATATAATGCAGTTTCAGAATAATGTGAGCACCTTGAAATTGTTCAAATTGTGCTATGCACCATAAAACATGATTCTGCAGATCCTATGTTCCTTGTTGAATTTTTTTTTACATCACATGGATACTGCAGAAGGTGAAACTTCTTTAAGTCTTCGGTTGATGTTGTGGCAAAGACAAGTGTATACTTTTGTCTACATGTTGTATTTAAATGTTAAGTGGCAGGCAGAAGATAATACTAGACCAGCATTTGAAAATCATTACTGTGGAGTCATTGGTTTGATCCTTCAATTCTAATACTGGCAGTGGTTGCAAATGGTGTTTTACATATAAGGCACACATAGTATTTATAAATAGCTCTTTGTTACTACTCTTCTGTATGGTATTGGAAAGCGAGAGTTCGTTATAAAAAAGGAGAGAAGGAAAGAACTCATACTTTGGAGAAATCTGGTTCTAAACAGATTAGGGCTGTAATCCATTTCCCCGCAACCTAATGGAGTGTTTTTGCCTCCGTCCATTCTGTAGCTCCGTATCTGTCTTATTACCCTTCTCATGTCTCAGCACTCCTCACCCTCCACATCTCATTTTTCTCAGAGGTCTATCCTTCACTATTTTGCCACATGGAGGACTCTGCCTACATCTGCACACAGGTTTACATTTTCAGACCTGCCCATCACACTGGTTTGGCTGCTGGCTGTAGCGCTGTACAGTGATCTGGCACCTTTTTAGAAGTTTGACAGTTCAAATGCCCACCATATATGCGTATAGCAACCTTCTGGTGCATATGCTGTGAGGTTCAGTGAGGCCGTGTCAGTCACTCTGCCTGCAACACAGATCTCCCTTACTCACCTATCAGCTGTTCTGGAACAGAAAAGAGACTGTCTTGGAGAGCACCTATCAACAAAACTGAATAGAAGACCTGATAAAAAGGGATGGAAAATTCCACATGAGTTTTTGTTGAAATTTCATTTTCAGCTATCCTTTCAAAATGTAGTAAAAAAGTAATTGCACAGGCACAGTATGTATAAACTTTCCAGCCAGTTCTAAACAGGTTCTCACAGGACTGGTATTTGCCTTACACCTGAAGGAAATATTTCTGTTCTAAGTGTGTTTCTATCTACTTTGCCTGTGGGGTAGAACTAAAAATAGTTATCAAAGACAGTTTGTTAGGGTAAAATTGATTGCTTCAGCCCTATTCCTGAGTGTTCACATGCAGCAGAATTAAAAATTTTTTGCTCTTCTTTTCCGAATAGAAGTCATGCAGCTCTCTCTCCACTGTTCATTCACTAGACAATTCTATGTTAAATAAAATAAATTTGTGAAAAGACCTCATCTACAAGATCTTGATCTTTGAGGTGAAGGTTCACCATGACATGAAGAAGCGGAAGAGGCCCATTTGTACAAGAACATGTATAACTTTCAGTTAAAACCTTAAACTATTATTCTTAACTATTGAACTAACCTTAAACTATTGAAAACTGAAGGTGCGTCTTAGCCATTGACAGCAGCATTGTCTGGAGTCACCAAAGCCAGTATTAAAAATGGTAGTACAGATAACAAAAGAGCCTAATTTCAACAACAAATTAATCTGGAGAAAGGTTATAAAAGTCAGCAGTGAACTCCATATTCTTGCCATGAGCTTGCCCGGTTCACAAGTATCTGTCAAAGAGCATTTTGCATACAATACAGTGCAACTAGCTGAGATTACCTTGATGTAAACAATTTTCATGCAACCATGATTTCCTCCCATGTCACTCCTTTTTTCCTCTGCCTTGGTATTCAGCATTAACGCAAAATCAAAGCAAGAAATGTTCTCACTGGTGTAAATGTATAGTCAGTGGCACTTCAAAACACTGTCATTTTCTACTTTCAAGAGCCCCACATTTTAAGACCTCTATTTTCTAGTGGAAGATCTCCAAACACTTTCCCATTCAATAAAACATGCTTCAACAAAGAATGGAGCACAGCTTGAGCCAGCTTTCCATCAGTTTTGCTTGTAATTTTTTAAGAAATTATCATGTGGTAAACATTAAGCATCCACTTTTGCTCTTAAAATCAAATCAAATAATCTTGAAGACATTTTCTTGGCTCAAGAAAGTTTAGGCCACCATGTGTGTTCTGGGTTAGAAGTACAGACCATAAAATGGCCTTTAATTTGGCAGGGATGGTAAAGGCCAATGCCATTAAACAGTACAGTCCATCAAGCCTTTTTCTATATTAATTGTCTGGCAAAAGACAACTGTATTACTCAGAAATGAACTAATCCTGTGTTTATTAGGTTTGGTTTCAGACTCAGGTATATATTAATAGTGAAACTTCATTGAAAGGCTTAATTTTAGAGAGATATTTATGGATATATCATCCGGAATAAATTAAAAAAAAATACTGAGAAGCATACACTTGGGAAAAAATGTGATTTCTATAGTCCTGGAACTGTTTCCAATATTGCAAAGTATTTTTCATGGGAAAATGAAAACATACTCATTCACATGTGTCTCTTATAAGGTGAGAAACATAGGTTCATACGCCTCAACTGAGGACTGAGCAGGAAAGGGAGCCCCAGCTTCAACTGGTCAAAATTAAATGAGCTCTTGAGTTCATTCATTTTCTTATTAGAATTTGGATCTCTTCCATTCAAATCCAAACTTTTTTCCTATTAAATGTTTGAAGGAAATAATGTGGTTTGCCAGCTTTATAATTTTTTTAGCTTTCTTGCTAATCTCTAGAATATTTGAAAGATCGCTGTGATAGTGAAAAGGGCTTAAAAAAAGGAGGGCTACTACAGTAGTCAAATATGGATTGAAGCCAAACAGCAGGGCGACATGATTAAATACAGTATGACTGGCCATCACTTTTATGGAAGAATAATAACAGAAATAATATTTTTATGGTATTTTTAAAATATTTGTCTGAAATCTGAGTTTCACATGTGGGCAAGGAGATATTGCAAATTTTCCCCAACCCCAACACGGACAACACAGAATTATAGAATGGTTTAGATTGGAAGGGTCCTTGAAGATCACCTAGTTCCAACCCCCTGCCATGGGCAGGGACACCTCCCACTAGACCAGGCTGCTCAAAGCCCCATCCAGCCTGGCCTTGAACACTTCCAGGGATGGGGCACCCGTAGCTTCTCCGGGCAACCTGATCCAGTGTCTCATCACCCTCAGAGTAAAGAATTTCTTCCTAATATCTAATCTAAATCTATCGTCTTTCAGTTTAAAAACGCTATCACTCGTCCTATCACTGCACTCCCTGACAAAGAGTCCCTCCCCATGACCCTTCCTTCCATAATTTTATATGGATAAAAAATTAAGAACATTATTTTTTCAAATGTTTTTTGATCTTTTTCAGTTCAGGAAGTATATTCTTACAGATAACCATTTTTAAAGGATCTTACTTAAGACAGGGAAACTGAGATGCCAAATAAAAATGTGCACCCTCCTACAAATTGACACAGCCTGATTTTTAAGTTCCTATCCCATACAGCTAACTACAGTCTTGGTTCAATTCCCATCATAAGAAACATCTTATTGTGTCAAATCAATGATACATTTATATCCAATGTTCTCCCTTTGACAGTGACAATAGGAGATGCTATTTAGGAAGAACATATGAGCCTAACTGCTGCCAGTGGTCCATTCCCTCATGCTTTCACAGTAGTATGATTAGGTATGTTAAAGGGAAAATTCCTTTTGGACCTATTGTCCAGATTTTGTCTTATCTCTTTATAGACTTTTTAAAAAAAATCTATTCCAAGTTAGGCTTTATAATGTATGTGTCATTACAGGGCTGTTTTTAGGCAACCTTACATACATATGTATGTACACATATTTTTATATGTATACATGTGTTTGTATGTGCAGTACATCCTGAAGAGACCTCCACAGTATCCACATACCTAGGAATGATATATTAGGAAAACAAGTCATTTGTTCTTTGGCCATTTTCTATTGTAAGTACCATACTATTCAAAGCAGAGACAGCAGGAATTTTTTAAAAAGTGCCTAACATTTCACAGGTACTGCTGCCTCCAGCAAGATATCAATCACTTTTAGGATAATAAAAGGGCATGTGTCACAACTGGCACTTCTTCATTTGAATGTCTTTGAAATGAGATCTGAAACTGTACTGCCGCTTTAGTGGTTGCAATTCCCAACTTGACAAGGCAGCTGAAAATAAACCCTCAAATAGCAGTGATGCTCTCTTTTTATCAAAGTATTTTCCAGGTGACTCAAATGTTTACAAGTGTGCTTTTCATATTTCTTGAAGCGAAAAGTCCATCTCCAAGGCTATCCCCCATACTTAGAGGATTCTTTCCTCTAAGAAAATTACAGACAGGAAAGAAAATGTTAAGTTTTGAACCAAAAGAGATACACAGTTTCTGTATCTGACAGAGGTTTTGCCTGGGAGCATGTAAAATCTATCACTAATTTTGTTTTATGTTGCATGAATAGTCTTGTTTCAAAATGAAAAGATGTCTTGGCACTGCAAGCTGTTTCCTTAGACTTCCCTATTTAGTACCTACACATCTCTTTTTTTTTTTTCAGCAGAACTATCTTTTAATGGGAACAAACACTAATAACCCTACAGAAAGTTTCTCTTGCGATAATTTTACTAACTATACAACTATCATGAAAGTTGCATATAGAAAGGGCACCAGAAAAGAAAACCATCAAAAAATCACAGAGAAACTGCTCAGGAGCTCTACAAGCAGGTTCACTGAGAGATGTACATGAACAGGCAGAAAAAACATCAGAAGGCTCATTTAAAAAGGATAAAATTCAGAAGGAGCCAGAAAACCCCCGGAGTCCCAAATTACCAATGTCCTTATCACCAGCAGGCATGAAGGGCTTATTGATAATACTACTTTGTTCAAGTCAGATGACTTGTGCTTCTCAAGGTGAAGTTAGCTATTACAACTGAATCTAATGGCTTTCTACCACCCAAACCAGAAAGCTCCTTTTCTTACCACTTTACTCCCTAGTTCAAGCTAAATGTTCAAGCTCCCACGGTGAGCCAGTTCAGCTCGCTAATGTGTCAGAAAGCTAATCCAATGCAAAGAGAGTGCAGTCCATGCTCCTGGTTTAGCAAGTTAAATCGGCTCACAGTGTGGCCAACCACGTGCCAAAATCTGTGCAAAGACAGGGACAGGGCTGCACAGCTGGAGTGAGGGGAATGGGAAACAGGCAAAGGCTTTTGCCTCTTGGCACCTGCAAGCCATGAGGTTGGCCCAGCTCTAACACCTATTCGCCTCCCCAGGGGCTTTAACTCTGGAGTTGCATGTTTCAGTAAAGCCAGAGCAAAGCATATAAAAGTCATATATCAATTCCTCTACCATGACCTAAAATCACAATTGAGGCTAAAAAATAAAGAGATTTTAAAATCATGCATTCTTTTATTGGCCTTCTGAGAATGTGCTTTTCATTTCACCAGTTGTTTTTTTTCCTACCAACATCAGGAATGAACTAATAAACACACAAAACAAAACAAAGGCAAGATTTTCACAAGCCTTGAGAAACCAGAGAATTTTTTGGCTTTTTTTTTTTTTTAGGATCAAGCTAAATATCATGAGACCTATGATAAAATGCATAGTTTACAAGAATGCTCTTTCTGCTCTACACTGTTTTCCATTGGGTGAAGCAAGCCAAGTGTTTTTTGGTGCTGCCCTTGCCTAATTACACCAGGCTGAAGAAAGTTTTACCTTCTATTATCATTTGGCTAGAAGAGATGCTTCTGTAGCAGTTCAAAAGAGCAGGGACGAGGTCTTGGGCTCTTCTCTCTTTCACGCTTTTCATTTTTCCTCTCTTCTGCACAGCAAGTCTCATACAAGGCACATTAGTATACACGCACATATTAATATACAATTATGATGAGTATACAGTAGAATTGTTCATGATTTATCGCAAACACATGAAAATTAAGGCTATATATTTCAGGGTAAATCAAATACCACTATGTTTTTCTTTTAAGATTATCTTTTTGATAGCCTAGACTCCAGATGGTGAATGATTGTTTGCTAGGCTAAACTGATGTTAGACAACAGCACTAGTTTTTAATTACATCTTTGAACACACAGTGTATTGAAGTGGAGGAAATGAGTTAAAGCTAAAAATTATTTATCGGATGAAGCATTTGGTATGAGACTACAGACAATTACAAGACTGTCTGCTTCTGGACTGAAACACAGAATCGCTCCATTAGCTCAGTGGCAGAGAAATGGTCTGAGAAGAGAGACAGCAGCAGTTGTCTCTCACAGCACGCTTTCCTCTTTAATTAGTGAGATATCAAGCACAACTGAAGTGTGCCATTTCAGTGACTTTACCCTAAGTGAACCCTCGGTACTAGCAGTTAATACCACTGAACACAACGCATTTTGCATTGTAATTTACTAAACAGAAAATATATTTTAGAGGCAAGGGTTTAATAACCTTGGCGTTTCCAGATTAAATTTCATGTAGACACTCAGACAGATAGTGAAACTGAAGCTTCATGGTATTTTTGTAGTTTTATGCATGTGAAATCTATTTTTTAAAGTGGTTTTTCAAATTCATAGATTTTAATGTCTGTAGTGATTTGAGCACTTCTAATTCTCAAAATCTGAGGCTGATTCAACAGTTAGATTAAGGAATGCAAGATAGGAAGGGATCTGTGTGGCTGCAGACAATAATACCATGCTATCTTTTTCGTACAGTTGTTAAGGCTCCACTTCAAAATTGGTAAATATATTATGCCCACTCCTGTAGAAGGCTATTTAAGATGTGATGTCTAAAATCACTCTTATTTCCTGGCCACATTTATTCACAGCCCATTCATAAGTCGCATAATTTAAGATTAAGTTTGGTTTCCTAATTTTATTTCATAAATAGTGAAGATGCACAAGCAAATAGACAAAGCAAATTTCAACAGTGCTAGATGCAGAAGCTTAAAGAACCAGGAACTTAAAGAACAAAATATGCACTTCAAGAATCAATACACACAGCAGATACAGAGCATGAAGACAAGCAGTCAACTATTCAACCATGAATTTAATTTTTCTTCCAACTATTCATAGTAATTTTAGGAATGACTGAGTGAAACTAATCTTAGCTATTAAATGAAGCTCTTTAAATTAACGTAAAGGTGAGCAAATTAACTTTCTTGTAGAACAATACAGTTTTTTTTCCTGATATATTTCAGATATATGGCTGGTAGATACATATGTGTCGACGGAGCTCTGAAACAGAGTAGACGTCATCTGAACCCTTTTGAGGTTCAGAGGGAGAAGGATGGGTCTGGGTTGTAGGCGTCCTCCCCCTTGAGTAGCCCACACAGCGTATCTGTTCTCCTCCTCAGCACAGGCAAGGTGCTTTATCCAACCCAGGGAAAAGGCATTTGTATTGATAGGACTAAGGCCAAGCTTCTCCCAGTTGTCTTCTGTTTCAGAATAGTTTGGGAAAGAGAAGATTAAGAATTTGTTTACCATAATGAACTGGAAGCAGTATATCACTCCCTCCTCCAGGAGTGATTAATGGGCTCTGCTGACCTTGCCATACACATGCACAGGCACAACTGATCTCATCAGCCCCATGGCACACACTCCCAGGGCATTGCGCAGGCAAGCATGACAGGGTCATCTCACTCCTTCTTCCCCAGGGACTGAGTTGTTGATTCCTCCCTTCTTTATTCCCCACCCCCCCCCCCCCC
>VYZM01013935.1:0-86301 GCA_013398915.1 Dromas ardeola | reverse complement strand
CTCTTCCTCTGCTGCCCAGTGGCTTGGGGAAGGAGAAATCCCCTCTTTCAACAGTTCCCAACATCCTAAGCAGCCTGAGCTCAAAGTCAGGGTGGGCAAGGTTTCATCACTTCATTTTTCCTCCCTCAGTAAGACATTGAGAGGAGCACTAGTTCCCAGCATCCATTCTTCAGGGAGGCTCAAGGGTTACAGCTCTCTCTGCCTTCTGGTCATTGTGTGTTTTTGAGGAGAAGACTAGCTGGTAAGAAGGGATGTAGACCATGGTGCTATAAAAGAAAAAAGCAAGCAAATAACCACAATATGAAAAAAAAATCTGAAAGTTTTTTGTGTAGTTTTTTTTTTTTTCCCTCCATTTCTTATGCACTGACTCGGTTTGCCCAGCTCTGCTGATGTCCTTGCCATTTAGAGACTATTTGTAGAGTTAACGCAATGAAGAGGAGGTAGAGATGGAATTTCCCTTTTCTAAAAGATCGTAAATTGGCTAATTATAGATGCTGTCATTTGGGCAAAGGAACTCCACCTTCCAGAGTGATTTTATAATACATATCTATTACAAACATCAACTTTAAGCTGCCATTTAAAAAAAAACAAAAACAAAAACAAAACCTAAACCAAACAACTTTATTATCTTTTAATTTATATGCTTTTTCTGATTAGATATGTCCACTTTCTAATACCTGCAAGCTAGTGAGAATTCTGGTGGGAAAAAACCACACAGCAGCAGCAGCAGCATGTCTGCTCAGCAGGGAAGTATGTTACAGCAATATAAAGCAAAAAACCAAACACTTAACCAACTTTACCCAATACTAGGGACTAACAAGGGTACCTTTTCATGTACTGCTGTTTGTAGCCCTTCCCCTGCTAACTCCAGGGCACGAAATTTTGCACAAATCTTTCCCTTATTCTCTGCAAAATAGGAAGAGCCCTTAAGCAGTAGCCAGCGCTTCCACATGTCAATGTAACAAACATGACTGGAGCTGTCACTAGAACACTTAATAATTTTATTTCCCTATAATATATTCCTAACTGATTGGAGGATTACTTTCTCCTAGCTGTCACTGTACCAGTATGCCTGTGCCAAACACTGAAAAAATCATATTTCATATCCCAAAGAATCATAAGGTCATTGCTATATATTAAACATGTTACAATTTGGAAACTTTTCATCTGCCATCTCTTTGCCCCATGTACATATGATTCCAAGTGTTATTTTAAAGTTATAAAAGCTAACAACTTCCATCATTAAAAGTAAATGCGGAATTCCTCACATTAAAAAAAAAAACCACAACTATGCAAACAGATGGACCTTTAAGAAAATCCATGCTGAACATCAATAGAATATTGAGTGTGGGACACACTGCTAAAGTGATTCACAGAAGAAATATTGCTGATGTCAGTTTCATCTCTCATCAGAGTTTTCTCCTGGCAAGATCCAATGCACTTCTCTGCCCCAGTTTATCTGCAATATGGAGAAGGTATTCTGAGACCTTATTCAGCGTATTTCTTATTGGGATCTGGGTAAACTTTTCTGTGACAGATATAAATGTGGTTAATGAGATTTTGAAACATGTTTCTGAGTAGTTCGTTTAATTACATTACACCGACTTAAAGTGACCTTTAAAGGCCACTCCCTGCTGACTCCTTCCTTTACAATTACTTGAGAGCTACCTACCATGTTAAAAAGAGAAAACCTTACACCGAGTAATAATGAGGAAATAATGTTCCTTGTCCCCTTGTCTAATGAACATTACCCCTTATTGAAGGAGTAAAACTGAAAGGTAAGGAGAGAGAGAGTTTTCTATGTGTCCCCATTAAGAAAGAACAAAAAGTTTTGTCTCATCAATATCCGCAGCCAGACTTGGTGGTCTTTGTTCTCATTAACATTTAGAAACATATTTAGTCTCAGCCTTAGAGTTCAAAATTTTCAAAATTATTGATCAGGCAGGCCCAACTGCTTACTTAGTTAAATTTAGTTAATTTTGCTATCTAACATGTGTTCAAGAGTGGGAACAAAGTTAAAGGCTTTCTTTCACTGGAGGGCTCAGCAGCTCCCAGGCATGATGGGGGACAGTTCTGCTACACTTTTCCACCATTTTTAAGAACCCTGGGATCCAAACTCACGGAGATTACAATGGGTCCCCTGTCACTTTGAGGTATCACAGAACATAGGAGAAAACACATGAGAAAAAATGGCAACAGTAACATATTTTTGTGGTCTTTCCTTTTGCATGGTTAGAAAGGTTCATGGGGGTTGCCCCAAACACCAGGCTACGTATATAGTACTAAACAAGAGAGGACTAAGGAAGCAAGCTGGAGTACTGTATTCATGATGGTCCATCCAGCTGGTTATCTGTATTCATGATGGTCCATCCAGCTGGTTACCATAGTTGCTAGCAGAATTTTGGCCCATGACAACTAGGACTTCCCAAGAAAATGCCCAGGAAAAGTTTGGAGGACAGCATCCACAGGGGATCATTTCCAATAGATGGCATGAACAAGACTGAAACAAGTTTTTCTTCCTCTAAAACAGTCCCCCAACAGTATCTAAGCTCCAGGGAGGATTGCAGTGAATAAAGGGATGGCAAGTTTTCTCATTGATCTGCCTTGCCCTGGACTGCAATAAAGGTATATAGCAGTCTGGGCACCTTTGGCTCTGACGCAGACAAAGTGTTAATTGAATAGTGCATAACCTTTAAAAATAATCTACTTCAAGTGATGAAGTCATTCATGGGGAGTTATTTTTCTCTCCAGAGCATCTGTGATCCTAAATACAATTAGTGGCAATGCTTCATCACTTCCTTCCTACCACCTTTCCCCACATCTTTCATCAGCTGAGCTTGACACTGGTAGACTAATGGACAGAACATGTGTGGAAGAAAAGTGACTCTGAGCAATTGAGCTACTGATTAGGTTATTTGCTTTTCTTCTCTTAAAAGCAAATGGGCAGAGTCATAAATGACAGCAGCTCCCATTAGCCTTAGTGATATTTGGATCCATTTGCATCAGGAATGAATTTAGTATGGAAACATATATCATCTGTGTTTAATTATCTGTTGATGATCTGTTGACTGCAGCTGAATACCCTTGCTTGGTTTATTCTTTCCATGTGTGTTTTCTGGTTGTCCTTCCCTTAGCAATTGCATAAACATGCATTACTGAACAATTTGTATAGATCATCATTATCCAAATTTACTGCAAGTGGGACACTGTAAGTAGTTAATACAATCAAGTCTTTCATAGATGTTTCACTCAGTCTTATAGGCTTCACTTCATTAAAAATAGGAGGGGTGAGCAAACACAAAAGTTTATGCTCTCAAACATACATGATAACATAAAAAAATGAAGACTATCAGGCTAAACAAACTGTTCAGAAGAGGATCCCTCATTAAGATTTTACTAAAAAGTAAATGTGACAATATTTCCCTTGCCAGAGAAAAGCTATTACCCCTCCGCCAAGCCGATAAAACAGATCATGCAATTACTAATCTACCATAGGAAAAAGTTGGGTTTAAATAGTTTCTCTTAGTCTAAACTTTTTCTGCTCTTCTGGCCATATTGTATACTCTGTATCAGATGTCTCGCATGTGTCCTCGTTTCAACGTGCTCTGACTCTTTGCTCTTACTGTTTGTAATTAGTATTTATTGCTTCGTGTTCCACATGGCACCTGCAGAGAGTTACTGGTTGCTCCCGTGCCTTTGGTAAAAGGGAACTTTTTGGAGGAACAAGTTAGGAGGCTTCTTTTAAATATTTACTCTTTAGTAATAATTGATTTCTATGCCTAATAACTGTCAAGGCCTCTCATTATTAAAATGTTTTTTGTTCGTAACCTATGATATGGTCTGACATAAAATGCCAAAATCAAGGGTCACATAATTTATGCTACTTCAGCTTTTTTTAATGGCTTATAACTAATTAACCAGTTCTAATCTAATGTCAAAAAAGAGACACTATAAGTGCAGAAAGAGCTTTGCAACAAGCCAGCGTTTTATGGCAATGGCCACCTATTTCGCAATAATTTATACTATTTCTAGAAAACACGATTTTTCCTTTCTGTAGTGCAAGACCTTACTTTACTTGAAAGAGGATGTAAATTATTTTTCCTGTCCTGGAAAACATTTTGAATTTCCATCATATATCTCCCGTGCCATCTTTTCTTCTGCGTGACAAAATGAGAACTTTTGGAAGCTTTTCATGAACATGACAGGAGTGCATCCAGCCAAAGGAGGCAACAGTTCTTTTGGACAATAACCTAGCCATGAGTGCCCTCAGCTGGCACACAGAGAATGAAGCCAAGGCATGGCTTTACCTGATCCCACGTGCCAAATTTCTGAAGAAAACGCTAAAGTAGCCCACAGTAGGCCAGCTATGCCTACTAGAGCTGTTCATTAACTATTCATTAAGAGAAAGAAAGATTCAATATGCCAAAGATAATTTTCCTGCAACACTGGGTAACCAGATATCTGTTTTAAGAGCTGCCTGATAATTTGAATGCAGAAAAGAACAAAGAAAATGCTCTCACAATTCCATTGGTTAATGCAGTAACATTCATGCTAGAAAGATGACAGTTGTAGTTTGTATGCCAGATAAAAGAGCAGCTTGAACTTCTATCACCCACAGCCTAAATTGACGTTGTAAGTACTAGTCTGCCTAGCCAAGATAACGGGCACAGCAGGTTTGACCAAAGATGTCTCCAGAACACTGAGATTTTTCAGAGATGTCTAACCACCGTTTTAATGCTTTATCATATTCCAAAAAACAATGCTTTTTATCACAAAACTACCAACTATCTCAGGAGGCTTAGCTAGAATTCTTCTGCTTCCAGCAGGTGCTCCATTTGGAAAACTAGGAAGGCAGCAACCCATCAGGCTTGACTATGCTGCAGAAGTGGGGCAACCACAAAGGTCATCACCTGAAAGGATCATTCATCCAGGCTGTGCAAAGGGTGGGTCTGGTGGAGCAGGTGCATGTGCATCCTCTGCAGCCAGTGCCTTGTGGCCGGCACACTGTCAACGTTGCCTGGCTGGCTGTCCCCAGGTAGTCCTTTTTCACCAAAGTTCACCAAAAATAGGCAGACCTCCCACTGCTCCTGGATGATTTGAAGACTGGTCATGGACAGACATACAGACATAGCCCATATCTTTACTGATGCTTAAATTAAAACTTCTCCACATCAAGAAAACAATTTCAACATGACGAGCTCTTTCAATGTGATTACAACTCTGTATGATGATCTGCATGGTCTCTCCAGTACAATGAGTCTCATCTCTGACATGGTTCCACACTAGTTGGTGCAATTTGACTCAGTTATGTTTAATTAAGTGCTGAATATGAAGTGTGTGAAGTTTAGAACATCTTTTCCTATCATGCTCATCACTGCAAGATGTGCTTCTGTGTCACAAGTGTCAGTACATACCCTTCCTGATAGATTAGACATCTTTCTGCAGATGTTCAAGCTGGTTGTTAATTGAACAAGACTTTATTTATTTTCATATCTGTTCCCTTTCATCAGGGAATATGTTCATTAATATTGTTTTTCTTTTCTGCTCCCTCCCCCGACTTCTCTGCATTGTAAACAATATGTTTTTACTCAGTTTATCTATTTCAATAGTGCATCTATTTCTTTAACAGTTTGAGAGCTCTGTGTGTATTATATCTCTCACTGTTGGCAGGTGATCTGTGCATTGGTTTCACGAGAACTCTTTCTAACATCGTAGTAACGCACAACAAGAGAACAGAAAATACAGCAACAGCAGATTTATGTTAGGCCTGGGGAAAAAAGTTATGCTTCCAAGAGCACCAGAGATCCTACTTTGGTCCATCACAGGTATCATTACAAAGCATTGCCCAAGACACTACGGCACAAGTCTTGGCAAACCAGCATCTGCATCCTTGCTCCGACACAAGCAAAACGGAAACTATTTTTTTTACAGTCTGAGCTCTGACCAAATACAAAGGTAGCATTGGGAGTGTATTTCCAAATGCATCGTATTTCTTTGGAAAAATAGAAATTTGGAGTATCATTAGAACTGGTGTCGCAAGCAGGCTGCAGGTCTGCAGGTCACCAATGACAGCCTGCCTGCCTGCTTGCCTGCCTGCCACTCAGCCCTACACCAAGGGCAGCTCTGCCAGCCCCCGACCTCGCAGACACCCAGAGCTGCTCAGTCCCTGAGTGCTGGGGCTCTGCAGCCTCACCTTCCAAAAGAGCTGAACTGAAATGTCGTTGGAGTCTATAGGAAAAAATGAATTTTTCTTTCTTTCCAAGAACTGCACTGAAGACCACTCTCACAGGGGGAATCAAGCTTCTCTCTTAAACTAGATTTACTCTGATGCCACAGTATTGGCAACCAAGAGGTTATTCTTGGTTTAGGACCCAGAATGGGAATGTCTGGCATAGGCAGACTGCTAGGTGAAGCTGGGAATAGATTTAAATTAAGATATAATGAATGTTACAGATTAGATGCGCACAATCTGTCTCCCTTCCTTTACCTACCCATGCACATGCCTACTGCTTTCATCTGCTCAAAGGTGATCTGCAGAAGAGACAGGACTTGGATGGGTTCACAACATAAATTCTCAGAGAGGGAAAGGACACGCACCAAAACCATCACATTGTGCCATATTGGTAACTATATATCCGTTATCTTAGAATAAACATTCCCCAAATTCTGCCCATAATATAATTTACTTTGTCAAAAAAACATGTGAGCTTCTGCCAAAAATAATTTACAAGGCTATCAGTCAGCTCCTAACACCTCCCCCAGATCTCTCCCTAACATGCTTTTAAGCCAGGACATGGGACTAAGGAAAAACTTACTGATGTATTTCAGCCCTTCTTACCTGGGCAGGTCATAACAAAGCAGTAAGATCGTAAAAGCCACTGCTGGGGGAAAAATGCCTTGAAAGTTTTATTACAATCTTGTGTAAAAAAATGTGATTCCCCAGCTCCCCACACATCTTCAACCTTCCTTAGTATCACTTTATAAATTAAATAAGTGTTAATGTTGACACTGGTGTATTTCTTACAATACAGAGTGTGGAAAGTTCAAAAGACTTCAAATAAAATATCACCACTGTTAAAAGATGCAAAGAGGACTATCTCTTGTGTCTAGATAGAGATCAAGCCATGTATGACCTGCTTGACTTCTCCTAAGATTTGGTAATATTAATGATTTTTAGAATACCTTTGTTCTACTCCAAATGTAAAAAACAAAACCCACCAAAAAAAAAAAAAAGGAAAAACCCTGAAATGGTGTATACCATGTCCTTCGGATTGAAATGACCTGATCCCCTGCCAAAAACCCAAGTCTGATTAGGTTTGCTCTATCTGAAGTCATTGAGAAAGTTGACAAGAAGTGACTAGATACAGCAAAACTGGAGATCTGCAAGTTATGGAGATTAAAGACCACCTTGAAACACTCCACAGAAAGTCAGGAAGGGGAAACAAGGTTTCTCCATCCTTAGTCTCTGTGGTGGAGCTTTTTCTTCTGGGCAGCCATGATCTGGCATGGCCCAGTACAAGGGGTTGCTTTTTAAATGTGAAGTTCTACACCTTCAGTAAAAACTTTTAAAAAACCATAAGGATTATAACTGTCACTGAGAACTACAGATGACACCAGGCAGGTTTAAGCAGATTGGTGGTACATAGTGACACTGTGAGCAAGCTCTGAGGCCATCACAAGGCAACAGAGTGGCCACGCAAGAGCAATACAAAACCCGTGTCAGGATGGCTTTGCAGCTGAGCCACTCATCTCCACCTCTTGGCTGGGCAAATTAGCTCAGCAGAGGTGCCATAGCACCTCTCCAAACTGCTTCTCATTCCCAGCTTGGGATATATCCACTATGTAGTACATCTCTGCTGAGCTGTGGAGAGGCACTCAGTGCTCCTTCAGCAGGCAAAGCAAGCTCAGAAGAAAGGGAAATATCCCATATGTCACCAAGGGTCAAATTCTTCCTGAATTGTTTACAGTAAGCTGACATCAGGGATACATATGTCGCTCTTGCCATCCAAACTTTTTATGATGTTGCTGATAAGCACATCTAGCTGTTATATAATGACACTTTGACACTGTCCCATACAGCATCCTTGTCCCTAAATTGGAGACACATGGATTTGATGGATGGACCACTCAGTGGATAAGGAATTGGCTGAATGGCTGCACTCAAAGACTGGCAGTCAATGGCTCAATGTCCAAGTGGTGATCAGTGATGAGTGGTGTTCCTCAGGGGTCAGAACTGGGACCAGCACTGTTTAACATCTTTGTTGCCAACATGGACAATGGGATTGAGTGCTCCCTCAGCAAGTTTGCCGATGACACCAAGCTGTGTGGAGTGCTCAACACACTGGAGGGAAGGGATGCCATCCAGAGGACCTGGACAGGCTTGAAAAGTGGGCCTCTGCCAACCTCGTGAAGTTCAACAAGGTCCTGGACATGGGTTGGGGCAATCCCAAGCACAAATACAGGTTAAGCAGAGAATGGCTTGAGAGCAGCCTTGAGGAGAAGGACTTGGGGGTGTTGGTGGATGAGAAGCTCAACATAAGCCAGCAATGTGTGCTCACAGCCCAGAAAGCCAACCACATCCTGGGCTGCATCAAAAGAAGGGTGGCCAGCAGGTCGAGGGAGGTGATTCTGCCCCTCTACTCTGCTCTCATGAGACCCCACCTGGAGTACTGCGTCCAGCTCTGGGGTCTTCAGCACAGGAAATATATGGACCTGTTGGTGCTTGTCCAGAGGAGGGCCATGAAGATGATCAGAGGGCTGGAGCGCTTCTCCTGTGAAGACAAGCTGAGAGGCTTGGGGTTGTTCAGCCTGGAGAAGAGAAGGCTCTGGGGAGACCTTATATCAACCTTTCAGTACCTAAAGGGGGCCTACAAGAAAGATGGCGAAGGACTCTTTACAAGGGAGTGTAGCAATAGGACAAGGAGCAATGGTTTTAGACTGAAAGAGGGTAGACTTAGATTAGATATTAGGAAGAAATTCTTTACTGTGAGGGTGGTGAGACACTGGAAGAGGTTACCCAGAGAAGCTGTGGATACGCCATTCCTGGAAGTGTACAAGACCAGGTTGGATGGGGCTTTGAGCAGCCTGGTCCAGTGGGAGGTGTCCCTGGCCATGGCAGGGGGTTGGAACTACATGATCTTCAATGTCCCTTCCAACCCAAACCATTCCATGATTCTATGATTCTATGATTCCATGAACAGGCAGTCTTTTCCATCATTAAAAAGCAAATTTAAAAAACACAGCAAAGTTCCTTTCTGGATATATTTTTACACAAGCATGCAAGCTGAGAGATAACCTAGATTACTTCACACGTTTTTTTTCCCCCCACTGGTTTACCAGCATAAGGCTAATCAAAAGAAAGAAAATAAATTTTTAATATTTTGAAAAGTGCACATCCTGTCAGTGAGGTGGGTAGTTACTTATGCACAAGTTTGCCAAAGCACAGGCTGCAGTTACCACAGAAGACAAAACAAACTCCAAACAGAAAAGAATGTCTAGTTAGTAAAATGCATTATTAATATGAACAGCACTGGAATAGCAGGCAAAACTCTATGCATAATGAAGGCTGTCGCTTGGGAAGTCACAGCAGTTCCCACCAGAGTGTTCTTCTGTTTTAAAGTGTTACACCAGGACAGCAGTCAAATAAAGTTTTGTAAAGAATTAGGATCAGCTAATATTAGAATATTAGTTGTTTGCATTGCAGGGTATGTGTAACCAGACATATGCAAGTTCATTTTCCCATGTTCGAAATAGGATATCTGTGGTCCAGGTCTGGTCTGTCCAGCCAGGTCTCGTCCAAATGACGTACAGCCGCATTAGCAACAATCTTTCTCCAAATTAACCTAGCCTACTCCTTTGCACATTGCTTATAAGCTCCTTTCTTAATGCAAGGAGGTAGATTTTTTGAGGTAGATCTTCACTCATCTGGATTTGGAGCATTTACTTTCAAGTATTCCCCTTGTTTGGGATACATGCTCTGGATAGTTTTTGTGTCTTTGACTTAGAGAAATTACAATCACCTTTTACATTCATATCTTAGAAGTCCTCAATATAGTTGGTGCAAACTAGATCCTATTTCTTTCTTAACTGCAGCCTTTTCCAAGACATGTGATATTAGCACTTCTTTTCCTTCTCTGTGCATTCTGCTGTCCCTCAATATTCCTGTGTCTCATGCCAAATCCTCCTTTACTCAGTCTTCCCCTTCCTGTATTTAATGTCATCAGTGAAGTTTATAGAAGCAATCTGCTTGCTTCCACCATTTCTTTCACAACTCGCCTTCTCTTTTCCAGACTCAGCCCAGGATGACTGGTTTCTGGGCAGTGTTCTTCACCAACTCCTTAATTTTTTACCATATGCCAGAAGTTTTGCCTGACAGCAGGGATTCCTGGAGGAATTCTGGTTAACTGGAATAAAACAACTGCAGAGATACAGAACTGAGTGGTAAACTACTGTGTGGAAGTAATAATATCATAACATTGTGAAATATCCCAGTTTAAAATTAGGTATGAATCTCAATACAGTATTTTCTTAGGATATATATATAATTTGATGGATTGTTATGTGTCTGTTCCTTCCATAAGACTGTAGAAAGACTCCTCATTTGTACTCCACAAGAAAAAAAAAATTAAAAAAAATCCTTCAGTGACAGGCAAAAGTAAGAAAAGTTTTTGTCCACGATCTAAATTCTGCCAAGATAATATCATAACACTGGACACTGCAGACCTACACAATGTGGCTGTTCTTCCTTTGTTTGATCAGAAGTAAAATAACCGCATTTCAACCACCATGATTAGACTTTAATGTCGGCATCACTACATAAGCACAGTGGGAACAATTTGCTCTTTTTCTTTCTGTCATTTTGGACTTTCTACAGAGGTGAGTGCATGCTGAATCTCTAGCTCATGTTCTGAATATCCTCACAATGCAGATGAAAGATGATTTCCCAGCCATTCCACATTCCTAGCGAAATACTCCGCATAACGGATGTCACGGTCCCTCTCTGTGGACCAACTAAATCACCCTCTGTCTGTACGATTGTGATTCACCACTTCTGTTTTCTCAGAGCACAAGTATTCTGGTCCCCGCACTGAGTGCAGAGATCAGGCAGAGCTCACTCCAGCTCTTGCGCAAAAGGAACTGCCCGCGAGGGGACTGCTCGTGAGTGATTACGGAGTGGAGTCGCCACTGGGAACGCGGTCTGCGAAGATGGGGACTCACCGCGGTGTGGCCGGGGGAATGACAAGCCTTTCCGACAAGACTGTTATTCCTGATTACGGGAACAAATCTTTGGGGCTTTGTCACTGAGGCTAAGTTTGAGTAATATCTGAATGAATCTATTTTGAATTGGAAACTGGACCCATTCCCAGCCCGTCTTTTGTAAACCAGAGGTTAAAAAGATATGTCAAAGGTATGCTTACCCACCCTAGGAGTGCTAGATACAGATTAGGTGGAGCACAGCTATGTAACCTCATGGTTATATAGCAGCCTGTCAAAAGCATGTCTGTTTAAATATTTGCCATATAGCACAATCTAATTCCTGTACCCAGACGCAATAAATACGCAGTTTAGATCATAAATAGCAAAATCCACCTTAGAGTTGAAAGGCAATTATGTATTTCAGGACCATTACAGCTTTTAATTTTGCCAAGATAAACACATCACAGTGGGGAAATCCATATGTTGTTTACAGTGTAAGATATGATTGTCAAGACAGACCTATTTAAAATGAACAAACTAGTA
Source organism: Dromas ardeola (assembly GCA_013398915.1). Lineage (NCBI taxonomy): Eukaryota > Metazoa > Chordata > Aves > Charadriiformes > Dromadidae > Dromas > Dromas ardeola. Next base: position 74,562 of record VYZM01013935.1, on the reverse strand, counting down.
TGCTATTTTCATACTTTTCACCTTTTTTTATCTATCATATGAAGTATCCAGCACCTATGCTCTCAGAGCAAGGCAGTGTGGCATTATTAAAAAAAGAAGAGAAGTTTTCCCTTTTATGGCTATGATTTCATGTACTAAGAGAAATTTAAGTAAGAACATTATTGAAAATCTTTCCTCTTCTTAAGCATACTTTTTTTAATCGAATTCATTGACATTAAGTTCTCTTTTGTAAAGGAACAGTATTCATAAAGGCATAATACCATAACTATAAAAAGTAAATGTAATCACACGTCTGTGTTGTTTCATTTTTCTGTTGATGTGTCACCTTAAATCAAGTAGACAGAAAACATTGAAGACTTTCCCCCTCACAATTAACTGACTTAAAACAGCAAAGCAACAATACAGACAGCCACAAAAATTTTTAGATTGAGCAAACCCTTGTGAAGTTAAAGGACACACAGCTTTGCCACTGGGGCAGAATTACACTGTGAGTTGGTGCAGGCTGGGAATTGATGGGCTGAGTAGCAACTCCACTCAAAATGAAACGGGGACTGAGCAAAGCCCTAAGCAGTCTGTGACTTTTCTATATGAAAGGAAATAAAATATTTGCTGGCTGCGTCACCTCAGTGAGGTCTATGTACTTTTCGTGCAAATGCCAGGAAGTACAATAAGTGTTTCCACAGGCTTTTTTCACAGTCTCACTTCTAACAGTAGTTATATGGATTTTCTGTATTTTTAGGTTCCTTCTGCTTAGGGTTAATGAGGTTTTAATATCAATCTCTATGACAGAAAGACTGAACTGAGTATTTTTCCTTCATTCATTGGGACTAATGAAAGGGACTATGGCAGAGACTGTCAGCTTTGCCAGGGCTCAAACTTTCTTCAACGAAATGTATTAGTAATTCTACTTATTTCTCTGATTTATCCTTATATTTAACACTCATTTCAATATTTTAATTGCATATCATTAAAAGATGACAAAGCTTAGTGAACATTTTTTTTTTGTTAAGTACTTCTGACTCAATGAAAATCGTTCTCCTAGCTGAACATCTAGCTTGACTGGAATAATAATATTGCTCTACTTGACATGTTTTTGCTGTTAGATTGAAGTATTTCTATCAAGACAGAAAGTAAAGTAAAATTACATTACTGCAAACCAAATCCTCAGGTCCTTTCTTGTTATCTGACAATAAGCATGATTAAGTGCGAATTGATAAAAAGTCTCAGGAATTTAACAGTTATATTTATTTAAATAATAAAGTGTAAGTTATTGCATAAGTTGTTAATGTACAGCATAATTTTATCTGTGCTTGCATTTTATTGTGGGTGATATGCATGTAACTGTGGCAAAAGCTCAGGTTCGTGTGATGATACTATTTACTCATTACTGTTGTTACTTAGTGATAAATACGGTGCAAAGAATACACTTTTACTGATTTGGAAATCTGTAAATAATACAAGGAATTTAGTTCTCATTGCTTCTATCTTACGGTATGCATGCATTTTTTTCCTTGTTTTTATTGTCCCAATTCAATGGCTAATGCATTACTTGGTTCAAAGAGGGGAATATGCTGAAAATAGTATTTTCTTAAACTTTCTTTAAACAGGGGGTATGGAGACTGAAATATAACTAATCCTTGCTGTGCATTTAGACAGTGACTGTTGAGAGAGTGTTTATGATCTCCGGTGTGTAGCAGAAAACTAAACTGTGTCTTATCTTTCCATTTCTTCTTTCTAGCAAAGATGAACGAGCATTGCTGTACATACAAACTATGTCCAGTAAACAACAAAAAATACAGTTAGACCTACAAATCCAGGAACAATACAGCAAAAGTGTATCAGCACTTTATATGCACACACAGATCTGCCTTTGGCCTCCAGAACACTTCAGTAACATCACCTGTCCTGCACTGAAATACACATTTATTACAGCAGTCCCAGGCTACAGTCCAAGAGTTGCACTAGGACACACCGTGAATGAGGGATCAGGCATGCAGATTTAGAAGCTACCTTAACTTTGTTTCCCCATAAAATACCTTGAAACTTATTCCATTTCACACATCTAAATTTGGCTCTTGCTCTTACACTAACTGACAATACACAAGGGATTGAGGGACATTACCCATACAGCTTTTTCAGGTTTGAAGGAAATTTGTTGTCATGTCACATTTCCCTACCTGGGCTATATCTTGAAATAAACCCCACATGGCATTTTAGTAGAACCCAAGTCCACATGAAGTGGTTTCTTAGGCGGTCCCCTCTACTACAATACCTCCAGCTACTGGTCCAAATACTGAAGTCAAAGCGGCTTTAGCAATATGTCCACTGGCTTACAAAAGAGCTTCTGTTCAGTGGTGGCACATTTGACATGTCCATGCAGGCTGTGCTGTTTACCCAGTCTCCAGCATCACAGCACAAACGGTGGATGTAGGATCCCCTGTGGACTGATGGGGATTTGAATGCAGACAGCAGCGTTAAAGGAAGCCATTCATGGGAAAAAAAGGAATCAGTGGTTTGCACAGTTGGTTTTCCAGCTGTAGGCCATGCCAGCTACCTGCTAGCTTCAGCTTAATAATCCTTCTCACACTGTAGAAACACTTCTGCAGTGCACAGGGCTCAGAAGCACCCAGAGAAGCAGACAGTAGCTCAGTCACAAAGCTGAGGAAATAATCTCCAGTGGGAAGGCAACAGCCAGCAGTGGAGCTGTTTGGACATGCTGCTTCATACCAGTTACTGGAGAGCACTGACATTCAAGATTTCCACTTTGATGTCAGTCCCGAGGAGTTTGGAGGTGAGCCCAAAGGAAAAAGCAGCTGAAAACAATATGCTATCCAAACTTTGCTGAATATGGCAGCCAGTGGATGAATTCTGCTGTCTGCTAACATGGGTGAAATCCTCTTCTCCTCCGCAAACAGTCCTCTTTGCTGAGTTAGTTTGGGGTTTATAACTGCTATGCAAGTTTAAAGTTTAAACCTTTATATATTTTCCTGAAATGACATTTATAGCTGGGAGCAGCTGCATAAAATTTGTTTAGTTGCCACTCCTACAATAATGTGTATGTTCTGCAACTGCTGCTCTTCCCTTAATGCTCTTTTGTCCACCTGAAAGTGAGAAGAATATCCAGGGACCCGAGCTATAAGTAAGTTTACACAGTCCAAGCACAGGCAACGAGGGGGAAAATACTACTACTCACCATAGTATGTCAGCTTCTGAGTGCCACAAGGCAAAGCTGGAAGCAACAGCATCCCAAGAGAGGCATCTGGGAGAAGAAACAGCTCCTGTATCCCAAATACAATGTGAGTTTCAAGATGATGTTTTGCAAAAGGAAAAGTACAACGATCAATTGGATTCCTTGCCATGCTGCCTCTCCCAGCACCATCTAACTTCTGTTCACATGTGTTTCACTTCTAAGTTACGAAAGAAAAACCTAATCTAGCAGCTGCCTGGGAAGATTGCCTGCATTGGCCTGGTAACCCATGCATTGCCATCATTATGCAGTACACTGGCATCTTTCAGAACCATAAATCTCATAGCAGTTCCAGATGCATAAACTAAGCATTTTGGTGGTGTTTATACTTGCTTCTTTAGGGAAAGTGGTTAAGATGATGGGTTTGTTTTTTTTTTGTTTTTGTTTTTAATTAGTTCATTAAAACATAATTTATGGCCAGGACTTTCAGAAATGCTTTTTTGAAAGTCAGATATAAGTATGTGGATTTCAGGTGCCTGCAATGTCTCATTTTTGTAACCTTCTGAAAAACCCAGAAACTCCCTGAAAACCCCACTGTCTTGTTTTTTTGAATAAATCAGCAACAGCCTAGGAAAACCACAGACTCATCATGCCCATATTTAAAAACAAAAACCATTAGCCCCAAGCAAGTTTAATTAAACTTACAGAAGAGTTTACAATGCAGAAGAAATAGGTCAGGAAGGAATAATATAAAACAAAATTACTTCTTGAAAATAGTCCAGGAAAAGCAAGGCAAGTCTGAACCCAGTCTTTAATGATATCACAGAGGAGATGGGATTGTGAAGGGTAAAAAAGTCATGGGCAAAAACAGGACATCTATTATCCAAACATAGCTGCAAAGCATTCCTGCTGGTTATTTTGTGAGCAACCTTACTTTTCCACACGCAGTTTGTGGTACAAAGAAGAGGTTAGGTTCTAGTCTTGGCCTTTTTGCACGTCCTACTGTTTAGCCAGTAACTCTCTGAATAATATGAATTATCCATGCACTCTTTAAAAAGATTGGCTTTCTGGCACTCGAAGCAGAAGTTCTAACATGGCTGCTTTGTGGTGTTGAACGCTTATTCTGTGTAACGCAGAGGCATGAGTTGCGCTGATTTATCAGGGTTAGTGTCTAGACTTTTATATTGGTTATTAGTTTGGATAACATCTGTAGGGTCGTTCTATAACCAAGATCCATAAAATCAAGTGGGTTCATCTTCTCCAGTTCCTCCCTGTCTTTTGATGATATTTCAAGAATTTTAGTTACATTAGAGCAAACTTTCAGTAAGGAGCAACTTTTCCTTTCTCAGTCCCCAAATGCAGGCTTTATCATGTCTTCATATCTCATACAGCAAAACATTATTCTTATAATCAAACTACTTTTCCTAAGATTTTGGTCATTGAGTGAAATAATTTTCAAACAAAAATGGAGACTTCTGGGGCAATAAAATCATCCCAAAACTCTGCAAAGGGAACTTTAAAAAAAAACCACGAAGTGGCTTCAGAAAAAATCTTCTAAACCTTTGAGGAGGTTCATTCAATCACGCAGGACATATTGCTAAGTGCTTTCATCAATTCTTTGAACTCACGTGTCAATTATTTCACTTTCTCTTGGGTTCTACATTACTGAATGTTTTCCACTCAAGTAATGCGGTAAATGTTTTCCCTCTGCAGATAAACTTCCCTGTTTTAGGGGCGTTGAAAACTAATCTCTGTCCTTCAGTATGTGCATGAGTTCTGCTTTTGGTTTCCTGATGTTTTCATCTCTGCTGTGTAGTGTGAAACCTTTTCTGCTGCTTCTAGCTCCTTCCCTGTCAGTTTGGATATGGCTTTCTGCTGTTATTGTTAAACCACTAATGACATAGCTGTCAAATTATGAATAGATATCTCGACTTCTTCTCATGCTTTGAACGTGTCCCATACTGTCCCATTTGCTTTCCTGAGTTGTTTATGCATGATATGCTCATTATTTACAAAACAGGCCCACTCATATTTGCATGCACTGATTCAGAGCTCTGCTGCACATCTGGCTCAATGTCAGCCTGAATCCAAAGTCAGAGCAGATGCTGGAAACAAGCCCTTGTGGCCAACACAGACCTGCCAAAGACAGGCACAGCTTTTCTGTGGCACTTCAGCAACATGAACAGACAGCTGCAGGAATTCAAACATTTGAAGCAAAGCCCTCTAAGCAGCACAGAAGTATCTCCTCCTCATCCAAGAGATAAATAAGAAATTCCCAGGAGAAATGTGCAATCCCAAAGTAGGACAGCATTTAAGGAGAACGAATTGCAGGCAGATGGCCGCAGTGCAGATAGTGTGAGGGCAATCAGTAAAGACCAAATAATCTAACTTACTCCCAGAGGGATGAAGACCAAAAAGGAGCCTACAGGTAGCAGTGTGGGGAAGACATGAGGCAGCCAGACTCGACTGAAACGTGTCAGGTCTTGGGACAGTGGAGAGTTTTCTCACGTTGGAATGGCTGACCTAAAGGATTTGGAATCTTCCCACTACCTTAGCTAAAAGAGAAATAACACTGCTGATATTTTTATTTCCTGTGTGTTTCATAATTATAGTTGTCACAAAATGAACTCTTTTATAGCAGAAGGATGAGCAGTTTTATGAAATCCAAGCAACAATTTAGGCTCATAACTTGAGTCAGACTGTGCTGGTCCAATACTCCCAAGAACGTAGGTCTGTCTGTCTGTCTCAGAGAGGGGACATTCATGGCTGAAACCAGTCCCACCTCATACATCATCATCTCTTCTCATGGCTGGTGTCTCTCCAGGAAAATGCCGGTTATTTCAGTTCCTCTCTGCTATTCTCACACAGGAGGTTATGCCTATCATGACCTGCCATGCTGCAGTTCTGACAGACATATTAGGGAGAAGTCCTGGCCTACTATGGGGTTAAATCACCTCTCCAGGACTCAGAAACAAGCATGAAACTGCAGAAAACCCTTCCCTGCCATTGCCCTATATCTTGGCCTCTGTGAAGACTTTGGAGCCTCCAGACACGCTTCAATTCAAAAAACTAGGGGGTGTGCCTCCTTTCATTCACCACCATTGCTGTTATTGCTGACAGGGATAATAAATATCTGCTGCCTTTACAGAGAATCACAGAATGGTTGAGGTTGGAAGGGACTCCTGGAAGTCATCTTGTCCAATACCCCTGTTCAAGCAGGGCCACCCAGAGTAGGTTGCCCAGGACCAAGTCCAAATGGCTTTTGAATTTTGCCTCTTGTCCTGTCACTGGGCACCACTGGAAAGGGTTTGGTTCTGTTGCCTTTGCACCCTCCCTTCAGGTATTTATAAATGTTGATAGTATCTCCCCTGTGTCCAAGGGTTGCATGCAGATAGTTAACTCCTCTACAATAACCTTATCAGGTGTTGATCTTCCCTAATGCCAGACAGGTTTTCCCCTCATGTATTTTCTCTCATTTTCACTCACAGGAATTTTGCTTGAGTACATATGCCAGCTTTGTTTACGTATCCTTCTAGCCCCCTTTAATAACCTACTAGGAAGATCATTCTACCAGCCCTGCTTTCTTCAATGCATAAACTGGCCAAGACACCATCTTATAGGCATTAAGCATAGAACATAAATTTCTTAGTGTTTTTTCATCTTAAGTTGCCACCTGAAACACCTCTGGCCTGCAGCAACGTCTCCCCATTGTTACAAGGGTCTGCCCAGCCGGGGTATGACTCTATAGGTCCTTTTCTCCAAACTCACCTCCTCTTCCAGAGCCCCTAAAGACTGGTCCCCCTCTCAGCCCCAGGAAAGAGCAACAGCAAGGAAAACCATGCAAGAAATTCCTGGAGTAGCGAAGAAATTGGTTGATGTCCTCAGTGATGGCAACAGGAAACAAGCCTTATCATGGGCCAGAGACATGATTTTGGAGCTGCCCATCTACATAGCTGTGATTCTGCCAGAACTAAATCCAGAGGCATAAGAATGGCCACATATCACACAGACATTTAGAAAAAGGATTTATCAGGTAACAAATATTTAAGCTGTGGGAGCTGCATACGCGACACATTCTGCAGTACAGACAGCTTTCAAAGCGTCTCAATACGGCAGTTTTGCTTCTGAGTGAGATTGGTATTTGCATTCTTAAGAGGGCAGGATACTTGAGATCAATCTCTACAGTACGATAGATAGAATAGGATATCTTAAGTGCCACTGAATTTTTTTACCTTCAGCTAACAGAATCACATGTCCAGGACCTGTTTCCACTCTTTCAAGACTTGCCAAAGTCTGTGTATCAAAGGTGATGGTGGCAGGATTTGCTAACACCAAGGCAATGCAAGTATTGAAATTAACAAGGAGAGGATATGGACTTTAACGATAGGGGCCCTCGGATGCAATACCAACACTTCCATTCCTCTTCTGAGTTACCATGTTGAGTATCATGTCTCCTGTTAATTCTGCCTATCTTGGAAATAAAACAGCTTTCTAACTTGTCTGCAACTGGTGAGTGCTAACACTTAGTTTTGTATCAACTTTGAGTAGTCTGATTTATTGATTTATTGTTCTTATACTCTTCCCAGAATGCCCATTGCTTCTGGGAATGCTGAAAGACTGATGAAAGGAGAGACTAGGTGTTACTGCCAGTCACAGTAACTGCCTAGATTAATAAAACCTATGGCTTCTGGTTAAAATTAATTTTGTCAGTGTTTTGATGGTCCCTCCCACTTGCCAGCAGGCATTTATATCCGACACTGTGTAGAACAGAAGTAAAATAACAAAAAACATATTTCTTGTTCAGTATTGCTCATTTTCATTGCTTTCATGTCTGTATCTTTTTACAGTTACTAAAAAAAACACCTAGTATATAAATATTTCCTAGAGCTTGCATAGGAAAGAATATGTTCCTACTGTATCCTGTCTTTCCAATAGTTACATACAAACTTTGCTAGCTGCCTAAGGAAATCATGTTTATAGGAAATAGCTGGCAACAGAAAAACAGCTTTGTTAGATGTTCTTAAGCTGTGCCCTAAAACATCCTTTCATTTAGAATGGGCTATTTATAGTAATTGAGGAAATTAGCTTTTTCAGTTCTCCTTTGGACTCCACTTCTCTAGGTTACATCATGATGATCAACATATGTAAACACATCTACTGACTTCAGGACGGCTTCCATTGAGTTTAAGGATTCACCAGTTCTAGGTATATGGGAAATGGTGTTTTGAGTGGAATGAACTCTTGGGAAGACAAGTCTACAGGAACACATTTTTATAGTTTCATATATAATCTATAATAGAAAGGTAACTTGAGCCTGATTTAGTGTTGTACATAGTACAAGTAATTATATAGATTATTCTTGTACGATATACAACAATCACAGAAAAATGAGACCAGAAGAAAACACTGTCTAAATCTGGTCTTTTGCACAGTACAAGTCTTAATTTTAACCAAATTTTTAGAACTTTTTTTTTCCGCCCCAAAAAGGACATCTCCTCTTGATTGCCAAAGATCCCCCAACACCGTTAGCAAGTTCTCCCAATGATTACTTAGCCTTTCAGGCAACTATTTTTTTTTTTGTAAATGTCAAGCTACAATTTACAGCTCTTGGACTTTGGGTCTAATAGATTGAAGAGCCCTCTTATGTTCCAGAACCAAATTTATGCTCCAGAACTAAATACTTATTAACATACACTAATCAATTATTCATTATTCAACCTTTTTTAAAATATAAAGGGCAGAGCTTACTGAGCATTTCAGTAGAAGATGTGTTTTCCAATTCCATCATTATTACAATGGCTCTTCTCTGATGATTGATAGCCCACTTAGACTGACGGTAGAACTAGACATAAAATTCACAAATTATGTGTTGCAACTGTCAAATACAGAAGGAATATATGTGACATTTGAGATTGCTGTCCACACATTTCAGGATCATATTCTTCCACCTGATCACAGCCTTTCATTGGGAGGTCACATTCAGTTGAATAGTGACTAGAACACGCCTTTCATGTGCCACAACTTTCCCAAACCAGAGACTTTATATTTTATGTATGGTCTACATCATTTCTATTTAATTCTACAATTTGAAATCTAAGATATACAGAACTAGAACACCAGTGCTATTCAAACTAGATTACAGTTATCTTGTACAGATAACTCTTTATTGGTATTAATGTCATGTTTTATTCTAGTTCAGTACTCCAGACCGTAAAAATGGTAATAATTATTCCATGGATAAGTGTATTCTGAGGGATCCTTCCACCTACACATCAGCCCACTGATTTCTAGCCACTCAACCACCATTAGGAGTCTGTATTGAACACTGAGTTCATCCTGAACACCAGAACAGTCAGAAGCAGATTATGGTAGAACATGAATAAAAGCTGAATAATTTAAAGAGATGGAAACAATTTTAATGCCACTCCAGAACTAATTTTAGATGAATAAGTGCAGAATTTTATCAAGCTAGCATTAATTATCAAAGCATAAAAATATACCATAGAAATAAAAAATGAAAAAAGTTTCTCCTGCCTTTATTTGGTAAATTGTCATACTTTGTACTCAAACAAGTGATGTTATGAATTCATTTAGATTCTTACAGAAAAACTGATTTACTAAATAGAGCTATTCTTGTGCTTAACTGTGTAAATAGCTCTTAACAGTGCAAGTCAGATGAAGTGTTTTACAGGACAAGGAAGAAAACAACAACTGGGTCAAACTTAGTTTGTTCTCATATGAAGTTCTTGCTGCCATCCATCTCTTGCTTGCTTCATGCTCCATGAGATTTATGCTTCTGCCTCCCATTTAACTGTTCTAAGACCAGGGTCTATAAAGTCATCTTGGCTAGAACGCAGCAAAAAATTGAAGATGCTTATTCAGTAAGTAAGCCTTACCTGTAAGCAGAGTATCCAGACAGATACTACTGAAAGTGTAAATTCAAAGCACAAATCATGGGAATATTCATGTTGAGACACAACGATGTCTCAATCCTGATCAGATATCAAAGAACTGCCACATGTTAGTTAAAAAATGAGTAACATTGTAATGGCATAGCTGTTATGTGATCCCGACAATCTCCTTTCTTGCTCACCCTCCCCCCTTTTCTCTTACTGCCTCATCTTTTCTCTTTACCTAGTTCTACCCATGCCTCAGTACCCTGTCTTGGCTATGTAGCACAGAAATGAAATGTTTACTGCTGGTGTTTACAATGCTTCTAGCTGGCTGGAATAACAACAATGTTAATTATAAGTGATGAATCATAGATCAGATGTTAGTCAGCAATTTCTCTTGCTATTTGCAGAGCAATATTAGTCTAAAGCCTAACTTGCTCATTTCCTGCCTGGTGGTAATGAAGCATCTGAACCTTGGATGAACCTTAGGTTCAACTCCAAAGGGCCATTTGTAGAAGAAACATATTCCCCTGTACATTAGAAATTCACAGGCTGGAATATGTTAAAAATAAATCTTTTGGAACCAAGTATTCTCAAATCATATTGAAAACATGTAATTTTCACTGAAGTATTTCAGTGACAGGCACAATAAATACAACTTAAATACCATTTATAAAGTATATCTGTTCCATAAAAACATGTTTTTTGTTTACTTGTTGGGAATTGACAGAAATCATGCTTCTAAACCACAGCTTGAGGAGTCAATGTCATCTTTCTTTTTCTTATGGAACATAAGGCTCACAAAAAACAGTTTGGTTGGTTGGTGTTGGGTAAGGCAAACATACATGCTATGAATACAGCAACCAAAGATTCAAGAAATATCAAAACCTTTGCAATTCTACTACAAAAGTCATAACTACGTTATGGCAAGATGGCTCAATAAAGTACAAGAGGAAATAGTAGTCTATGATTTTCATGCAACTCTATGTAACTTCTCTTTTGCTATACTATTTCAAAACACACTACGTCATAAGAAAGAAATGTGGCTGCAAATGTATTCAATAAGATACTCTTAAAATATTGCTGGTAAGGCTTTTTAATAGGATTATATTGAAGGAAATATTATTTCACAGGTGTCTGAGATTTAGGCATTTAAATATACTTTCTTTGAAATGAAAACTAAAAATCTAAAAATAGTCTGTAAATAAAGACATTTTGGTTTAGAAATTTCAGGCTGCCACAGAAAAGAAATCTTAGGATTTCTGAAATTCTGCATTATAGTACAGATTTAAAGAAAATAAATCTGTCAAAACTATCACAAAAGAAACACAAAATATTTTATTCTGAAAACAAGGAAGTTTTTTCTTCCCCCATCACAGGCTGAAAAGCAAGAAAAACTTTACTCCTCCATTTCAGCAAATATTTTTTTTTCAAGTGAAATGTATGATGACGTACTATATAGCTAGCAAAACTACTCTCATCCATTGTAAATCTTTCCTTATGGGTTACCTGTTCCCAACATGTCAGAGGAATTTTCTGCTTTCTTCTGCATCTTCTCCTTCATTTTTATATACCTAACTGTAGATGATGTAAAGTTACCCTTAGCTAGAAATATCTATATTTAGGGTTTGAAGAAAAAACAGTGTCTTCATTTACAGTTAGTCAAAGTTGATGATTGACACAGAAGACCACAGACTGTCCTCCTTACAGCCATCTACAATAAGACAGGACAGTTGGAGTGGTGGGCATAATGCTATACTTCAAAGATTAATTTCAACTCAGGTGTTACCAAAATTATTCAATATTTTGCGAAACAATATAAAAAAACCAAGTGATTAGGCAGCAAAGGATATGATATTTTAAAGTTCAAAGGAGGAGATGAAAATAACTTAGCTTTCTGGATAACTGAGCATAAGCAGAGCAAATCAAAATGGTATGATAAGTGGGAAGATGGTCTGAGCAGGAAGACAATGACATTGAACTGACAGGGAAGTCATAGATGAGAACGCAGCAGAGCTGGTACATAAGAGTAACAAGCCATGTAGTCTGACAGATCGCACAGCAGCTTAGAAACCACTCACTGTCTGGTTTCACCTCTGCCATGTTAGGTAAACTGTGTTTTTGTTTGAGTTTCTTTCTCAAGCTGTTGTCCTGAAAAGTATTTGCTTAAAGAAAAATTAGCAAGCTAAGGAGATTTGGGGGTACAAGATTGACATATTAAGTTTTACACACCAGTAATGGCAATCATCAACCAAAAGTATCAAACTGGTAATGAAAATGTCTTAGTACAGGCAAATCACTAAGACGGGGTGTCTATTTCGGATAGAAGTAGAGAAAAAATGTTAAAAAGTAATCTATGGTTGTAGTACACAGCTTTTTATCAAAATTATGCCTGATGTTTTAGTATAGAAAAACATGGCACAGAAATTCAGCCGCTATAACTGTAAAATATTTATCAGTTACAAAAAGCTTAATAAACCCTCTCTTGTTATACAAAATTAATAAACACATTCCCAGGAAACAGCCAGATACATTATCCTTGGCTGTCATACTGTGGAGCACTATTGCTCCAGATGTGTCATGTATATTTGACATAACAACAAATTATTTCCTTTTCTAGAGAAAAAAAAGAACAAACATATGTGTTTGTGACATTTGTGTCTGTTGTGTGAGGGGAGAGGGTAGTGATCACAGCACTTCTTTGCTTAGTCTGTTCTCTGGATGCTTTAAAACACTATTGTAAAATTGCATTTATACTTTATTCTTCTCTAGAAAAACAAGCAAACAAAAACCCCCATCTTTATCTCCATCTAATTTAAATATAGCACAGGAAGGAAACAACCTAGTAGTCTTCAAATTTATGCACATGGAAATCCAAGGCATATTTACCACAAACCATGAGGATGGGTCAATTAAAAAGTACAAGGAGGAGAATGCCAGAGCTCCAGACAACTGCATGAAACAAAGTATGGACTAGCTTGAACCCAGCTATTAACTAAGTTTCCATGCTTTTAACCGCATTTTGTAACACCAAGAGGAGTGGCTACTACACCCAAGGGTCGTGCTGCCGTCGAGAGGGACCTCGACAAGCTGGAGAAATGGGCTGACAGAAGCTTCACGAAGTTAACAAGGGCAAGTGCAAAGTCCTGCACCAGTACTTCAGGCACAGAAAGATAATAGGAGCTGATGTTCCGGAAAGCAACTTTGCAGAAAGAGACTCAGGAGTCAAGGTGGATGCCAAGGTGAACATAAGCCAGGACTCTGCCCTCAAGGCTAATGGCATCCTGGGCTGCATTAGGAGGGGTGTTGCCAAGAGGCTGAGGAAGGTGATACTTTCCCTCTCCTCAGCACTGGGGAGGCCACATCTGGAGTATTGTGTCCAGTTCTGGGCCTTCCAGCACAACAGAGAAATGGAGATACTGGAGAGGTTCATCCTGAACATGAGGACACACTTTTTTAGTGTGAGGGTGACATAGCCCTGGCACAGGTTGCTCAGAGAGGTGATGGAGACTCCATCCTTGGAGATCTTCAAAAGCTGTCTGGACAGGGCCCTTGGCAACAGGCTCTTGACCTGCTTGAGCAGGGGAAGTGGACAAGGTTATCTACATGGGTCCCTTCCAACCTCAGCCATTCTGTGATTGCCAGGTAACAAGGTACAAGTCCTTCTACTCTGACAGGGCTTGGAGGAGCAGAGTCAGGGTGTCCTGTTGGCACTGAAGAGGTCACCAGGATTTCCCCACCTTTGTGCTCAGGGGGACCAGCCTCTCATCACAGGACTTGACAAGCCTGAGGCCTTTCCCCCCAACAAGACCACACAAAGATGGCCAATGTCCTGTGAAGCAGGAGCTCTCTCCCTTGGGGCCGTTTGCCATCTTCGCTGGGTGACAGTTTGGGGGCAGTCCCAGAGACCCTTGAGATGTCACCGTGTCACCTGACCTCACTGTTCTTTCACAGCTGCAGACTCTGTCCCCATGTGTTTTGCACACATAGATGGTGTGCAGGTGCAGGCTTGACCAGGACTGTGGGCTTGGGTTTGAGGCTTGACTTTGGGGACAGCAATCAGCTAAGCGATGAGCTAAGGCTGCTCATTCTGTTGCTTCTCTCATCACTGCCTGGCTGTAGGGTCCTGCACAGCATTTGTCCCAGAGCCACAGACCCCACTGAAGACTCCTGGTGAGTTCCTCTGCCTTTCCTGACCACCTCCTGCATCAGGTACCCTCTACTATCTCAAGCCATGCTGGCTATCTCGGAGCTAATGTTGGGGTCTGGGGGTACGGGACTGGTGTGCCCTGGGGGGAGCTGAGGGGACAGATGTGGAGGGCAGACCTTGGGGCTGGCTGCCCCACAGGGCTGCCTCTGCAGCTGCTGCTTTTCAGTCCTCAAAGAGGAGACCTTCTCCCATTGCTTGCCTGGGTTTGCTTTCCTTCCTCTTCCTAGTGTGAGGAAAGCTCAGGCACGTTGCACATCTGTCTTTGCAGGACTTGGTGTCAGCTGCTGAGGAAGCTCTGCAGGAGAGCTGCCATGACAGCCAGAGGGAGCCAGCATCAGAAGACAACCATGTGCCCTATCTGCCTGGGAGAAGTCAACAAGGCAGCCTGCATTGCCTTGTGCTTCCATCACTTCTGCCTTTGCTGCCATCCAGCAGTGGGCTGTGATGAGCGCTGTGTGTCCGCTCTACCTACAGGATGCCTTTCAATTGAGTCCTGTGCATGTTGCTAGCAGGTGATGAGGATGAAGAGGACTGACATGGATGTCCTGCCTGCTGCCAGAGGAACGTGGCTAGGAAGAGGTCCCAGAGTAGATCCCCAAGGCGGTGATATGTCTTGGCCAGATATGCCATGAACAACAGGATTCTAGCTCAGAGGAGGATGCCTGTAGGGCATGATGGAGTGTTGAGGGGTGACAGAGCTCCAGTGTCCCCGAAAAACACCTCCCAGCAGGCTCCTGTACCCAGCTATTCCTGGGCATGAACCCCACCAAGTGCACAGGAGTGCATGGTCAGCCCTGTGGATGGAGCCTAAATCCACAATGGCACGCTGGTGCTGCCACCCGTGCATGTCCAGCTCTCCTTTCAGAGAACCCAATAAACATCCAGTTGCTTTTTGCAGGATGTTTTTTCAAAACCAAAGAAAACCAATTGCTTTCCAACATTGTCTCAACAACACAGAAAACCCAGAAGGGAGGATTTCCTGGAGTGCGCAGTGATTTTATTTAACATAAATGCTGCAACAGATCACACTTCACTCTATACTCTCCCAGCCTCCCCCTTCCAAGCACTGGGGTAAAGGCATCCAAGCCCTAGTTGAGGCTCCTTGTTCAGGGGATGGCAAGCCCATGGACCAGTACATGCTGGGGATGTCACAGGATGTAATAAACCTGAGATTAAATCCTTACTGCAAGGCCATACAAAGATTGCAAATGAAAAAACAAGCATTAAAACTGAGGAGTCTCAACTAGGGCCCTCACCATTCAGCCCAGCTGTCTCACTCGATCTCTGCAAGTGAAAGTGAGCTTTTGCACACACATCCTAATTATTCAGTTCACCTGCCTGCTATACAGCCTCACCACCTCATCACCAGGTCTTGGTGTAACCTACTGAGATTTCTCCAAAGACACCATAGACAGTACATAGCAGATCAGGAATAAGGATGGCAAAACCCTCTGCATGGCTTAAAAAAAAAAAAAAGGTCCAAAATTTGTTACCACACTTCTTACCCAGCTGCAACTGACCTGGAAGCATACTAGCCAATGCTCTAAAGGAAGCTGAAGTCATCCCTTTCACTCACATATCAGAGCCTCTCCTGAACTGTCTATTTCATAGAGTTGGACTTCATTCAAACTAGGAGAGAGGAATCACACCAGTGATCTTACCAGTTTAAGGATTATTCAGCACAGGGAATTCTACAACTGTCTGCATAGAGTATATTCCCTTCACAGCTGTCTTTTAATTATTTCTGGATGAACATGGTCACTGAATGAGACCAGTGCACACATCCATCTTTAACACTGTGGTTCCTTCACTGTTCTTTTTGTTCTTTAAACAGGAGATTCTATGTTCAGAAAGTGAATGAGCTGAGAAATGCCTTAACTTCTGTTGATGAATAAAAACAATGCCGGTTCTGTCCTTGGGCTCGCAGATATATATAAATATATACACATATATATACACATATGCGCACACATATGATTTCATACATACAAATGTTAAAATAATGAAACTGGTTATAAGAACATCACCCACAGTACAGGGTGCTCACATTTAAAAATATCTGTCATGACACATGGAAGAAACAATGCAATGTACTACTTTTTAAGATGTCATCCAAATAGAAGTATTCCTCACTAGTGTGTTAGTCTGTGCCTTCTCCTTCTGTTACGAAAGGATGTGATTGAGGTCACGAGTTTTTGCTGAACTGTTCACTTAAAAGTAAAAAAGCTTTACCCAAGTTCCAAAGAGACTCTAGACAGGAGTTCCCATTGATGTCAGCATAGGATAAATCTAGCTGTGAACTTGGCGACTGCTTTCACGTGAAACCCTGCAAATGCTTCAGAGCTTCCTTTTCCCCTTATCTTTCATGAGAGCTATCAAATTGAAATAGTGAACTGTCAGAGACAAACATATTGGGCCAGGTTCATATGTCCTGCAATTCCAGAGTTTATGACTGCACTACATTCAGGATGAGCTTGACTCTTAGGATATTTGATGAAATGCTGATTGTTAATGAACCAGTAAGAAAAATCTTATTCTTTACATTAGCTTGGAGATCTTTACTTTTATGCAATGTAAGAGCAACTGTGCTATCACAGCCTTGATCTCTGCTTGAGAATTTCCAGTATTTTACAACTTAGAACATATAAATCAGTTTCACTCTAGATTAGCTGTTCTGCCTAATACCAACAGTATGTTTATTTACCCACAGCTTTTTAACCTTGACATGACAGATATAGTTTAAAAAAAGAACACACAAGAAACCTCACTGTTCACTTGAGAACTTAGAGAAAATAGCAATCAGTAGAAAGATGACCTGAGGTAATGACATTTGGTTGCAAACATCTTTCTGGATGCAGATAAAGTAAGAATTTGAGCCATTTATCAGAGTTGTGATTGCATTGACAGCCCAAAATGCAGGAATCTCCCACATGAGTTCCTTGGGTTACTTTTACCTCCCCTCCCACACTCTGCCCATGCTTCACACAAAGAAGCAAGTCTTTAGGAAGCATCGTGCTCTTTCCAGTATTATCACATTCTACAAAGAGGACGACTATCTCCCAAAACTTCTGTTTTAAGAATAAGTAACTGCACCCCAGAGAAGAGTTTACAGCTTCTGCACTCAAACAGTTCCACAGAAACAGAAACATTTCAAGCACCTCGTAACTCCAGATGCCTCCTGGGCTAGATTCGAGTTGTGAGTAGTTTGGAAGATCCAGAATTTGGACTTTTGTGCCCCCAGGTCTCATGTATTAAGTGTCCAAAGATTCCAGTCATACTAAATGGTTTTGGTATTAAGTGTGTCTGGCTATCTGGTCTCACTGATGAACGCAAGCTGACCTTGAAAGAGATACTTACTGGAATTTTTTCTTTTTTTTGCGTGACTGAAAACTTGGAATGCAGCTCTTTACAGTACAGTACACTTGCAGCAAGTTTAGACAGTCTAAAGCTCCCACAGCTGAAATCATGATTTCCCAAAAACAACAAAAAGAGCAAGAACAACATTAACGAAGGTATTAGCCTTATTTTGATAAAACTGTTTGTTGTAAAAGACAACCTGCTGGCTATTTACATTTAACTGATGAGCTTTGGTTTGGGTTTACATTAGGTATCATGTGATATCTTTATTTCTTCATCATTTGAGCTCTTGTTCCACTAAGGAACACTAAGAAAACCACTTCGCACTTCCTCTGGGAAGTGGTTTATTATCATTAGTTATTATATACCTGAATATTATTATAACAATATAATAATTAATATTATACCTGAATATAATATGAATACTGAAGTTTAAAAAATGAAATCCAAAACTACATTAACATAGTACACAAAAATCCTGTCATTCTATTAACAAAGCAAAGGAGAAAGAAGTAAAGAATATTAAAAAATGACAAAAACATTTGAGTTACCTCGGACATAAAAAAAAATTTTCACATCCTTCAACTAAATTGCAGCTGACCTGGAAGGATGTACTCAAAGCTTTCTAAATCCATATACTATGCTCACACCTAAATAATCTGTTGGTTTCATTGTTATTTAGTTTGGTCAGGCATGTTAATGTTGCATTGCAGTTATGACATCCTGCTTGTCTTAGCAAACTTAGCAATTACATAACTTCCAAAAGCCATACAATATCTAAAAGTGAAAACCTGCGTTGTTGGTTTGTACAACATTTGTTGATTTAACCTTGCTACAGAACTCCGTCATGTAGTCTTCCCATGGCCCATTAAAAAAAAATAAACATTTGGACTTAGAACTTGTTTCACAAAATTCAATGGTAGAGACTTTCTCAACTTTTACAAGAACAAAGCTAAACCTGACATGAGGCCTGAAAATGATGTGCATTGGAAAAAAAAAAAGGGGGGGAAAATGCAGCCTCTTCCACTGACTTAAGATTACATTTTCTCCATTTACAGATATTTTTGTAATCTCTACTTTCTTATCAGTCAATGAAGCAGAGTTATCCTGGCTTTGGAATTGTTCCTATCTTGACACAGATAAAATACACTCACATCAAACTGAGTTTGCTTTGATTACCTTTAAAAATAGAGAAAAAAAATTTTATATTGTCTATATCCACCGTGATAGAAAAAGCAGCAGAGATACATAAAAAAAAAAAAAAACAAACACCAAAACCCAAAACCATGATGTTCTGGAAAATTTCTAATGACAAGGACAATAAAGCTTTTGAACAGATCGTGTGGGACCTTATGGAGTCTGACTTTGGAGGCCTTTAAGGACATCTCTTAGTAATAATTTCAGTACAGTTGATCCTGTCTTGTGGCAGAAGCATAATTAAATGAAGTCCTGAAGTACCCTCTAGCCCTGTTTCCTGTGATTAGTAGTTTTCCCCTAGAAATTCCCATTTTAAGGAACATGTCATACAATTGTGTGACACTATCCAAGTGAATAATTTTTGCAGCACGTCCCTTTCATACAGATTTTGCAAAAGGGCCTTTGTAAATAATGCAGTTTATAATACCTGGTCAACTGAAGCTATGTTCACTCTTACATAGGTATTTTTCTCTTTCATATAGGGAAATATAAGAATTCTGAAGACTATAAGCAAGGAGGTGATAACAGAAAAAAGGTGCTGGATTTTTTGACATAATTTGTTTTCAATTATCCCATAAACATATACTTCTATAAGATAGGTGTCTTAATATTTTGAGTTTGAATTTCAATAAAACCATTTTTAATAAAGCTAAAAACTACCCTTGAGGCCTAACAAGATTTTTTTCTTTAGGTATTATGGTTTAGTCTGTTACTTATCAGACCCACAGTCTCACTAAACATCAATTTTAAGGAAAACTTGTCATTTCAGACCGCATATAGCAGGCCACTTTTCTTCTTTTCCCCTTTAACCATAGTTTTATTTTGGTTCCTTGAGACCATTAAAGCTCAAAGACAGTAGAAATTGCTTCATTTCAATATTGTGACAGTAATTTCATAATTCAAGTAGAATGGGACCAATAACAATCAAAATCAGACTCTAAGTAATTTCTGAGTTCTTCCAGACAATATGCTAAGAAACAATGCAAATTTGTCAAACAAGATAAAAGCTACTTGTTTTCACTTTAAGCTAATAAACTAACAGTTTCCAAAAGTTAATCACAAGAAAATTCTAGAACCTGATCACCATTAGGAAAAGAAAAGAGAAAATTAATTTTATATGAATTATTATTTACCTAATACTAACTTTCTCCCTGGATTCTCAAGCGAGTGTGCAGATAAGCTAACATATGCAGTCCCCTTGAATTCTGTATAAAAGAAACTACCTTTAACTTAGCAATTTTGAGGATGTTGTAAAGTTTTGTGCCAATTTCGGAGTGGGAAACATGGCAAAACTATCCTGGGAACCAACTGCAAGTAATCTGTTCTCTAGGGACAGAGGTTCTTGGTTTGACCCCAATTTTTGAGCAACTAGCAGTTGTATATTCTGCCAAGAAATGAAAAATAGCCATGCACTTACTGAAGTTTCTTTATATCATCTCAACTTGTATTTTTCCTCAGAATGAACATGTCTGACCTTGGGATACACTTCAAATAGCGTGCGGTTCCCATCCACATTTATAATGCTTTAGTTGCAAGCCTATTACCATTGCTTAACAACAAGTCTATTTTCTCAATATTAAAAATAGGAAAGGACTCATTGCCTGTAAAAATGAATTATAGCTTAGCAAATGAAAATACTTTAAAATACTTGATTTCACTTTCAGCTGTACTGCCCTGGCCTAGAATCTCACTGCAACTTGGCTAAGAATAAACTTTAGTGCCATGAGCTAAAAATCTATAAACTTAATATTTATGGTAAGCAACTTGCTGTGCAGATGCTAGTTGGCCATCACTGAGGACCTCAATGAAATTTCAAGCCTGGACATGCCACTTCATTCTTTAACAGACAGAGGACATTTAAAACTGAAGAGATGGGTCTTCTAAAATTGGATCTTTAAAGAATGCCTTGCAAATCTATTAAGAAGAGAATGTGTTTGTGAAACACTGATGTGTGTGCATACACAGAGAAATTCAAAAAAACTTTGAGAGCCTTCATTTTCTTCATTTTAAAGGATCTTAATTTTAAAGGATAGGAAAATTCCCAATTAAGACAGTAATTTTAATTGTTTAAAAGCTGAGACTGCTGTGTGCAGTCCTTAAATTTTTGCATCTGGATTCTGGGTGGTTTTGGATCCTTCTGTCTCCACCCCATAATTGATTGACCAGAAGTTGTCTGGCTTTGCCTGTCCAGTTTTCTGCAAAGTGTGTCCTCTCCAATGGACGTTCAGGGTGTTGAAAGTTATCAACTCTGGCCTGCTTTCTACATTCCCATTCAGAGAAGTTCAAGCCTGAACACACAAACTCCCTAGCAATATGTCAGCTTTGGGACAGAGATACAAGGAAGTAAATTTTCTTAATGCACTCTTCCTTTCACTGTTATTGCATAATTCTCCTCTTTCTCAGGGGAAGGTTGTCCTGTTCCAGAGGGAATAGGGTTAATTCTCCCCAGGCTCCGGCAGGGACACCGGTATTCCATCCCATGGGAGCCATGCCCAGTAGAGCTGTCTGGGGAGGGGACAGGAAGTCACCACTTGGGAGCGGGCTGGGTGTCCCGGGTCCGCAGTCATCATGTTTGTACATTCCTCTGTCTGTGTTACTGTTGCTGTTTTGCTGTTGCCTTTGCTGTTCTGTTAAACTGCCTTTGTCTCTACCCACGAGTTTTGCCTTTTTCTTCCGATTCTCCCCCACGACCGCGGAGGGGGGCGGGTTGAGAGAGCGGCCGCATGGCTCTTTGTTGCCACCTGAGGCTAAACCACGACAAAGGTAAACAGGGGAAAGGTACACAGCTGGTTCCATGCTTAGAAGAAAAAGAAAGAGCTATTCATCTTCAGATCTCATCCAAGGGAAATCGCTCCAAACTGAGCTGTCACCTCAGTAATCTCTCGTTATGAGCTTCCATTTCATTTAACCAGAAAGAACAAAAGGGCAGCAGCCACGACTAACTTCATGTGGCCACTTCATGCCTTTTCCACCTTACTGCCTGGCCTGCTTCCTATGCCTGACTCCTCAGTGCTTTTTTATGAGCATTTTCCACTGAGGGACAACACGAGGTTCTCTCTTTCCTCACTAGTTGGATCCTGAGCAGTCAAGTACATGGAATTTAACTTAACTGAATTAAGATGAAGAAAAGAATACCTTGCAAATTTATTCTTTTACCTTCCCTTCAATGTAAAAGACTCCATACCACACATTGAGTTCAACAGAAGTTAGGCATCTAAATAATTTTGACATTCTGGCCTTACACATGTCAAAAATCTAGAAGATGTAAAGCAGAAGCTAACAAACAGATATACACATAGAATCATAGAAACATCAGCTTGAAGGAACCCCTGGAAGCCATCCAGGACAAGCTAGTTGAAATCAGTCTGTGAAAAACAGCAGACTGGAGATTTTTGAGACTTGGCTACACAAAACCACGACAGACCCAAGAATGGAGTGTCCACGGCCCTGTGCACAACTTGTTCCAGAGCTGCATCACCTCCCCTTTTCCTAATAGCCAGCTTCCCAAACAGTAGACAGTGTGTAGTCACTGTCCCTTGTTATTCTGCCTGCCCCTTCTCAGAAGAGTCCAGCTCCATGATCTTTATAACACTTCCTCAAGTTACTGTTGGTTGCCATAAGATTGCCCCTTAGCCTCCTACTTGCCAGATTTAAACAAAGCCCAGCTCCTTCAAACAGTCCTTATAGGTGACATTTTCTAGGCCACCCAAGAAAAGGTTTCAAACTTTGTTACAAAGTTTCTCACCTAAATTAGAATCTGTATAAAAAGAGACATTTCTGCAACCAAGAACTTCAGGATTCCATTTCTTATTTGTATTTTCAGACATTTTGTGTTAGCACAATAAACAGTTGCATCTGAATATTCATCGTAAGTGTTCAGATGCTATTTACCTCAAGTGATTTTTTAGGTGGGTACATGCTGACATCAGAAAAAGTCAAGCTATACCTGTAGCTTGACAATAAAAGGCAACTTTTAAAAAATAGGAGAAACTAAAATTTGCACCAAATCCAGATACTCACAACTGACCAGGGTTATCAGTGTTAGCAGGGGGGAAGGGTGGAGGGAATTCCAAAACATGTCTTGGGTTTAAGACAGCTTTCAGAAGTCCTACTTGCACCCTGTAGAAACACTACGGAACCAATGTAATGATGAGACATTGCTATAGCTGAGCAAAACAGTGACTTTCCTGAGGTTGCCCCAAACAACATAAACAGAGTGAGCTGCAATAGGAAGTTTGGGGCAACAGCCCCCAAAACATATTAATATGTCAGCTACACAAGCAGAACTGCAGCGTAAAGTCTTTTCTTCCTTCCTAGCACTCTGTCTTCTGTGTAAACAAACATTAATGCTTCTTCCTTTTTACTTAATTGTGTACAGAACCTTCAATTTTTAAGTGTTTTGTAAATTAATTTCATACAGCGAGCAAAACCCATCAAGGTTGCAGAGCTCAGCACTCAAAATTTAGAGTGACATAAGTAAGTGCTCGTGTAAATGACCGAAGTATTTGTTTAACTGAGATGGTAAGAAGTGCTTTAAACTAGAAATGACAGGGAGGCAACTACCTGGGAGTTGGTGATGGACAGGGCTTACAAACAAATAGCCTAGGATGATGTAAGTGAAATGGAAAACATAATCAAAACAGGGCTTAAGTGAAGTCACTTCAAACATTTGCATGTAAGCAAGGATGTGCCTGCAAGGCACCATTACAGGGAAAGCCCCAGACCCTTTTCGGGAAATCAAGATGCTGGGGTGTCTCTCTGAAGTACCTGTACACTAATGCATACAACCTGGAGAATAAACACAAGGCATTAGAGATCTGTGTGCTATTGCAGACGTGGTAGAATGACTCGTATGACCAGAGTGCTGCAATGGTGAGATACAGGCTTTAGGATGGACAGGCTGGGAAGGTGAGGTGGGGGAGTTGCCATTTGTGTGAGAGAGCAGCAGGAGTGCGCGGAGCTCTGGGTGGGGATGGGTAACCCAACTGAGAGCTTATGGGTAAGGATTAAAGGAGTTTATGGGTAAGGATTAAAGAGCAGACAAATATGTGTGATATTGCACTGGGTGTCTGCTATAGGCTACCTGGTCAGGAAGAACAAGTGGCTGAGGCCTTCTGCAGATAGCTAGAAGTAGCCTCACGTTCACAGACCATGCTCCTCATGAGGGACTTCAACTACAGAAATATCTACTGGAGGAATAACTCAGCCAGGCATAAGCAGTCCGGGAGGTTCCTGGAGATCATCTATGACAATTTCCTGACCCAAGTGGTAGAGAAGCTAATGAGGGGAGGGACTCTGCTGGATATCATATGAGGAAAGGCTCCTTAGGGTATGTGAAGACTGAAGTGACCATGAGGTGGTAGAGGGGAGGGAGCAGGTCAAAAAACAGGATGACAGCACTGGACTTCAGGAGAGCAGACTTTGGCTGCTTCAAAGATCTGCTTGAAAGGGTTAAGGCCTTAGATGGAAGAGGGGCCCAGGAAAGCTGAGTAATATTCAAGGATCGGTTTCTTCAAGTTCAGGAACATTCCATCCCAATGAGCAGGAAGTCAAACAAAAGAGCCAACAGGCCTGTATGGGTGAACAAGGAGTTCCTGCAAAACTCTAGCGCAAAAAGTATACAGAAAGTGGAAGCAGGAACAGGTAACGTGAAAGGAATACAGACGCAGTGTCTGAGCATGCAGAGATACAGTTAAGAGAGTCAAGGCCCACCTGGAGTAATGTCAAGGGCAAGAAGGTTTTCTGTAAGTACTTAAGTAGCAAAAGGAAGACTAGGAAAACTGTGGGGCCATTGTTAAATGCAGCAGTGTCCCTTGGTAACACAGGACATGGAAAAGGCTAAGTACTGAGTGCCGCCTTCACCTCAGTCTTTACTAATAAGATTAACTTTCAGAAATCTAAAGCCTTGGAGATCAGGGAAAGTCTAAAGCAAGGAAGACTTCCCCTTGGTGGAAGATCATCAGGTTAGGGAATACTTAAGCAAACTGAACAAGTCCATGGGCCTTGATAGGATGCATGCACGAGTGCTGAGGGAGCTGATTGAAGTCACTGTGAGGACACTTTTATTATCTTTGAATGATCACTGTATATGGGAGAGATATCTGAAGACTAGAGGAAAGTTAGTGTCACTCATATCTTCAGAAAGGGCAGAAAGTAGGATCCAGGAAACTACAGGCCAGTCAGCCTCACTTCAGTCCCTAGGAAACTGATGGAGCAGCTAATTCTGGGAACCACTTCCAGGCACCTGGAGGATGAGAAAGCAATTGGGACTAGGCAGCATGGATTCAGGGCCACTAAAATGATGAAAGTAAGAGACTATCTCCCATAGGAGGAAAGGCTAAGAGAGCTGGGATTGCTTAATCTTGAGAAGAGAAGGCTCAAGGAGAATCCCATCACAGTGTACAAATATCTGCAGGGAGGCTGTAAAAAAAGGGAGAACCAAGCTCTTTCCAGTGGTGCCCAGTGACAGGACAAAAGACAATAACTCAAACTGAAACACGGTAGGTTCCTGCTGAACATAAGGAATCCCTTTCTTTTATTGTGAGGGTAACAAGCGTGGGAATATGTTGCCTAGAAGGATGGAGGAATCTCCATCCTTGGAGGTCTTCAAAAGACATCTGGATATGGTCCTGGGCAACCTGCTCTAGGTGACCTGCTTTAGCAGGGGCTCTTGGCTGAGGTGACCTCCAGGGTTCCCTTCCAACCTCAGCCATTCTGTGATTACATCATATACTGAACCTGCCTTGAGTAGAGGACAGCAAATAAAACTGAGCTCTGTTACTTTCAGTGAAAATAAGTGGTCCTGAATGAATCAGAATCCTCTCAAAAATGGTACACAGATTCAGAAACTAATGTTAAGATGAAAATATGCCTTGAAGGTGGCATGAGTGCAAGAAGTTTCAAATGAACCCGTTTTGTACTCAGGCTTGCAGATAATGAGGAAAACATTTATTCCTTTGCCTTCTCTCCTAGGCTTCAGCACACAGTTTTTGTTTGCATGTGCTCGCTCTTCTGCAAATCACCCCTGATGATCATTATCTTTAGCCTGTTTCCATCTTGGTTTTGTCCATCTTGTTTCAACAATTTTCCTCCTGTCTTTGTGTCCCCCTCCACTCTGAAACAGTTGTCTTCCCCTTTGCTCATGTTGTACCAGCCATCACATGCAAGGAAGAGTGGAGGTGAAATTTTGCTGTGTGGGCATGTATTTTCTAGGTATACAGAGCGGTTTTATGAAACATTGCATGCCTAGAGCATGTACGCAGTCAAAGCTGTGATAGACTATCATTTAAGTTGATTTTAGCTGCCCAATTCCAAGAAGCCAAATTTCTGCACATGTAGATTCAGAGTTTCCGAAACGTTATGTCAAAATTTTTCATGGGGACATGAAGGAATACTTTCCTGACAGAAAGGCCACGGCACTCTGACCAAATGTCAACTCCTTGCTCCAAAGCATGGACAGTACATAGTTAGTCAAAGAAAAGGTTGCCAGAGTTGTTTTAACATTGCAACACAATGTATTTTCTCCAGCGTTTTCTTGGAAATGGCAAAACTGTTTTGGCTGAAACTTTCTGGAAAAAAAAACCAAAGTGAGCCCAATATCATTCAATGGTAAATTTTAGCCTAAAATGTTAATATTTGGCCAAGTTGAAAGTAAGCTAATACAAAGGTATTGTAACAAGGAGGTTTGATATATCTCAATAACAGTCAATGCTGCCAATACCAGCAAAATGCAGTCCCATATGAAGGCCAGGGAACTAATGATCACCAATAGCACCGAGGAACTCCAGCCAAGACAACAAGTTGAGCAGTAATGGAAACAGACACAAACCCTTAAATTTGAAACAGGCCAGAGAACTGGTCAGTTTTAAGCATCTTTCCTGTCCTTGCACTACTCTATATAATGCGTTTTCTGCAATACTGTATAGATACACACATTATGTTCTCAGCTGATACTTGTTTCCAATAGATGCAGGTATTTCAGTCCTGATGCACCAATCACCAAACTGAGCTCAACTGAGAAAAAAAATACAGATTCAGCAATCATGGGACATGAGCTAACATAGCAGAAATGTTGTTGGTGTTTGTATTTGTAATTATAGAGTATTATTCAATACCAATACATTAAAAACTTTGCCCAAAGTCATACGGCACTAGGCCAACAAATAATGCCTAACGTACTTTATGAACTGTTTGAAAAGGAACAAATAAACAAAAAAAAGCACCATATAAGCGTAAAGTTTAGTGCATTAACTCTGCACTAAGAGTGAAATTGCACTGAAGAAAAACATGTGTTTTATTTTAAAAAGAAAACCACAAAATAGCTTTTTGGGAATACTAAACTGTAAAAACCTGGACTAAAGAATTTTATGGGTTACTGTGGTATAGGCTTCTCAGGCAATCATACCGCATCTAAATTCCTCAACTCATGATGAATAAGGCTATTAATATGAACTTAATTAGAACTAATATAATATCATAAATCAAGAATTAATCATTAGCTCTTAGTAATTTGTTTTATGGAAATTATAGGTAAGGTAATGTATAATTTAGGGTCTAAGCCATCAACACCTGAGTATATGATTCCCCCCTCTGAAAGTCTACCCTTAAATTTCACAGTTTAGGGTCTGACAGAATGACTGGATGGAAGTATATGCTTCTATTATGCAAGAGGCCAGATTACTAGACCTAATAGTCCTTTCTAGTCACTGGGTCTATTCCATTAGAGATTTAACAGGGAGAGAGCACAATTTATAACGCTGTATCCCAGGTGCGGAGTTCAAAGAGAGACCCACAGATGGCACAGAAGGTAAATGCCAGGAATACTGTGCCTGCTGCACACAAGCAACGCAAATAATCCCTGTTCAGGCGTTACTCCAGATTTAGGTAACGACCAGGCTTTTAGTATGCAGCTGGCTCCCTTTGGGCTATCAGCAGAGAAGTCCATCTTCAGGGATCACTGTGCATGAGCAGTGTTAAATGCACAGCACTCTTGGACAGCCAACTATCCAGTGCATACCATGACTCTACACTGGGAACAGCATCCACCACACATGTGCAACAAGACAGACTCTGCATCGTACATGCAGTAAGAGTGTAGATGATGTGCAGATTCTCCTGTGTTGAAGGAGTAAATCCAGTTTGTTGGACCTGTGCATAGCTGGGTGCTGTTGCCAGCCTTCATATCAAAAGCAGACCTGATGGCACTAGAAGGCATAAGGAATAGTCCGCAATTGGCCTTCATTTATAAACGCTAAATAATAATAAAAAAAAAATTAATAAAAATAGTCTGGGAAGGCTAGATACATGGCTCAACTTTGGTGCCCAAATATCTTTTGCAATGCCTCTGACCAGCATTTATTTAGGAATGGCAGGCACAAAACCCACCTAACTTCACAGACACAAATTTCCTTAGTAAAAATCCTGGAATAATTCAGGTAAAACAGGAGGCTTGGTGTCCTCTCATCCAACCCCCTTCTCAAACTAGGCCCAGCTTCGAAGTTAGATGAGGTTGCTGTAAGATTTAAAAATCTCCAAAGGTAAACATCCCACAGCCTCTGTGGGAACCTGTGCAGGGCTCAGCCACCCTCAAGGGAAGAATTTCTCCTATATCCATATGGGATGACTTTGCTTGTGTTTGTTGCTGTTACTTCTTGTCCTGTAGCTGTGGTCTTCTGCGCAGATTTTGGCTCCATCTTCTCTATAAACTCCATCAGATAGCTGAACAGAGCGGTTTGGTCCAGTTCCCCAGACCAAGCCTGCTCTCTTCCAGGCTAAACAAACCTTGTTCCCTGAGCTTCCCCTTGTACACCGTGCTCCACATCCTGGTGACCATCAACACCTTTCTTATATTGCTGGCCCAAAACTGGGTACAGAAATCCAAATGTAGCCTCAGGACTGCTGAATAAAGGGGAATAATCACCCCCACACACCTGCTGGCTACACTCTTGCTAAACCAGTCAAATAAGCAATTAGCCTTCACAGCTGAAAAGGCACATTGGCAAGCGACATTCCCCCACTTTATGCTAGCATTTGGAGCACACACTATGAAGTATGAACAAGTCCTGAGCAGATAGGTATCTAGCTTAGATCCAAATTTTGACACAATTAGAGAAAATAAGAATTTGTCTGCTTATCTTGCTCTGAGAGTTGATCTGGCAGATTTGTTTGATGCAACACAACATAAAACATCTGGGTAAGGAGGATTTTCCCTCCTTGTGTATAAAATACTCTAGTGGTGAGGTGACTCATGCACATGTGTTTTGGAGACTCAAGTTCATCTCCCGCATGAATATCAGTGGTTTTAAACTCGTGCACCTTGACAGGAAAGCACCTCACCTCTTGCCTGTCCCAGGCTAGGACCTTAACAGAGGGACAAGCATTAAATAATTTGCCTTAAATGAGATCTTTGATGAAATAGGAAATGAAATGAAGGGCTCATGTTAGGTACTCTCTGATCCCTAGTCTTTATAGTTGTTCCCATTTTCTCACTCGAGTGAAAATATAATTGATCTGTGAGAAATCTCCACCAGAACATACTGGGAGGTAAGAGAGGTTACAAATCCCCCATCTCTCCACCCTATGACTTGAAAGCTTAGAACATAAGTCTCCCATGTTCAAAGTGATTATACTTGTCAACAATTTAAGGATGCCATATCCAACCCTGACGTGGGGCAGGGATGTGCAGGGGAGGTAGAGTGTAAATAAAACCCTAAAAAACCCTAACATTGCTTCAGTTCATAAGGAAAAAAGTATGTGTGGAAAGAAAAGCTCCTGGAGATGGTTCCATGTTGTGAGACTTTAGAGGATACAGGTAATTCAATCTGAATTTGAAGAAATATTAAATATCTACTTTGAAAATAAAGCTATTATTTGAGAAAAACAAAAAAGCAATGTAAATTTTAGTTCTTTAAAAATTTTTGCTCATCAAATGTGTAAGAAAAGCTGATCAATTAAGTGGGAAAAGAGTTGCAAAATACTCCTGAATCTCCTCATTTCATTTACTTTTCTTTCTAAATTCTGACCAGAGTCCCGACACTAACTTTGACTACAAGTGGGATTTGAGTGAAAGGCTCTGTTCAAAGAAACAAAGAAGTAGTCTTCCATATATTCTGCTAATGTTTCGGTTCATCTCAGCACAAAAATTACCAAGAAAAGTTTAAAGTATGCGAACAAAGAGGAACTAAGGAAATAAAATGAAGCACGGATTAGAATAGAGGAAGGGAAGGGCAGCAAAGAGTAATAGAAGGAAGCTTTTATCTCAAGCATTTAACTTTGTGTAGATTACTCAGAAAACATCCTGAAAGTTCAGCTGTGCACCAGTTACTCCTATGGAATCTAACCCAAACTAATGAAGACAACACATATTTATCTTGGCAGCACATGCCCTTTTACATTAGGTCCGACTCCAATGATAATTATTTGACAGTGGCAGAGGAGGGTTCCCCCAGCCCCTGACCACTTGCAACCTCAGCTGAAGTCAGCAGATGCTTGCAGAGGTGTTCTTAATGTAACGCAGTCCTCTCAGTTACCTGTAGGCACTGGAGGGGACTCCCTTCAAACTATCTACGTCTCCGTTCTTTACTTAGTCTGCAAAATATAAGATAGACAAGACAACAGCAACACTTATATTTGGATATCATTTTCCAGTCATGTGTAATGCATATTAATGTAACGGCTTCTCAAAACTACAGCCATAAAGCTGCTCTCTACAGTGTATGCTGAATAACTAGTACTATTAGTACCAGTACTAAAAATAGCTATACAATTGATTACTTATGTATGGTATTCTTAACTGAGGAGGTATGAAAAGCTTCCAGAAGCCACCAGTAAGATTCCCCAGGCATTTCTGCAACTCTCTATATCTCATTCTGGGATTTTCAGCTTACTGAGGGAAAGGTGTTCTGCTGGACTCACATTGCATAAAAATTGGCGTCATATTTCCCCCATCCTCCCAACGGTTTGCTACCAGCTCCATGTTTACAGAACTCACTGAGGTTTCAGGAGATTTAAATCTAAAAAACTCTTCCAGCCCTGTCCCATAATTCTCAGGAGATTGTTTAAATACCAGGCCCTCTAAATACTGCCCACTCACAGCAATACCATAAACGATAGGCTTTAGCCTGATGGCCTTAGTCATCTGGGCTAATGACAATTATTCTATGCAGAAAGGTGAGAGTTTCAGTAAGAAGAACTAAGAAAATGCCACAATATCCAACAGGCCGATGCTCAGAGCTCCTCAGTAGGAAGCTCAGACAAAAGGGCAGCTGCCACCTCCAGGGAGATATTCCAGCTCCTTAGCTAGCAGATGAAGGCAGTTGCTGGCTGCAAAGGGGTTAACATGTTTCCTGAACACCAAAGCAAAGGCCCAAGTTCCCCTGAAGCTAAGCACCAAGAACTTTCAGCATTTTGTACCTACCTCATTTAGGTAGATCCCTACCCAACAAATGCATCCTAAAGAGTTAAGCCTTTTCCACATGCTGAAGATGAACAGAATAAAGTTCACCCTGTGGTCTTCTTAGGTAGCTGGAAATGTGAGAGCTGAACCAAGTCCTTTTTTTGTGTGTTCTCTCCAGCTCTCTACTTGGGACAAGAAGCTGCCAATGGCAACTCAGCTCATCATGAACAATAAAACTGTCAAGGACAATAGTGGTCTCATGAGAGAGGATCATCTCTGCATTTGGCTGGGTCAACAGAAAATCTCCCACTAAGAGGCAATTAACCGTGAACTTGGCAGTCACACCACTGTGACATGATGAAAGACATGGAAAAAGAACTATCTACGCTAACAGAATATGGTGACAGACAGGGGGAAGAGGGAGGAGGGGTATGAAAATGAAAAGTCATCATGTTCCAAAGGAGCAAGGAACAAATTGCCTTATGGATTTATTACATGCTCAGTTTCTATAGCAATTAGCATAACATAAATATATTAGATATACTAACCTTCAAATAGGGGGCAGATGTTACAGCTCTGATCTAAATGTGCAAGGGGTACTATGCCACGAGTTCATAGCTGTAAGTGCCGATGCCTCCCACTGTGTGTTGCAATGGCACTAAAGCCCTGGATAAATCTGTAGCTGTCTGTATCTGGGAACTCAAAATAAGTTGCCAAGTTGATTTTGTAGGCTCTTGGGTCTGGGCCTTAATACATCATGATTTATAGTTTGACTTAAAGGCAGATGCATTTCCATTTCTGGACTATGTCTGACACGCTGAATGTGCTCATCTAGAAACAGTATTTTTAGGAAGAAATTGTTCCAGACATTTGGAAGAAGGCCTTTGCGCCCAAGTTTTCAATAACTCAGTAGCGGGTGTCCAAGCCTTTGCAATGGATCAGACAGTCACATCAGTAAAGCATGTCTCAGAATTTTCCCTGCTTCAGGATTTTTTTATTTACTAGAATGTCATTTTTACCAAGGGCAGCTGACGTTTTCTAGAGTGCCAGACACTATTGACTCTATTAATCTCAGGCAAGTAAGTTGAGCCTGCAGATGTATTTGTCTGCTGTAGTCAAACCTAGCTGATGGACTTGGGGGTTTTGGAAGAACTTTTTTATGGTTTCTGTGTGTGCAGGCAGTGTGGGGATCATCTGCGTTAATTTTCCAGGCCAAGGTGCCAACACCCACTAACAAACTAACTTAGCTGGTCTGGTTGTTACAACAACAAATGATCAGTTCAGATTCCTGATCTTTCTGTTTAAAGAACAGAACTAGTTGTCATCTGCAATTCTGCAGGAAACTGAAGGGAGGAAACAGAAGGGACAACAGAAATGATCTGGCAAAAAACAAAGAAAACTGTGTCCAAATTGAAAAATAAAAAATCTGAGAAAGAGGATACACACGAAGAAGTAAAATACTAGTAGGTACAAAGCAAGGAGGCTATATGCATATTAAAAACAATGACCAGTGAAACAACTCAGAGACTAAATAAGTTGTGTACAGTTTTCGGATTGCTAGCAGCACTTATGTGAGACTTCATACTTAACTTTGCCCACTAGCAGGATTTCTAACTTTACAGGTTTAAGTTTTCTTTGGTCATCTGTATGTGCTAGTGTTCAGCAGATGTTTGCAGTTCTTTAGTTGGGATAGCATTTTGAATTTGAACAGGAACCTTTTGCTATTCAAGGTCCTACAGCATTTTTCTTCCTGGACCAGTTACCAGGTGTATGTATGCTTTTGAACAGAAAGAGGGAGGGGAGAAGGGAGGAAATCCGGAGAAATTAAGTGCATTTGAGGGGTTTTTGACTCATTACTACCACTATATCTGGAAACAAATTAGACTTTTGAAACCATTCTGACTTTCTGAAAAAGATGCAAGTTTTTTGTGACTACAGAAAAAAACAGGATTAATATAACGGGTTAATTTCAAGTTTACAAGAAGAAAATAGCCTAAATTAAGACTTCCCAAGTTGTGGCTCCTGCATGGGAAGTCATTGAGTTTCTTACCTCCCTGAACTATTTGCCAAAAGACTTCACACACAAACAATTCAAGTTTTCTAAAATTAGCTTTTAAAAAGTTATTTTTGTTCCCACAGCTATGTCTCCATGAAAACTCAGTCTTATATTATAAGCAAAGGAATGCAATTCATGCAAATAAGCTGTGTTAGAAATGAAGTTTGTAAAGCAAAAAATAGGACAAGACTTCTAAAATAATTCCTAGGAAGACTGAGAGTCTCAAGTGTTTGTGCATCATACCAGCCTTCCATTCTGCCGTGCTCTTGTAACTTGCCCAGTATGTTGGGCAAGAGCAGATACCTTTGGCTGCCCTCAGAAAACTGTGTACAGCGCAAGTTAAACAAGAAAGTAATTGCATTATTTGTATTTTAAAAATAATCTTTCTGCTTTTGCTATCAGTCAGAGACTACTAATAATTGTTAGAGACTACTAGTAATTGATTTAAGTCTCTCAAATACGATGAGACAGTTTTAGCCGCCAGCACACCTACATCAAATGCAGGATCTATACCAGGGATTGCAGTGATTTGCTTTATGAGATCAGGTCTTTGTCCAGATCTCCCTGTTCAGCCTGCTGAATTCAACCCTTCAGCCGCATGTGAATATCTCTCTCATCCCCGGAGGCCAACAGAACCTACCATCCCTGCACCCAGGTGGGGGAAAGCGGGGTAAAGCTTGTTTTGTTGTTGTTGTTCTATGAAAGAAAATAATCTGTGAGAACAGTGTGGTATGAAGTTATCAGCTCAGATCAGCTTTACAGAAATCTAAAATGGCTAAAGGTTCCCCACTCCCTCATAAACCATTTACATAAGAGCTGTTTATGACTTCTCAGCATTGCGCATAACCACTTCAAGCCACAGCTCAGCCATTAGACTTTACCTCAGCTCAGCAGGTCTGGCCGAAACAGCACTTGGCAATGGGTCTCTGGGGGAAATGGGGCCTCTGTAAGACAGAGTGGTAATTTGGTGGCTTCCCCACTCAGGGTTAGCGCTGGCTTCCTTCCACAGGACAGCACAAAAGGGTGCTGTGCTAATTCAGGTGCTCAGATAAGAAATAAAACCCACACCTTCATCGTCAGTGAACAGGAAAAAACCCTGCGAGTTTCCCCCCTCCCTGCAGCCTTCAGACACAGCAGTGCTCTTCCATCCAGCGCAACAAAGGGGCTGCTTCTAAAATAACAAGCAGCATTTCCTTTCCAAATTTCTGTTTTCCTGAAGCGTGTACGTAGACATGCCTCTCCATCAGGGCTGCCTATGTCCCAAAGCACAGTGGCACACCACTAATCTTCAGTGAACTTCACCAAACGCAGGCCAGGGAGCCTGGTATCTGAAGACAGGAAATACCACCACCGACTCCATGATAAGCAGCTCTGCAACATTAACGAGACAGGGATGATGTTATCATCTCTGCTC
Source organism: Dromas ardeola (assembly GCA_013398915.1). Lineage (NCBI taxonomy): Eukaryota > Metazoa > Chordata > Aves > Charadriiformes > Dromadidae > Dromas > Dromas ardeola. Next base: position 39,854 of record VYZM01013935.1, on the reverse strand, counting down.
ATGCAGCCCAGTAGAGGAAGCAGAAAGCTAGAGCCCAAGAAGGAAGGGTCAGATCCAGCAGGATGATCGCTTTCCCCGTGCTGAGCATGAGATTCAGAATAAGCTTTCTGCAAGCTTTCTGTGTGGCATGCTGAAGCCAGGCCTGTATCCCTCGCACTCTGCAGCACTGTGTCACAGCATCTCTACTTTTCTCTGTGCTAGATGTACACAGTCAGGAGACTGCTATCACCTCCCAGCCCATAGCTCCTGGGATCACAGCACAAGCAAGGCTGTCTTGATGTAGGTGCATCACTACAGCATGTTAACAAGGAGGCATATTTTCTATTCTCCCTTCTAGCAAGTCCCCGTGGACATGGCCATCACGGTGCTGTAGGACAACTAACTTACCAGGTCTTGTAGAGAGCTTGTCACTTGTAAAGGAAAGGAGAGAGATGGCCCAAGGAGGTCTCCCCACACACCTTGATGAGTGAGATGGTGTGCAGCAGTTGCTCTTATATCTCCATCTGGGATGGCACGCTGTGGCAGACCGTGCCAAGCCTAGCCAGGATCTTGCATCCAACGTCAACCTCTTTGGAAACCTTTGCAGAAGGCCACTCTAAACCACCATGTGCGGTCATTAACCTAGGCCCCTTCAGGGTTCATTAGCAACCCCAGGGTTGCTTTCCACCAGAAACTTTTCCAGAAGATCTGACTAACAAAGTACCCAAGTTTGCTGGGGCCTTCCTCTGCATTTGGAAAGCAGAGCAGTCAAATATGTTCACAGCAGGGTTCCCAAAGTATAAGTTCAAGTCTTGCTTTGGACTTGACCAAAGTGTATTTTGGGTTACAGCTTGCATAGCTCTTCAATAGGCTGTTGACCTCAGACCAGCAAGCCTTACCCTCATTGGCCTTCATGTATGAGTTTATCCTAATAAACTAAACTTGGCCAAGGTTTGAGGCTCAAGCCCTGACATGCAACTACAGTGTAACTGTTAACACAGCTCTCAACATAGTTTTGGCCTATGCCAACCAGTATTGCCCCAGCACTTCAGGGAATGGGAGCAGCCCTCCTCTTGTGTTGACAGGCAGTACAGACAAGGCCACTGAGGCTTTCTGGTGCAATGTGGATGGAGAGGGTCTGCATGGACTCATACTCTTATACCCAGGATGGAGTCCTGGCCCATTTTAATTTACTGGTGAGGATATAACTGATGGGAAGAGTCAGAGTGACTTGCCCTTGCTCTGCTGCTCTGCTTTCTCCTCAGCTCCCATAACTCCATCTTTTTGTCTTGCCCCTCCTAAAATTTTCTTCCATTTTCAGATTGTCCTCCTAGTAGGATCAAATTGAACATAATCCACTCCAACAGTTTCCTCCAGATTTATAAAAAGCAAAATAAAAAAGTCGATTTCCTTCTGGGTTTTGTGCTTAGCATTGCTTCCCAGGCAGTCAGTCACCCAGTACCAGATGATCCTTTTCATGCTACTGTTAGTTACTAACACCATTAGCCTCACCACCCTATTATAGTAGTTTGGTAGGGGTAAATTCCAAGGCAACTAAGTTGTCATTCTTTTCTTTCCCATGAGACAGTTGACATTCCTCTCTTCATTTTTCCTGGGCTTCAGAGCAAATAGAAACTTTTCTGGGAAATGATGCAAGGCTTTCTTTCCTCTCCTGCCAATCCTGTTCTCCTAAACCTGTCCTACAGTTTTGCATCAGGCTGCAACAGTTGTGTGCAGTCAACACTTAGATAGCAGTAAAACAGCTTTCCTGAGGAAACAGCACAAATTTCCTGACTGATGAGGTAGACTCTTCTATGGTATGTTTTAAACTACCTCCTCATACCTCTCCGTCTCTACCAGCAGAATGTCCTACCTGCAGCTCCTGTTCAACTTTGTTTTATTTCAGCATAGATGCGTTTTTCAGTACTAGCAGATGTTTACTGTATCTGACATGCCATGGAACAACAGTGACATCCATTGGCTAAAGTAAACCCAAGCTAGAATTGTTCATTACACAAGAATTATTTTTAATAGAAAAAGTATGTTTGATCTAAGTTATTCTACTACATTTTTACGTGATCTATAGTTATCAATGTTTTAGGAGTGTCATAGGAGGTAAGCTAAGTTTCACATTTTTCACCTTAGGTCTTCCCTGACAAGTGATCAGTAAGCTTGTCTTGCCTAGGAGAAAATGCACACTTAACGCCAAATATCTACAACTTGAGAGATATCTCATTTTTTAGATGCTGAAACACTGAAACCTCAAAAGCTCAAGCAAATACTAAAGACATCTGAAAATATTTGTGAGGCACAGATAAAATTATGTGTGGTCTTTCTATCCTGGTACGTACGGTCCAAAGGCTAGACCGTAACTCCACTTTGAACTGAGGGAACTGAGCCCCTGACCTTTTTTTTCTCCCTCCCTTTTTCCCCCTCCTCCTTTCATCAGAAGATATTTTCTTTAGTAGCTTTAGTAGCTTTTCAAGGAAAAGGCTCTAAGCTGCCCACAATTTGAGAGGCTGTTGGCATCAAAACCAGTCACAGCATTCCAATCACACTTGCAGTAAGTTTTAAGGACAGAGGTGGTATAAATTTCTCCAATTCTGCTGGCACGCTCAAAGGCAGCATGAATCATTCAGGATGCAGAGTTGTGCTGGCTGCTCAGGTTGCCCACCATGATACTCAACTATTTTTTTCATACTGTCGTTCCACAAGAGAGAATCCTTATTTCTAAAGATATGACTTTTCTCTTCAGAGATATGGTTCTTTTTTTGTCAGAGGAAATATTTTAAAGTTGGTTGCATTAAAACACATGGTATTTCTTTGCAATCAGTTATAAATCATTCCATGGCATCCTCCATCAACCATCATCTTCTTCCCCATGCCACAGTCTTCATGTCATCAGCCACTTTTATCAGTAGCAAGATTGTTTTTTTCTTCCTGGTAAGATATTAGTATACTGCAGAATTAAAATACAAATGCAATTATTGTTCCTCACTGAGTTATATCCAAGTGTTAAGGTCAATTATAATCTAATTCTTAACCTACCTATACTAAGAAACTAGAAAACTGCAAACATAAATAAATGTTGCAGGCTGCTATACCAGATACTTTTCAGAAGCTCAGCATTACCTATTTGTTGTTGACCAAAGCTTTCATTAAAGCAGAAGAAATTACATTTGCTTTGCAATATCTACTCTCCACAAACCTATGCTGACTGGTGGAATTACATTGTTCTTCTTCGGCTGTGTGACAGAGCTCAGAGAGTTGTGATCAGCAGCACAGTGTAGTTGGAGGCCTGTAACCAGTGGTGTCCCCCAGGTGTCAATACTTGGTCCAATTTTGTTCAATATATTCATTAATGACCTGGATGAGGGGACAGAGTGTATCCTCAGCAAATTTGCTGATGATACCAAACTGGGAGGGGTGGCTGACACCCCAGAGGGCTGTGCCGCCATCCAGCGTGACCTGGACAGGCTGGAGAGCTCGGCAGAGAAGAACCTAATGAGGTTCAACAAAAGCAAGTGCAAGGTCCTGCACCTGGGGAGGAAGAATGCTAAGCACCAGTATAGGTTAGGGGTGGACCTGCTGGGAAGTAGTTCTGAGGAGAGGGATCTGGGGGTCCTAGTAGACAGTAAATTATCCATGAGCAAGCAATGTGCCCTTGTTGCCAAAAAGGCCAATGGAATCCTGGGTTGCATAGGGAAGAGTGTGGCCAGTAGGTCGAAGGAGGTCATTCTCCCCCTCTACTCTGCACTGGTGAGGCCACAACTGGAATACTGTGTCCAGTTCTGGGCTCCCCAGTTCGAAAGGGACAGGGAACTGCTGGAGCGAGTCCAGTGAAGGGCAACAAAGATGATTGAGGGATTGGAGCATCTCCCTTAGGAGGAAAGGCTGAGAGAGCTGGGACTCTTTAGCCTGGAGAAGAGAAGGCTGAGGGGAGACCTTATTAATGTTTACAAGTATCTAAAGGGTGGGTTTAAGGAGGATGCAGCCGGGCTCTTTTCAGTGGTTCCCAGTAACAGGAGGAGGGACAATGGGCACAAGCTGGAACATAGGAAGTTCTGATCGAATATGAGAAAAAACTTCTCTACGGTGAGGGTGACAGAGCACTGGAACAGGCTGCCCAGGGAGGTTGTGGAGTCCCCTTCTCTGGAGACTTTCAAGACCCGCCTGGGTGCAGTCCTGAGTAATGTGCTCTAGGCAATCCTGCTTTAGCAGGGGAGTTGGGCTAGATGATCTCTAGAGGTCCCGTCCAACTCTGAAGATTCCATGATTCCGTGATTCTTTGTTGTCTGAGGCTTCATTAATCTACTTGGCATACTGTAGGCTATAATTGTGCTGGCTAGCCTGTTAACTTCTCCTAGAGTTCGGTGCAATGTTAACCTTCTTCATTTCTCTTCTTTGTCTGTTCCATGCTGTACTAAGTTTTACTAAAAATTAGCAGTAATATCCCAGAGAGTTTTTTGGACAGTTTTTATAAATTCCTTCTATACAATAGGATTCCTCACAAAAATACTGTAAGAGAGAGATAGAAGGAGAAATCCCTGCAGTACAGCATTCCACAAAATTCTTGTTTTAAATAAAAAGTATATCCTCAATTATGATGTAAGTGAATATTTTTTCCTCTCTCTTCCTCCAAACACAGAATAGCCCTCCGGTTAGACCCTGCTCTGTCTTGCTTGTGATAATTCTAATTTCTGAACACATCAGGCTGGCATAGAGCACCATATTCTCTCTGCTGTTTGCTCTCTAGTTATTCATCGTGGCTCTTGAGCACAGTTTTTAGTGGGCAGTTCATGGCTGAGTACTGCTATAGCGCATATCAGGGAGGAGAAGCTGGGCTGTCCAAGTCCTTTAACAGATGATACTGTGCTTGATTTATTTCAGGAGTATCTTGTATGGAAATCTGCAATGACTACTGCATAATGGAGATGATAAATCACCTGAAAATATTATCCTTACAATTTTTAGGGACAATATATGGTCCCTATGATGACAAAGTGAACTCTCGTTGCAAGTTTCCCTTTTTTTAATTTTTCCAGCCTCTAATGAGTTTAAAATAATTTCACTATTTACCTTTGGTTATCCTTCAATTGGCAAGCTTCCTTGTTATTACCTTGTAACAGTGGAGGTAAAGAAGTGACAAAAGTGACTCCCACAGCTATTCCAGCTTCTGTTCCAGTGTTAGTCTTACTCCCCACAGTGGAACACAGGAATGGAGTAGCTGACTTCTTAAAAAAAATCATTATCATTCCTATTTTTTACTAAGAATTTGCTACTCTTTACTGCTTTAGCTTTTGTTTTTATAAGAACTTTTACTGCTTCTTTCCTGGTGGTGTGTCTGTGGAGCTGGTATGTGCTTTGGCTTGCCACCATTTCTTTCTCGTTCTCCCTCAATACACACAATTACATGCTACCTCGTTTACACAAGTGTAATATAAGTTTGCCTTGAAACTGGCAATAGAAACTGAGGTTTGTAATAAAGAGTACAACAGATCTATCTGCAATGTTACAGTCAACATATGACTTGCTGACAAATACAGGCTTGGTAAAAAAAATTGGCTATGGTTTATACAAGCATCCAGAACGCTCTTATTCTTAACGTGGGATTTTAAAAGTTTTGATCTTGTGTTGGATTCTAACAATATGCTGCCAGTTTCAAGCAAAAAATTAATCAAAGATTTCCTACTAAAATCCTGTCAGCTGCATACAGAGGGTCAGCAAGTTCAGCCGAGTGCAGAAAAGTGACAAGCATGCTGTGTGAAATGCTCCATTATGCCAAACTGACCTTCCAGAGGAAATGAAATAAATGTCATATTTACTCACGTCAGACGGATGAGACAGAAGGGTTTACAGTATTCAATAGGAGGCTTAACGAAAACAGTAAAGTAGGAGAAGCACAGAAATAAAAGAAAAATTGAAAGACTTACTGGTCCATAACCATACCCTTTCATTTCGGAAATATTTCTTTTTCCTGGACAGTTGTATTATACTAAGTGTCTCATTTAAAAGAAATCAGCAAATTTAAAACAAAGTACTTAGATATCTGTAGAGACAGGTTGAAGCTTATTGAAAGCTGGGTAAAGAGTACAAAACCCAGAGGAGCAGTTTGGTGAATCACCCCTTCTCCTTTAGTGAAAAACAGACAGTTATCCAAAACAAAATGTTATAGCCTATTCTACTCAAACCTGTTTGTTTAGATCCACAAGTATCCCAGCTAATATCAGATCGGAGTGTAACAGAAACACAGACATCTTTCCCGTTTATATTTTAGCTCACCAACCACATCAAAGACATCGATGAATTGCACAGTACTATTTATATGACTGGTCTGTTATATGGGAGGAAAAGTCTGTTTACGAGTTCCTTACTAAGTGGACTGCTGTGAATGTTGATGTAAGCCTGTCAGTGGGGGCATTTCTCTGAGAGGGACAGATGATGAGCAATGTCCTCCAGCCGACCACATTGAAGGTACACTGATGACACTTGAACTTCGTGCGAACCTGGATGTGGCTGAGAATCTTTACAAAGTACAAATGTATTGGAAGGAAAATCACTGTCATAGAACCTCCTTTGGAACCAAAAATCAACAGGCTGCTTGAATAAGGAAACGATATTGCTAACAAAGATCATAATTTAGATAAATCTTTAAGCTGGATCATTCCAGCTTTGCATCTTCACTCAAGAATGCAATTTAGTAACGCACTTACAGGCATGCTGCGGTGAGAGATAGTAGTGCAGGCAATAAGGTTTCTCTGGGTCTACTTGGACTAAGCTTCTTTCCCACGTTCAATGAAATGTGCAGAGATCCAGCACGCAGCGTAATCTCCTGTAGCCCCGTGCAATACCCTCCATTGCAAGTGTGGGAGGAGACCTCCCCAGACTCCAGCACCATCAGGTTCAAGAGGAGATAAGTGTGTCCTTAAACACTTGAGCAGGAATGCTTTTCTGAAACAGAGCCAGAAGGAGCAGCCAATATCTCCAAGGAGCCTGAGGAAACTCTCCTAGTTAAGAGAAATGTGCTTTTAAATGATTTTTCATTTCCCTGATGCTCTCTTTCACTCATATATTTTCTACTTAGGAGGATATGGGGATGAGAACAAGATTTTTATTTAATGAGTTCATCTAATCCCTCTCTGATCTCTCAGCCTACATTAGTAATCCCTGCTAAGAGGAAAAACATTAACTTTTCCAGCAACTGGATGCACTATTAAAAACAAGCTCATGCAACAGAGCAAGGGAAAAACACATATGTTCTCTAAACTATGTTCAAGTGTCTAAAAGGTGGGAAAAGACTTCCCAATTGATATACAAAAATAAATTTTTATGATTCTACCTTTAATTGAAGCAACATAACAAGTGCTTAGCACTCGCTGTAGCTACATGTTTAAAAGCTTTGCTTCTATATTTGGTATTGATTTACTTGTTTTACCATTTTTACATAGGAGGATGCTAAAAACAGGATGTCTATTTTTGCTGTACACCCTCATTTTCTCCTGTCTTTGAAATACTCTCTAGCAACATGAAAGAGTATCATTACTAGATCAAAGAAAGCCAATATCCTTAATCTAGTTAATACTTACATACACCACTGAGGGGTAAATTATGGGTGAGGATCATGAAGCAATTAAAGGCACAAAACTCTGATACACACTAAACTTCCAAGATTAGAAACCAAGTAATCATACCTCATTGCTATTGTATACCAGTATTTCTATAAACACAGAAAACCTCATCTGGAGCCCACAGATTTCAGCAAAAGGGCTTCTTGCAGGGGTCAGTAGATATTGAAACAGGCTTTGGGGCACTGCTAAGTGCCACTGCTAAGATCTATTATTGTCTTTGGTCCAGATCCTGAAACAGCATCTAGGAACCTAATTCCTTCCAGATCCCTGTGGGAATGAAGAGTCAAAAGAGGCAACATTCTAAAAACTGTTTCTGATTCAAGGCCCGGCTCATTTAATCTCTCAGGGCAGAGCTAAGGATTTACTTCAGGAAAGCCAAACACACAAAGAGCACTGCAGGACAGGCTCTCCAGTGGTCAAAGTTTTCGGCTGCAGAAAGCACGAACGAAAAATCTCCCTTAGCTCAAGGGCACAGGGACTCCTGTTCATTTTCCAGTGTTTATCACTTTGCCAGTTTATCACCAGTTCCTCCTGTTTAGAGCACTAAGCTCTGGGGAACTTCCACATTAGAAGACTATGCAAATGGGCATATGCATTTCATTTCATCTGGCAAGAGAGACTAGGAGCAAGTGCCTGAAGAAAAAAGGAAAAGAACATGTGCTCTACTCCTCTGTCTACCCTCCAGGTTTCCAGCAATTTATGGCCAAGGGAATTTTGTATCTATGCCTTCATGGAAGGAAACTTCATTGATGTGACTAATCGCTTTTAAAGCCTGACTTCTTTGCCTTCACAGCTTTCTATATTGTGAGGTCCTGCAGGTTGCTCACATGGGGTGTGAAGTAAACTGCATTTCTTTCTTCTGAACTTGCTACCATACTCTTCTTGCACTATGTGAAGTAGCAAAAAGTTGCAAGGAATAGTGTGAAAACTGTGAGCCGGCTTCACTGGTTCACTATCTTCTTCGTTAGCTGTGACGGATGCACTCCTCCTGTTCGAACTACCTGAACTTTGGTCCAGCAAGTAGACCTAATCAAAGTAAATCCTATTGTGTGAGGCTATCAGTGAGAACTTAACACCAAATCCCAAAAAAAAAGTTTGGCTGGAGACTGGGCTGAAAAGCAGAGGAAACTGCATTAACGCAAACAAAAATCTGACTGCAAATCAACCACGTTATGCTATGAATATCTGCAACCATCAGGTCCTTTTGAGCTCTCCCTCCATATCAGTTGGCTGCACAGTGGTGATTTCCCCCTCAGCAGGGATCTTCTCAAGGTTGCTCCTCAAGGCTGAGAGATCCCTTACCTGACACCAGACATCGATGTGTTAGTAGGTGAGATTTTTGGCATGCACGTAACATTTAAGAGAAATACAGTAAGCTTATGCAATAATCTTTGTATCCCATGCTAACAAAATGTAGTAAATAGCATTGACCACCAATCCATCTGTACTGATTAAATATGTTACATACCTAAATTTACTGATTAGAACTCAGTAAACTAACTGCTAGATCAGATCTGTCTGAGTGATCTCTAACTTTTCTGCAACGCTAGTTGCCCTAAACGAGAAGCCTGTGCTCCCTATTTAGTCACTACAGTCTCCATAGTGTGGATCTCATCTCAGGGGTTTTGTTAGTCACAGCCTCGGACATTTATTTCTAGAACCTTCTTGGAGGCGCCCACTCCTGCAGAGCCTGAAGCAGCAAAATGCTGCCGTGTGCGACACTGCCCTCTGCTCCTGCAGCAAAGGCTGGCTGTTCGCTGCCAGCCAAAGTATAACTGCAACTACAGCACACTGTCCCAACCAGCCGCTAACAAGCGCACACGGATTTGAACAAATCTTTCACCTAATTCAGCTTTTAGACAAAGCCAAGCCATACGCTTGGCATGCATCAGCAGCATCTCTTGTCAAATGCCACTTCCTTGACATTTCTGTCCCCACTGACAGGTCCTGCTCGTAAAGCATACCAGCACAAATACCGTCCACTGTAAACAAGGATCAGCATCATTTACACTGATGTAACTGAGATCAAAGCGCGTCCTTCCCACACACCACAAAAACAAAGATATGGTACTGTTTATTTTTGTGTAGTGTCAAGTCTTCGGAGTCAGAGTCATTACTATTTACAGATGTCACAAAAAGAAAGGCTGAATGAGGATGTTTGACAAGGTCACGGGAAAGAGGATGATTTGCGTGCTGATATGCCTAGGGAGAAATATGTCTTTATTCCATAACGAAAGCCCTGTCAGCAGCGTGATGGCTGATATAATGAATAGAAGTTGCAGCGGCTGCTGCTGACTACAGAAAGGATGTGACCACAAAGATGGAAAGAAGCAGGTCAATTAGATGAACCCAAGAGAGTTCAAAAAGGGCAAGCAACTGAAAGCGGCTCATGCATGTTCACTCATACGGAACATTTTTAAGGAAAAAGTCATTTTTGAGCAGATAAATGACAAATCCTGGCAGTGTCAGGCTGTTTTTTTCCAAGATTGTTTCTCCTCCTACTGCAGTTCAGTCTGACAATTTGAGCTACGATACAAAAGTTTTAAGATGCTGGCACCAGGGCTTCATATAGTAAGTGAAAATGAGTTCTTCCATTGACATCAGAGGTTAAAGATTTAATCCACAGGACGCTGGTACTGGCCAGGCTCTTCGCGCTTGCAGTTTCACAAACAGGCTGTCCCCACTATGAGCTCCTATCCTCTGCTCATGTGAACTCTCATGCCCACAAACTGAGCGGGGAGGCCGATTAACACATCCATTGAACAGTAACTATTTTTCTGGCAATTTCTCAGTTCATTGGTTTGACTGAAAGCAGCTCAGCCCTCAGTAGCTTATGCAGGGGTAACGGTAACACTTCTTTCAGAGGAAGCCCTTCACTTCACCTTTAACCTACCAAACTCAAGTCTCCTTATGTGAAGTTTGTGAGGAGACTTATGAGTAAAACTTACATTTGTGGAATGTATAGTTATCAAGAAATTGAGTTCCAGTAGGGCTTTCAAGGGCTTTCACAGCGTGCTCAGCAGAAAATAGTTCTTCAACTTTAATGAAAAAAACTGAAAGGGGGAAGTGTGATCACTCTTGTTATCCTGTCCTTACAGTATAATGGGGATGATTCCCTCAGCTCAAACTCAACAAGGTGCAGATGTTCAGTATAAAAGCACCGAGACTGGCCCATTGAAGTTTCCCACTTGAGAAGCAGAACGTAAGCTCAAAGTAGGAGCATATATCAATCTGGTTATACTAAGAAAAATAATCTTCCTATGAACTTTGGTAGTGAAATATGTGGGAAGTAGAGGAAAAAGTTATCAGGGCACTCCAGCCTTAGCAGCAGTCAAGAGCAAATGTCCTCTGTAGAACAATAGTGAAATATGATGAAAGACAGAAGCAAACGAAGGAACTGGGAAATACTGGTGAGGCTTCACTGAATGTTGCTTACAGGGCCAGCTGTTTGTGTTGAAGGGAGGTAACTTCAAATCTAACCAATCTTAGTGTCTCTTTCAGACTGTCTCAACCGTGTCTCTTTCAGACTGTCTGTATCCTCCCACTAACACACTTCAAGGTAAATGAAAAAATCAAATAGTTGGTGCTAGCATCATACAAACTTAAAGATCATGCATCTCAGTAAGAATCCCCCCCAAAAAATATTAAGTTTCTTCACTTATTTATATCTGTATCTAGTCCTCAAGATTCAGAAGAGATCTCCAATGCTGCTTTTACCGAATTACATTTACTCCTTAAGTCTGGAAACTGCCAGAACTCTCTTACAAAATGACACAGGATGTGAACACACACAATGTCCTAATTCAGACCAGAAGTATCACCTAGCTCATTATACTAGGGCTAGTAAGTCATGTTTAGGGAAGGGCTAAGAAACATTGTAATGGTCCTTTTCCCCCATGCCCCCCACAAAAGGTTGACTGGAGGTTTGAGTTGTTTGCTTTTTTCGTCCCCTCAGCCTCCAGCACTTTGTGGTTCTGGAACAGCCTGAGCTGGAAGTACTATTATTTGTGCTTAAAAAGTGAAAGTTTTTCCTGTGGTTAGGAAGATACTTTTGTACGCGCTTTTTTCAAAGCTGCTCATCAGAGGAATGTTTGCAAACATCCATTGCTGCCCACTATTAATGATAAAAGCGCAGTCTTGTTGGGTAAAAATCCTAGTCTGGGAAAGTGACTGCTCTGTTCCCAAGCACTGCTCTTCTCTGCTTTTTCAAATAACATTGCCCTTGCATTTCCTCTGTATAGTCTGTCTCCATAGTACTTCCAAAGTATCAAGAAAAGGTTTTACAAGAAATTACAGTTTCTGTGAAGAAAATTCCTCTTGAGGAAACACATAGAAAACAAGAAATAGTAACTTTTTGTGGTAATTTTGCTAGGAGATTTGTTAACTTTCTTTTAAAGGTGAGGAACATCTGTGAAAGAGTTTTGCAAGACCAAATAGGATCAAGTGTTGGGGGGAGACTTGAAGATCAGTTGGGTTACAAAGTGCATGAAAGCTTGGCGGTTAACACAGCTATTGATTTATTAGTGGAGGGGTTTTTTCAATTTTTAATTCTCTCATAGACCTCCAATGAGAACAGTAGCACCCCAAAACATTTCAGAGAAAGAAGTCACCTTTCTTTCCCAAGAACACTGGATATTTCACACAAGAGAGGTTTGAAGTGGAAAGTATCATGGACATGTGGCACATGAGGTCTGAAATCAACACAAGCCAGGCAATCATAGTGGCATTCAGATATTGAAGCAACCAGTTTCCCCGTAAGAAGTATTTTTGTTATTTCTTACTGGAATTGGATCCCCACCCTGCTAGTCCAGTAGATCCCATTATTACTTGAGCATCAGGGCATATTGCCAGGTCAACTTTCCCAGGCTTTTCTAAGAGAGGTTAGTTCCTGCTCTCTTCAAGTCCTAACAAGCAGAAGATAAAGTGTATCTGCTTAAAATAATTAACCACAGGGTGTTTTATTATTATTATGTTAAAGCTTAAAGCTATCAAAACAAAGTCAAGAATGGTTTTTTGTTGTTTTTTTGTTTGGTTGGTTGGGTTTTTTGTGTTTTTTTTGTTTTGTTTTGTTTTGGTTTTGTTTTTGTTTTTTAGTTTAAGACAGCTTTACTTAAACAGACACTGAGAAATGGTGTTCTCCATAGATGTTACACAGGAGGTCAGACTACAGGACAGCATTCCATTTTGACTTTGGCTTTTACACACCAGAGAGCTGAATCAAACACATACCTGCCACCAGCTGGGGACAGAGTAGAGGGTTACCTGCCCAACTGCTTGATTACAATCACATCACTTACCATGGAAACAAGTGCTTTGGTGCTCCCACCCTACCCCATTCCCCATTAGATTGTACTCATCTGATCGCTAACTACATAAATTATTCCACTGTGAACTGCTGTGTGTGCTATTCACAACAGGGACATGTCACCTAATGGGATGACTCTCTATCCATAGTTCACTTCACACTACCAAATGAAGTACACTGTTTATTAACCTCCTGAGGAAAGAGCTGTATTTAAAAAATAAAAATAAAAATGAAAAAACAACCCAAAATAAAACAAAAAAATCTAATATTTTTTAAGTTTACTAGCACTTAACATAAAGATTGGATGAATCCCTATTACGTTATTTTGTGCACCAACCAAGACTGAAGAATATGTTATAGCAAAGTTGTTGTAGGAAAAAAAAATGCTGTCAGTCCTCAAATTAAAATCCCACCCTAACAAGACGTTGTTTTCTTCAGGGCCAGTCTTCAGAATAGCAGGGTCTGTTACTTATTTGGTAGTTAGCAGCCCACTTCATTTGTAATTTAGCCATGGAGTATTAGCTAAACACTGACCTAAAGAGAAAATGGACCTGAAGGAGACAACGATTCTTGGGATCTCCCATCTGTAGTATGTTAGTGGCATTATGACTCAATTAGTTTATCCTCACTGGATTCAGTAAATGAACTAAAAGTATTAATACAGCATTTCAAGATGCACTGCTATCAGCTCAAACTGCTATGAAACTTGCCATGCTGATTTAATCAACTTGCTGCCGTGTGATCTGTTGAAGACATTGCATCATTCTTCACTGCCCTTTGAAGGGCAGTGCAATGCAGCAAGACCTTTCAGGAACTCTTCCAAACATATTATAGTGCCTCAGATCTGCACTCTTAACAGAGCTGACCATTAAGTAACCGCCCAGGTTTCAGCTGTACACCAAGTAAACAGCAATAACTGCCTTCAGAATCACATTTTTTCCACAAAATGGATTTCAGAAGCTGGAAGTGCTTGAGTATTCATTGTTTTGTGGTATTTGTGTTCTCTTTTAGTAGCATCGTAGTATAGAAGCTGATAAATTAATGTTAAAAAGCCTAAATAAAATTGATTTTTATAATTAAGAGAAAGATTTTATCTTAATTGTCTTAAGTTTTGGGGTTTTTTTAAGCTATCAACCAAAGGGTCATATTAAAGAACTGCATTTAGGAGAAAGCTTTAAATTTAAAAAAAGTCTGAATGCAATTACCATCTCGAGTATGACTTTGGGTGAAATGCCAGCACTACATTTTGGTAAATGGAAATTTACTAGGTTTGTCTGGGACAAGCCCTTGTAGGTCACCTGAAGTATTTCCTTTCCAGCCTAGGATGCTGGAAGCAGCCATGATTTTCCCTGTAATTTTCTAACAATGCAAGTAAGCAACATGGATTACACTCTGGATGCCAACAGTACTCCTTGTGCCCCATGCTGAAGTTCTTTCTCTTGACTATTTCATATTGCTGGACAGCAAACCACAGGAACTTCAAATTACAGGAATTCTTACGGTTTATTTGCATTAAAGTCTTTTGCTCCAGTGACTTGAGGTCTTGCTATTTTACTCTACAAATTATTCCCAGTTCTCAAGCCTGCTGACTCGCTACTTCATACTGAATTATATCCAGTGGTTCCAACTGGTTTTCATCTTTATGTACTACTGCTTTGCCTTTGAGTCAATTTCTCAAGCATTCTGTACAAAGAAACCAGAGTGCTGCACATGAACATGACCAGGATATGCGTTTACCTTGCCTGTCTGCATTCAGTTCCTTTCCCTCAGGAAAACAGGTTGATTTGAACACATGAAAAACTCTGCATGTCAATTCTGTTAACAGAAAAATGTCACATCCTGCCCTTCACCCTTTACTTTTTTAAACCCCATCCCATCAACTTTAGCAGTCTCTATTTCTTTTGATCTGTCCAGAATAAAAGTAGCCATTAGCACAGCAATGCAACCCCCTGGACTTCAGTTCTTCAGTTCTCATAACATCAAACTGTGTTGAGAAAACACTGCGTGATGTCACTGCATTTTGTTAAAAACTTGGAGACTGAATGTTTATTGGAACAATGACTTCAGTAACAGCTTCAGCCAAATGCAGCGCTGGCTGGAACCACACAAGGCTTTTTGCAGAGCATCATTACCTGGGCACACAAGTCCCAAATCTCTCCACTTGTCCTTCACGAATAAGTCCTGCCAGATGTGCCAAACTGTGGAGTCAGAGTGAGGAATCTATGTTTTTTGGAACTTCAGAGTGGGAAGTGACAGTGGGGTAAAAAACACATTTCCCAAATTTTCACAGCGTCAGATCTCATAGAATCATGGTTAGAAAGGCCCTCCATGTTCTGTGCTTTCTTCTCTTTCTCCAAATGAGAGCAGGAGAAAAATTTTGCAACACACACAAATGCATCTCATTGTTGACACTGACTTTTAAGGACATCTTCCACTGGGAGACTGTTCAGTGCTCTTGAGAGATCACCTTTTATGTCCTGCCAATGAATTCAGCTAGAAATGCTGAAGAACCTAATTTGAAGCAGGTGACAAGATCCAGAGATCAGAAGTTCATAATTTCCTTCCTTTCTCAGAATGGAGAGAAAAAAAAGGTGCTGTTTCTGATAATATTTGTAAGCAGACTACTTCAGAAAATAAAGATTTTTCCTCAATGTACGGATTTGTTCTTCCAGGATATTGCCCAGTTCTCTTCTGGCCAACACTAGTCTGATCACACCAAACTTAGTATTTACAAAAACCACTTGACTCTCTGATGTAATGCTTTATATGATCAACACTTATTTCAATGCTCTTTAACAAAGTCAGAGTCAAGGAGCAGAATTACTATATTCATTACAATTAGGAAAAGAAGAAACATGGAGTAAACCATGAAGACTGGAGAGAATGCACATAGAGCTGAATGGAAAGATACCACTTTGGATGCACAAAACTGAGTCGTCCTTTTTCCTATCTATCCACCACTGCGTGAAAATCCCCAAGGTTACAGCAGCTTTTTCTGTCCAAATTCCTGACACACATGCCTGCGCAGAGAGATGGAAAACACAGAGAGGATTACAGAAATATCAGTTTGGTGGGACCTCTGGAGTTCTCTAGTCCAACCTCCTGCCAAAGACAGGACTATCACCAACAACAGATCAGATGAGCCATAATCCAAAAACCTCCAATAATGGATATCCAGAACCTCTGTGGATTGGTGAGGTGTTCCAGAGTTGCACTGCATTCCTGCTGAAAGAGTTGTTCTGAATATACAAGGAAAACCAGCCAAGCTGTAATTTGCTGTCCCTGCCCCTTATTCCCTCGTCTGTCACTACCATGTTTAGTTTATCGTCTTTACCTAAGAGGGGAGCTATCAGATCACCCCTTAATCTTCTCCTTACTACATTAAACAAATCCAACTCCCTCAGACTCTTCACAGGAACATGCTTTAGACCTCTGTCCAACTTCCTGCCCTCTTTGTTTTTTGTCCCCTCATTCCTCTGAAAATGGAGACACAAAGCCAGGCACTGTTCTAGCTGGGCCTCACCAGCACCAGCAGCAAGAGCAGACCCAACGAGTATGAGTTTTCACTCCCACAGTCCCACAATGGTAGAGGGCTGTGCTCACATTACAGACCTGCTGGAGGGGATGGAAAGCTTTGAACCCTCTCCCCAGCCTCAGAGGTATATCGATAGAGCTTATTTCCGTAGACATTGGTTTGGGCCAAAATATATCATTACAGACAATTAGTTAACTATTTTAGACATCATTCATCCCTTTTTGTTCTTCTCTTTCCTTCACAGATACCACTTCACAAATTATTTTCCCCTTCTAGCATAGAAATCCGTTCCCAGGGAATTAAGGGAAACAAATTACTGTCTATTATGATGTTGCAACGCCTAACCACAGGATTCAGCATCAAGAAGTAAAGAACAATTATTGGAACATCAGGGCTTAACTAAACATTTCAGTATTTAACAAGGCAGCCTCTCAACCAACAAGGAAACAGACAGCCATGCATAGTGTGCACATATTTGGAAGTTATAAGCTATAATTTGAACACTGTTTTAGGACTTTCAATTTTAATAACTTTGTACTAGTTTTTCGCATAGGTGCTGTGATACTAAAATGAAGCATTCAAAAACTTTTTTTTTTTGAGTCATTAGTTATTGTTAAAGCATGTGCTAATACAGAGTTCATGATTTGCATGGATCTTCACAACGGTTCATGACATTTTTTTGTCTGGCCAGATCTTTATCAATTGTTCTGGCAACGATGTTCAGTGAGAAACAGAAGTGCTGACCCAGAGACCAGCTAGTACTTCTTCCCATTGAACACAGCAGGAAGAAGCCTGAAGTATTGAAGATATAAATCCCATTTGCAAGATTCAGAGGTCAGCCTGCACTCTGGATTAGCCCAAAACAGCTTGAATTGGCTTCTGAAGCTTAGTCTGTCTCAAGAGAAGGGACTAGCTTTTGCTGGAACAAAAAGTTTGGTGCCTCTTAAAAAGCTGGAATGTGGTGTCCTTTTGGATACAAGAGGTCAGGGCTCTCAGAAAAAGAAGTCAGTTTTGAAACCATAGACATTAAAACCACACAAAACTTGGGTTTGTCAAAATAGGAGATCAAATGAATTGACATTTACAAGCTGTGAATTTCCTAGATTGAAAGAATATGCAAATGCAGAAACCACATATAAAATACAACAGATAAAAAACCCATCCCCACTACTGTGCTTTCCATGTATCACCAAGTTTATCACCTTTTTAATATTTAACTATCCATGATGTTTGTACAGGCTAGAGAACATTAGCCAGCAGCCACTGTGTTTCAGATCTGCAGAGCAGATGGGACTTCTCAGGAGGAGTCACTGGCCCTGCAGCACTGCGGAGTGTCCCATGAGACACAGTTTTCTTTCTGCAGCCTGACTTCATGGCATGGAAGAGATTTCTAATACCCCCTGTCTTCTTATAATGAAAACACACAGCCCTTGAGGGCTGGCCAGTCCTTGCCGTCTCTGACACCATGCCACAGACAGGCTGGCAACCAGTCACCACGGACCTGAGGCAGAGCAAACATTACAGTCACGCTCCATGCTAAAACCCTTCCTATGTTGTCTGTTCAGCTACAGCAAGAGAGAGGGCTGAAGTCTCACTCATGAGCAGGTCTCAGATCAGGCTTTCCTGTGCTGCCACAGCACACCTTCGTCCTTGGAGGACATGTCCCACAGCAGCAGAGCCCCAGGGCCCTACCTGCAGCCTTAGCTCCACACCCTCACCTGGCACACCAGCTGCCCAGGCTCCTGCAGGGGCAAAACAACACCTTATGCACCAGAAAGCCTCTCTGGTTTTCCTTTACCATTTCCTGTTGTCCAAAAGGAATACAAAAAAATACTATAGTCTTACTTTTCTGATCTGCAAGGCACCATCTCCCCTCCCAAGCTGAGTAAAACATAGCAGCGCATCTCCACCACCTACTAACATGATCCTCCCTACCACCATTCAGGCCGAAACAGCTAGTGCCTCAGGGTTTCTGCTTTTCTTTCTCTCAGGCCTTCCTTCCTTCCTCCAAGTGAGCTTTGACATGGAACAGTTGCAGAGACACAAAAGGAAACGAGGCTTCCACCCAGCTGAGCTAGCTGTTCTCTACCCCTCTCCTGCAGGGTAGGGATGCTCAAGGTCATTTTCTGTATCTTCCTTCTTCAAAGAAGTCGGAGGAAGACAATCACACTTCCCTTCCCTCCAGGGCATCCTGTGACCCCCTCCCAGCTGGATCTAACAGGGCTAAGCGGCTTTCAGATCTGCTGGGGGCAGAGGAGGCAGGGGGGTGGAGGGCAGCTGCGTATCTGTGGCAGGCCGCATGGGGCTGGCTCCTCCTGCAGAGCCAGTCAGGCTGCGAGGTCCCAGAAGCCCCAGTTCTATCACAGTTTGTGTGGCTGCTGAAGCTAACAACAAGTATTTTGTTTAGGATGACAGGTACATATAAACAGCAGTGCATAAAATCAACCAGCCTTAAGTAACGCAGGCACATCCCTCTCCGCTGTATGACCAGATTTTTGATGTCTACAGTGGCAAGTAATTAGATAACCAATTAAACCTCTCAAAACGGAGTGTTTCCAATTAGAATAATTAAGAAGAAAAAAAAAGTACTCAATAAATAACAGCAAGTCTTCTATAGGAGTCATCACTGAAATTGGTTTGCTGTCCTGACTTTGGTGGAAGACAGAGATTGGTATTTCTCCCACCCTGTTTCCAGCAGAGATGTGGTTTACACTGGCAAAAGGGTTACTTAAACCAATTCCCAAGAGGAACAAATTACGCAGTAAGAATGATTGTTTCCATAGGCACAGCTCTCTGCATTATTTGCCATCAGAACAATATGCACCAGAAGCAAAGTTTTAAGCACAGAACACATGTGAGTTTCCACCAATTTCATCACTATCTAGATGATGAATCAGATTTACATGGTCTCAGCTGGCTGTAAAATCCTCTGAATCCACCAGGTCTTCCAAATCTGATCCATACTGCTTCAGTGCTCCCAAAAAACAGAGTTAATTCGTTACAGCTCTAGCATTGCCTTTATATACACAGCCCTTGCATGTCATCACTGGTAGTCACAGGTTGGCTCTAAGCGGTCAGAGAGCAGGTGCTAAAGGCACCCCTGAGAGCCTGAGGTTTCTGACCATGGTTTGGGGTGAGCAGATCGAGGAGTAGCTGGTGAGATCGTTGCTTCCCTGCCCTTCACGAAGCAGCAGTTGAACCATCTTAATTTACCATGAGGTCTCTTACAGTAAAACCAATCACTAATTTTGGCTTGCCTCAAAATACTGCACTGCAAATTGCAAATGAGAACTTGCAACTCTGCTGCTTATACATTAGGGGTGAGCTGACACTTTGAGGTTGTAATGTCATCAGTCTCTGCAAGGTATCTCTGCATAGGAATGAGAGCATTAATAAAGCATTTTAGAAATCAAATACACAGAATTTGTTTGAAGTAATAGATAAGCAAACCTTACAGCAGTCCCTGACATTTGTCACTAACCTATTTGACCCATTGTCACCCATGACCTAGGATTTATATTTCCTGGCATAGAGATTACTGTGCTTTCTTTAAATGGTACTGTTCTCTAAAGTGTTAATTTTTCCTTCTTTTGTATTTTTATGATAAACTTACTATATTATTTCTTGCTTTCCACACTTTTTTCCTAGTGGTGGCCTCATGGTTCTTGAAACATAATAAAATTCAGGAATTAAGGAGACCTTCTGAAGGGGATTCCAGTACATTCAATCCACTGTATACTCAATACTTCATCAGACCCATCTATGGATGCCCATGGAAGTTTTCAAGAGTGGACTGGACAAAGCCTTGAGCGACCTGATCTGATCTCACACTACCTTGAGCAGGATGTTGGACTAAAGGTCTCCTTAGATCCCCGCCAACCTCAATTATTCTGTGATTTTATGTCTTTTTTTGTCATGGTCACTTCCGTGACAACACAGTGTCTTTACTCCTGCATTAAGCAACACAACTAACATCTGTCACATATTGTTTGTTTTCTTCTCTCTCCCCAGGGAAGAAGTAGGGGAGGGTCTGGTATTGGTAGAGTGTTTTGCATTTGTTTGTTTGTTTGTTTAGCATGCATGTTGCTATGTGTTTACAACAGAAAACAAAAGGTCAGAGTAATGCTTCATGGAATCAGAGTGAGAGGCATAATGGGTATAGTGGTCTTCAGAAATACCAGGAGTTCCTCAGACTCCCAGGTAAGACCTTGCCTCTGACTTTGTGCTACAGGACCACAGCTGGATGTGGTTTTCCTCCTGAATTTGTCTCAGGCTTAGGAAGGCTTCGAGTGTGAACGCCAAGATCTTAAACATGATTCAGAATTCAGCAGGGGACTTGTTTGAAGAGTAAGGCTATGTCTAACATGTTCACAGTAATGTGTTGCTGGGGAGAGCACCATTGCGTTCTGAAGATGCCTCAGCACTGATGGTTTCACATACACATCCAAGACTGTCCAGGATGAGAGAAGGAAAGGGTTCAAAAATTGAACATGGGACAGTATATGGCAATTTGAAATACTCTTTCACTCAGATGAAGAAAGAAAGGGCTGTCTATGCATTGGCTGTAAGTACCTCATGATGGCTTCTTCTGTCTACCATCCTAATCACTTACTGGCTCACACAGAGCTTCACGAAGCTGTTTTTGCTAATCTCTTATAGGATTATGACTGCCTGAAAACTTCTCTTTCTAGTAAAATATTGGTTTTAGTGCCTTACACACTTGCTAAACTTCATCCACAGGGGTTGAAATTTCCCATATCTATGATAAATATTTTGGCAAAAATTCACTTACGAAACATTTAATGAGACAAGGAAAGATGTTTGCCCTTGTTATAAATATGGGCAGGTCTTCTTTGAAAAAGCCTTGCAATTTTATTCTTAGAGAGACTGCTAAGGAAGTTGTTAGCCTTTATTCACGACAGATTTGTTTGTTTGTTTGTTTGTTTCTGTAAAACAACATCCATATTTGAGAAAACTGTAAGCCTTTGTGGAATCTCAATTCATACACACCCAGGAGTTACTATGAGGTTTCTACCTGTGCCGTGTATTCTTGTCTCACCAGCACATTCACCTTCACCAAAGGTCAGCAATATAAGGTTCCTCCCAGCTTCTTTGGGCAAAGAAAATGCAGCAAATTTCTTCTGTGCACACTAAGTCCTCTCTTCTGGAAAAATGGATGAAGAAGCTGATTCAAATACCAAAGGAACATTTAAAGGTGCTAAAATGCCAACACACAAGACTGCAGAATTCTTGTTTCTACAGAGGCAGGGAGAGAAGTAATGGGAGACAAAAAACTTGGACGAAGCTCAGAAAAACATGACATGTAATCCTTGATCCCTGATGACTAATTTTGCATTTGGCTTTATAGGAAAAAGCCTTTTTAATAGTTCTTCATTATCAAGCAATCATTGTCATATACTGTTTACCTAACCTTATAAAATACCTGCAAAGATTTTGAATGGTGGTTTTATGGTTGCTTTCAGATCTTTAGTGAAAGTGTTGAACCTGACTGAATTCACATCAAACTGGACAGAGACCTTTCAGAAATCATTTGATCATGTGAGGTATCCATGCTGATACTCACTCCGTAGAGATGGTCAATTTGTTAATGGTTAGTTAATATATTGTGTGCTTAATACTCAACAGGATTATTTTTTTTTTTATTGTAATATAATGTATTAAATAAATCAGTATCCACATCAGGAGAAAAATAGAAGTTCCATGGGAAACCTTAATTCTGGCTTTTCCTATTATTTCTTCATCATTTCCTAATAATTCTTCATTATTATTATTATTACCATTTACCATGCCTTATTAAGCAACAATAGGGAAGTTATTATCTTTGGCTCATTTCCTTTCAATAGAGAGAGAATCCTTTAAAATCCTCTGTTTGCCATTTTCTTCTGTTGGTCTTTCAATAAGCACAGAGGAACAAAAACAATCAGATCAGATTTTTAGGACTCTTTTACGATTATGACGATCACAACTACATGCTATTGCCAGTCTTGACCTTGGTAGAAAGGCTATGAAATATTTGTTAAGTTTAATTTATTGATGACAAAAGCAATGCCAGTTTGCTGGCCAATTGACTGCTATAAATCCAAGCTGAAACATTTTCTCATTTTGCCATGTGTGTAACCAGCTGATTTGAAAGACTCTGAAAATTGTTCTGGGAATAGCATGGGCCAAAATATGCCACAAACACCCTCAATCAACCTTATGAAGCCACTGGATTAAGAAAAACAACGAAAACCAGGGTTTTCCCATTTTGCATTTAACCTGGGAAATTATCTCTTGTTTTTCTATAGAGCATCTTCAAATAGAACACTGCTAACATTTTAAAGACTAAAGAGATAAAGGAAGTATCATTTAAAAAGGAAACGTGTCTTGGGATTCAGGAAGTGCCAGGCAAGTTACAGAAAAACAGACAGCAGAAGTGAAGGAGCAGCTGGGACCCACGATGAACAATGCCAGAGGACAGGTATAAAATGAGGAGCTGGCAGCCAGGACATCAGAAGGAAATTCAAGAACAGCCTGTTCTGATGCTCAGTTTAGAGACCTCCAGGACCATGGCTGAGGGCACCCCACCTGCTGGATCTTCTGTACTCTTTAAACTTAACAAATATGGCATTGGTAGGAATGATAGCAAATGACAGATATAGTGATTAAAGATGTGAATTCAGCAGAGATTAAAAAAAATTCAAATCCAAGGACAGAGGATGTTGCTGCACAAGCAGATGTGATTAGGAATGTCCTTGCTAGCACCTGAAATGCTTTAATTGTTCTCCATGAGACCAGAACAATTATGCTTTACTTTTTATTTAAAGTTGTCACTTTCAGCTCCACTATGTTGATACACATCATGGCAGTAGTCATGCAATATCATGTGGTTTAGGCATATTGTGGTTCACCCTATGGATGATTCCCACCAATTCACCGCTAACTAAAATTTTGTTTCTATCATTGTTCCAGAGTGATTTTCAGAGCAGCCATTGTAAGGATTACTTGTAAAATAACTAGCTTTCACATATTTGTGTAACAAATTCTTGCAGCAACCAATATCCAGTTACATGAAATACTAGAAGAAAATGAAGTAAAGGCATTCCAGGGCTCACTTTCACAGCCTAGGCTATGGTATGAACTACTAGTACCCTTTGGCTGAGTATCATTTATATCTCCATTCTAAGGTAGATCATAGGCTGTCAACTGATACTGATATTTGTATGAAAAGATACTTTTCCTGGAATTTCCTTGAGTTCTTTCCACCCTTAAAAATTCCTAATCTTATTGAAGCCACATTTTAAATCTAAAATGTATTTAATTTATTTTTTTTTTATATTGAATCACATTTAAAATTATACAATTAATTACTGAGGATGTTTTCTGTGGTAATTTTAGAATATTCTTGTTTATTATGTCATTTTATAGAACTGCATAACACAGAAGAAAAGGGTATTAGTCTTCATTACAAATTTGTCCCACACAAAATGTGAAGGTGTTTGTATAAGACTTCAGAAAAGCAAGTAAAATTTTCTTTTCTCGCTTCCAGAGAGATTTAGAAAATATGTAATTATTATTATCATGATGAGAAAACATTTTAATACAGTACAGTATTTCTCAACTTTTAAGCAAGTGTTACTGAGTAAAATATTTTTTACTTTGTAACAAACATGGTAAGTTTTTCCAAGCTTGTGGGCAAAAAAATGTCATGTATTATTATCTGAAACACCATCTCTGAAAGCAATGAGAAGTCACGGACTTAATCAGCAATAATATACATAAATATAATTCCGACTACTGGAAAAAAGAAATACAGATGTAATTCTTCCTTTGACAAGGGTAAAAACAATAGGAAACTTTCCACTATGTTGTTATTACAGTGGCTGCTTGCTGTGATACTGTAAATTGTGTTAAGAGTGAATAGCAGACAAATGGATATAGAAGACGAATGTCAGCCCCATATTTTGGGCTGCGCTGTGCATTTCTATGCTGATTTCATACTTTGCAAAAGCCATTTTAAACAAGACTTTTCTGTCTTTAAACAAGTCTTCAAACAAGACTTTACTGTGAACAGAAGACAGAAATGGGTGGAACGTGAATAAAACTGAAATTAGAAATTAGTGGTGTTATTAAGTTTACTTGCATCAGAAAAAAAAAAAAACACAGGGTAAATATTGAAAGAGTAGCCATAATAGGAAAAACTTTGTTAAGTTTGATTCTATGGGAAATGTTGTCAAGTGAACCAGTCCTATATTCCATCTTGCTTTAACTGTAGGTCATGCTTCTGAAAAGACACAAACAGTCAACAAACCAAAGTTTTCTTCTTATTGGCACACTTAACAGTCACGTTTTAGTTTTAGTTCAGTAACTACTTAACAGACACTGTAAAGAAATAGGCCATCTGGACCAAATATTCTTCTAAAATATTTATGATTGCTCATTCAGAACTCAGAGTGGTATTTTAGTTGCACTCAAAGACAAGGGATGATTTTAATATAACTATAATGAGAGCAGTATGTTAGCATAGTCATATTTGTATTCCTTCTAACTCCAAAGCAACATTAAGATAGCCTTTGTTTCACCATCTACTTAGATAGCACAGCTAAAAATACATTGGACAGTTTGTCTCTCCTCTGATCATCTTGTAAATTGCTTCTATATGAACACCCACACCTACACCCATGCTTCTTATCTGTGCAGTTATCACACCTTGATCAAATGTCACGGTAGTGTAAAACACATCTCCTGGTGAACATCAGAAATATTGTTGGTTTCTTTGGCTTATACTCATGCAATCTGCTCTTGAATCTGCTTAATTCTGAATGGGAGTAGTCGCATTTATTCTACAGTTTGACCTCAGTGTGTAAACTCCTGAAGACCCATTGTAATTAAAAATGGTAAATACTGGTAACAAAAATGTAAATAAACATGTATATTCTGCATCGTTCCTATCGCCATCATCTCACAGTGAGTATACTGCAGTCAGAATGCCTGTCTCTTCAACTGAGGAGCAAAAAAGTTTGTTCACAGAAAGGGAAAAAATCCTCATCCTTTCCGTTCTTAGACTGAAACCAAAATACGGTAAAATAGTAACCCTGACCTTCAAGATAGATATTCAGTTATGTATCTGACTGGAAAAACAGTTCTATCTGAAATGGAGCAGAAATTTAATTTTAACTCTGGCAATACTGCAAGACTGAAAAGTGCAATAGAATGAAAAACATACATGCATAAAAGCACAACAATCCTTCCTCCCCCGACAAGCATGGGGCATTAAACAGAATTAAATGACAGGTATTGGTTCCACTAAATGACAATTTCTTTGTATTCTAGTGATTATCACAACCTTTTTCAAACTCATTCAGCTTTACTCTTGACCTGTGGAAGAGTCAGTATGTTCATGAGTTCCAGCTGAATGAGACTAAGAAAGAGAGTTGCTATCACAATACAGCATTTTGTGGAAAAGAAAAATAAAGTGTTTGTACAAGTTATCATGACAAATCTTGACCTTACAGAGAAGATCCTAGACTTTTTCATAAAACTACAAATGCTCAGTTTGGTCAGCTGATCAGTTTATTAAAATTGGTAGTGTAATTACAGTAGCAAAAGAACATTGCAAATACCAGTATTAGTTACATGTAAACTACTGTGTTGGATGAAATGCTTCTTT
The DNA here is from genome assembly GCA_013398915.1 of Dromas ardeola. Classification (NCBI taxonomy): domain Eukaryota; kingdom Metazoa; phylum Chordata; class Aves; order Charadriiformes; family Dromadidae; genus Dromas; species Dromas ardeola. Next base: position 13,737 of record VYZM01013935.1, on the reverse strand, counting down.
CTAACTCTATCATCCATTGCAAGTATCCCAACATCCCAAGCCAGACATTCTAAAGTCATGATCCATATATTACTTTTAACATGGAAGTTTATCCCTTTTTTAGCATTTGTGGTGTCATGTGTTAGATATCGTTTTCAAACTTTTACTGTGCTAATATAACAGCTTCAAATCTATTTCTTTTTTGACGAAAACCTCCTCAGACATTCAGGCATATGATCTTTGGATTTAAAATACAGTAGTCTAAGACTGACAGTAACAAACACAGGTTGAGACCTTAAAATGACAATTTAAAATCCATTAGAAATGCACACAGGAATATTATACTCTTCACAGAAAGTTCTGTCCCCAAAATATGTGAATTCAAGGCTGTATCTTCGTCTGAGTTACCAACTCTATGGATACTCACTTCTGAATATCAGTGAAACCCTGATAGCTATGCCAAAGAAATGAGCCAAAGAAATGAGCCTGATTGAGAGAAGCCTTGCTTCTCTCATGGGATTGTTCCACTAATATTATTATTCACCAGACTCATAGAAATCTCAGTCAAACTTGGGGTGTGATCATCCTGTAGCACCACCAATTAAAAGACAATGGACCGTCACACAGTTTTAAATTCTCTAGAAACACAAAACACTACTGACTTGGGATGTGGGTGAGACCATGCTGTGGCTGTGCACAGTAAGCAGAAAGGATTTCTTTTTAATCCTTTCCAACTTGAATCCTGGGCACAAAATGGAACTGGATATGTGTATGTACATATCTGAATAAAGCAACAATATGACCTGAACTGATGAAGAGTAAGGACAGCATTTTGATCATGTTCATCCATTTAGATTCACAGGTGACACATGTTTCTATTAGCTCAAGGCCAGGCTCAAGCTGCTTCTCCTGTATCGAAAAATGTGGCCTGTTTAAAATGAAACACTTAAAATGCTCTAAGTGCTTCTTTGTGCACATTTCACTGTACCTGTTCAAAGAAGTTAAATGCCTTTCCTGAACCCTTTTGCAGGGGGATTTATGTCATCAGTCAATGACAAATAATCCCCTCTGACACCAGCAAAACGCCAGTTTGTCTATTAGACTAACAAAAGTAACATTATGTTACGTGCCTAATGAGCTGCAAATACATTCACTTTGCAGTCCTCTTGCAATGTAAACATTAAACAGCCCTCCAGACCCATATTTTTAGACAGACATTTATCAAAATAAACCTTAAACAGAGATTAAATACAATTTATCTCAGCCTTATTAGATACTGTCTTTTTTCTTATGTGTATTGTTCTTTAGCTCCTAGACAAAACAATATAAGCTCTAAGATAATGGGCAAATGAGTAAGTGATAAGTGGATTTAACAACAATAGGAAGTAACAGGAGAAAGCGAAAAGACTGTATAACTCAGACATTATTTAATGAAACTAAAAACCACATAATCCACTTGAACCAAAGCTTACAACTCAGATGGGTTTTAAAAAAGGGAAAAGGAAGACAAAATGTGAAACACTGTGCTGGGGCAGTTACGACACCATTGTGGAAGTGAAAAAGAGTTGGCACGTCAGGGAATAAACAGAGCTGATTCAGTGACTTGTCATGTCACCATGAATGTGTTGATTAAAACCCCTGAAGTTATCAGAAGGAGTTTTCCAGGCGTGATGCTCATCAGCTATTGCTCAAGCAATTGGAGATTAGTAGCACAGTGTGCTGAAATACTGTTTTCCATCTCATCAAATATTCACCTTCCTGAAGTTCACTTGCCCCCACCATCTGTGCTTATGTAAGCAGACAATGCTTGCTCAGCCATCCCATTGCGAGGGTTTCCACTGACTATTTCTGTTTCCTAGTTTAGATAAGCAGATTTGTCATCCTCACTATAACACATTCAACAGCACTATTTCCACATGGATTATACCAACTTAAGCTTTAAAAGCCATAACTGTCTGACGTCCTCTAGCCACATACCTCAAAATACTGCTTTCTATATATATGGTATTAATATGTTCACTTCAGTGGTATGTCACACAGTACATGACCACAATTTGGGGATTGAACCTGGTATCATAGCTGCATGCATCCAGCAGCATCAGTTTGGTTTACTGCTGTAGACACTTTTGAGAGTCATTTCAGGAAACTAATCACTGATTTAGACCATTTTGGCTTCTTTAGCAGAATAAGTTGGCATGACTGCATTACGCTCGTGTTCAGAGAGCTTTCCATCTCCTTCAAATCCTAGTTGTTGCATATCCTTGCATGATTTGGACTTGGGGACTTTGAAGCAGAAGTTTTGACTCTAAAAAGTCTGTACTCACTCAAGAATTTTGGCAACCCTCCCGTCCCATCACTTACCAAGTGTCAGCCCTGAAACTACTACTGCAGTGGCAGTACTGTACTCAAGTACCTGTATCAGGACATACTCAAGTGTCTCAGAGTCATAACCGGACCTGTCATGGAGCTAATGAAATGCCATCAGAACTTACAAATAAGAATCCATGTCTCATCAATAATAAAGTCCCAAAAATTTGCCTAGTCCCTCACTAGCAGTCTAACTTTACCCTGTTGTGAGCAGCGGCAATGCTGAGGCTTGCTTTTTGTAGTCCAGGTAAGGCCACTGTATATTCACTTACATTCTGATTGTATTGCTGAGCTTCCCAACACAGTCAGTTTTGTAGGGCATTTTGTGTCTCAAGGTGCTTTCATGTCCTGCCAAATCAGATGAACAACTGAAACTGCCCAGGCAGATAGCTGTTTATGCAAGACACTGAGCTGGATCCGAGACCTTAAGGCTGGGATTCATCTCACTGATTTGAGATGTCTGCAGCATAGATTATGACTTCTGAGATAGCTGTCCTCAGCTCCCACGTGGAGTGATTCAGCTGGCCTATTTCTAGACATCTGCGTTAGGGTAAGATGATTTAAGCTCCAGATCTGTTATCTGTCCCTCTCCACTGAGTATAAAGGAAGCACAAGGTGACTAACCCAGTGGGGGATGTTGACATTATCAGATGTTTTCTCCAGCAAGCCTTCTGAACTCAACTCTCCCACTTGCTTCCATTTATTTAATAAAACATGTTATGACAGGAACTACCACATAATTTCTTTTTCCCTTCTTTCTAGAACAGGTCACGTTTACATTCAGTTACTCCTGCACTGAGCACAGTCATTTCTCCCAGGCTAAACCAGATCTCCAGAAAAACAGCTAGTCTCTTCTATTTGTCTGCAGTATTCAGAGTTGGTTTTATTGAGCAATATCTTCCACCACTACCACAGGTTCATTGCTCTTGCTCATCTTCAACTCCTTTTCCAAGCAAGTGATTTCATAGTGACAGGTAAAGAAAATGCGAGTATCATCTTCCCCCTGTCTCCAATCAGGTAAACCACCTAGCCACGCTGACTTTCAGGTAGACTGCCTCTGTCCTGAAAAAAGCTACTTATCATATTTACATCCCATGTTTTAACCAGTGGCTCCTTCATCGGCAGAATAGCAGCCCGGCATAACTGATCTCCAATACTCTGCTGTTTAGATATGTATCCAGCTATAAGATACAGGAGGAATCTAGTTTATAGGCTGTTGCAGATCTCATTAAAATTTCCCTGTGATGTTAAAAATGGTGGAACATTTAAGGGTATAAGATTTTTAGACTGAACGCAAATTGCCATGACAGCCTCACATCTGCTAATGCAATTCTAGATCTTCTTGCATTCGTTCCCTTTTCAGGAACTTCTCAGTGAGCACCAACTATACATTATCCAACTCAGTTATGGATACTATGAAGGGCAGATACACGGGGACTAGCAAGAGAGAAAGTTGTTCTGCATAGGCTGGGAGCATACAGGCCTGGATGGGACATGCTAGACATCAAGTTCCATTTCTTGTAACTGAAGGGAATCATGACATATAATCCCCCTACTATACTGAAACATACTGAAACAGACTCCTTCTAGACTGAAAAGAAAACAAAGCTACAGCTAAAAGCCCCAAGAATTCCTCAATTTTAGAAACTCCATCTGCGTTGAACACATGAGCCTAAAGAAAACATGTGACACTTCATTTCCATAAGTTTATTGCTCAAATTAAGTATTTCAGGACATATACTACCTAGCTGTCACTCTCTATCCTAATCTTGACAGGATTTAATCTATTCTTAGAGATACTGGTATAAACAGACGCACAAAAGACAATGCCAAATCCCAGTACAAAATGGCTGGATCATACACTTCTGTTGGCAACATGAAATTTACTGCAGGGCATGATTTTTAATGACGGCAATTAATCACACGGGGGGAAGTACGTTTCAGATCCAATGGCCATTACACTGTCTGGTTTTCATTGTTTTAGAGAAGCACTTAAGATCAGGTGTAGGCCAACAGCTCATAAATCTAGAAAGAAATGAAAGTTATGTTTCCTTTGTGCAAAAATAGGAATCTGTGTTTTTTCAAATACAGTTTCATGTTTATGTTATCTATTTTGTAACCTCATGAAGTTCAACCAGGCCAAGTGCAAGGTCCTGCACCTGGGTCATAGCAATCCCAGGCACAAATAGAGGCTGTGTGGAGAATGGCTTGAGAGCAGCCCTGAGGAGAAGGACTAGGGGGTGCTGGTGGACGAGAAAATCCACATGAGCCAGCAACGTGCGCTCACAGCCCAGAAAGCTAACTGCATCCTGGGCTTCATCAAAAAAAGTACAGCCAGCAGATCGAGGAAGGTGATTCTGCCCCTCTACTCTGCTCTGGTGAGACCCCACCTGGAGTACTGTGTCCAGCTCTGGAGTCCTCAGCACAAGAAGGACATGGACCTGTTGGAAAGGGTTCAGACCAGGGCCACAAAGATTATCCGAGGACTGGAGCACCTCTCCTGTGAAGACAGGCTGAGAGAGTTGGGGTTGTTCAGCCTGGAGAAGAGAAGGCTCCGGGGAGACCTTATAGCAGCCTTCTAGTACCTAAATGGCGCCTACAGGAAAGCTGAGGAGGGACTCTTTATCAGGGAATGGAGCGATAAGACAAGGGGCAATGGTTTTAAACTGAAAGAAGGTAGATTTAGATTAGATATTAGGAAGAAATTTTTTACAATGAAGGTGGTGAGACACTGGAAGAGGTTGCCCGGAGAAGCTGTGGATGCCCCATCCCTGGAGTGTTCAAGGCCAGGCTGGATGGGGCTTTGAGAAACCTGGTCTAGTGGGAGATGTTGGAACTAGATGATCTTTAAGGTCCCTTCTAACCCAAACCATTCTGTGATTCTATGAATCTGTGATATACATGATGGAAAATGGTAGATAAGGAGAAGAAACAGATATATCAGTTAAGTTGTTGAACTTTACACGCATTTTAAGGGAATTAAATGCATATGGATGTTATTTATACTGATAAAGGTGAAAATGCAAAGCATTTCAGCTACAGGTGAGAGAGACAGCACATTGAGGGCATGACCCTTCTAACACCTACTCATGCAAATATTACCATAAATCCTACTCAAAACTATGTTTTTCATACAAGTGAAAGGTGGTAAAACACAAGATAGCCATCACTCTTGGAGCTGAAATCATAATCCAGATGTCACCAAGATGAAACATAAAAATTGGAGATTTGTGTAAGAAATACCAAGAATGCAAGTATAGCACTATAGGAATTATATTTCAGAGCTATATTTTACTGTCTGAGTAGAAGTCAGGGAATAACTATATTTCCCACAGTGCTACATAGCCCTTTGATCCTCTTCTGTGAGGTATCTGTCCTTTTTTACATCCATTCATTAAGAATGTGAAAGTGCAGTTCTTTGTGATGCTAATACTCTTCCGAGATGTACCTGGGGACTATACCAGGAAAAGTATGCCTAAATATTATCTTGTGAACACATTCATGTCCTAGACTTCCAATGCTATGAGTCCTGAAGCCACCTACAGTACTTTAGAGAATACCTGTTACCAGAAACATGTGTACTATAACACCATGCTTAGAAGAAAGAGAAAAGTCACCACAAGAATTACAATGTAAGAAGGACATTTTATAATTGTTTCTAACTTGTTGTTTAGATTTTAGATAATATGTTATTTTCAGTTTATAAATCAACAGCTAATTTTGTAGTGAAAGAGATGACAGAACATGCCAGAATACTAATCTATCTGACTGAAAACAGGTACCCTGTTCTGGACCCCTCCTGATACGAAGTTAATACTGGTCATCAACTAGACTGGCTTTGGTCCAGATCTTTAGATAGGTAAGAGACCCCAAAAGCCTGCAATCTTCTAGAACGTGTAAGTGAGGATGGACTAGTATTTATTTAATCTAACTATTTAATTTGAAGATTTAATTCCAGTCCAATATTGAGGAAAAATTGTTGTTTTATAGATTTGATATAATGTAAATTCAATCTCAGCTTCATTTAATATCAAACAGTTTTTTATTTTATTTTATTTTAGCTGCTGTCAATTTCATTAATTCACAATACTGATCCAGAACATCAGAGGATCTAACAGGGTACTGCCTCCTATACCAACATGCCCAGCCAGATCTACATAATTTACCCTCAGTTCATTTCTGGGAGTGGGAAAAACCATCCAATAAAGATGACCATTGAAAGGAGAAGAGAAGAAATAACATGAAAGAAGGAAGAAAACAAAAAGGAAACAACTAAAACCAAGATAAAAGGTCTGATAATTGTGCAACAAAAATCATGAGTCTAAGGAAGAGAAGAGGGATTGGTTAGTCATTAGCAGCACAGTCTGAAGTAAAGCAAACTTTGTAGATACCAATATTTGAGGCACAACCCAGCGTCTCCTCTGTGCCGCTCCTCATTCCTAGTATAATCTCATCAAATATCATTCCAGATAAAGAACAGAGCTTCAGAGTCAAGCATGAGAACGTGATGAAAACTCAAACAATGGTAAATACAGACTCATCTACTTTGCCAATATGACACACTTCAGTAATACCTCACTAAACTAAACAGCATCATATATTTTATTTTCAGTTGGTAAACTAATACAGATAAAAAAGCTACTTGAGCTTTTTTTTGACTTGGTAAATTTGCCCAAATGTTTTAAAATTTGGGATCATTTTCCAATGGTCTTGCATGCCCATGATTCATCATAATGAAGACAATAGAGTTCCAACCTGTTCAAAAACTTAGAGCTACCATAGGAAGCTACTGGAAGTTACATTTCACATTTACTTAGAACCATCAGATCTGAAGAACCAATGGTGTATTTCCAAACTGAAACAGTTGCATTTTCACTCTCATTGTCATACATCAACAGCATCCAAACAACCGTAGCGGATCAAGTAAGACAGCATTCAGAAGTGTATGTCTAGAGAACACATAATAACAGAGCAAACACATAGTGATCCTTCCCGTGAATACTTTACCAGGCAACAAACTTGAAAATTTCCCATGCATTTATAAATACGGCTTTTAGCACCCCTGAGCACATGGCAGTTTCTTATTTGAATACTCTATTAAGAGCACTGACAGTTGGAAAAGCGTGTGTCAGCTTCAGATTAACCAAATTTGCTTATTCCCAACTTTCACCTTGTTATCTTTACAGCACACACAAACTGTCTGTTTTTCTAAGCATCTCCCTATGAATTTAGGGACTGACTTATTTACATACATGACCAACTTTGCTCATATGAAGAAAAGCACTTAATGGAAGGTAAGTAATACTATTTATTATGTATTATTAGGCCTTGCATGTGCTGTTAAGTGAAGATAACATTGTCATTGTTGTCCTGTACATTCTTATTGCAATGGCATTCAGCAGTAAACTCAATCTTATTGTTGCATGTAAATTGGAGTAGATACCACATACATACATTTACTCTACTAACAGTGGTCCTATTGAATGCAACAGAACCAATATTAAGTAAAAATATTCACTATCGTCAGATTCTGGCAGGGCGGTCACCTAAAACCAATAAGAAAACAGCTTGTTTACTCAATGGGACGCAATGGGAATTCCACACGTCATTCTTTTCACCTTACTGTTAGTTTCTGTTGAACCCCCTGAACTCCTTTTCCAAACTGCCGCTAGTAACACTCCCGTCCAGTTTACAACAGGTGACAATGGGGTCTGCCTTGTTGATCTGCTTGTTGACCTGTCCTGTTTACCATCATAGAATCATAGAATAGTTTGTGTTGGAAGGGACCTTAAAGATCATCTAGTTCCAACCCCCCTGCCATGGGCAGGGACATCTCCCACTAGACCAGGTTGCTCAAAGCCCCATCCAGCCTGGTCTTGAACACCTCCAGGGATGGGACATCCACAACTTCCCTGGGCAACCTGTGCCAGTATGTCACCACTCCCACTAGACCAGGTTTCTTAAAGCCCAGTCCAACCTGGTCTTGAACACTTACAGGGATGCAGCACAACTTCTCTGGGCAACCTGTCTCAGTCTATGAGTCTGATTCCTCCAATACCTGTTCTGATGATGCACTGACCTCAATGGTATGTTTGTTGGTGTATAACAGAATAGGAACCCTGTGTAAGAAAGGAAATCCACATCTACTGCTGAACAACTTGTCAAATACATACTTAAGACCAGCTAAAACACTGAGTAAATAACAGCTACCTTTTAGGAGCATATTCTGGAAGCACAACTTTGAGGAGTTCAGAAAACAGGACAGGACATAGCCATAATTGGACAATGAAAAAAAAAGAATGACAGCGTATTCTTCTGTCCATGGAATACGAAAAGGCTCCAAAAAGGCCAGTGCTGGAGCAGGGAAGGGAAGGAAAGTCTACACTCACTTCATCTGCCCTAATAATTCCTTGACTGAGGAAGGTAGCATGTTTAAAATATTTGCCCCAAATGTCCCAGAAAACCTGTTGCAGTCATAAATTGACCTTGATCTCTTCATTCTGAAGCCAGTAGTCTATCCACTAGGCCACACTACAGCTGTTTAGTCCAGTGGGACAGTTTTGGATCTGATCCAAAACACATGGAAGATAACAGGAGTCTTTGTTGACATCAGTGTCCAGCAGATGCTCAGCACTGTGGCCACAGAACTACACAGATATCAGTGGCAGATGAAAGGTGTTACACAATGAAATAAAGGCAAATACCACTTTCTTTGGAGGTAAGTTTGAGCAGTTCCACCAACCAGTCAATATGAAAGTTCCCTTTCATATCTTTAAAGTACAAAGTTGTCCCCATTTAAACAAGCACAATGAAAAGGAGAGGCTCCACCGATCCAGTCTCAGGCCACAGGTTACTGGACAAATCAAACTTGTCTCAGACTGTTTGAAAGACAAAGGCTCTTCTGCAGTCACCAAGCCTAGGTCAGATCAAAACAGTGTTTGACAGCAATCCCCACAAAGGCTGTGGATGTTTCTGTGGGTTGTAAGTGCTCCGTTCTTCACAAACAGGCATTGCTGCTGTTACCTGACTATTTTTAGCAGTTCCTGTTTTCTTTAGTGAACTGTAAACCGTTTTGCCCTCTGGTCCCTGTTTAACACATTGCCTCTGGCTATGCAGTAGGATTGGCAGCTTGTCATTAATGGGCATGTTATTTAGGAAATTAGTGGATGCTTTTAAGATGAAAGAAAAAATATACCTCATTCTTGTAACGTTTTCATAGACAAATGTGTCTTTGAGGTTTGGAGCTGAGCTAATTTTCTTTTAATAAAAGGAGTAGAGATATTTTATGCATAGCTGCTAAAACGCAAAGAAGTTGGAACCAGAAAGTGCTGGAGGGTTTTGCAAGGAAAGAGGCTACATCACCGGTGTGTGCGCACAGCCAGCTCCTCCTCCCATGCCTGAGTGCTCCCACCCCATGTGTGGAGAAGCTGCAGGAGGACTATGGGATAGAGAACACGTGTTAATGCAGGTTTGGACTCTGATGTCACCGAAGAACTATCAGCTGTATGATTTCTTTGTCTTTACTTTGCAGTGCTTATAAAGTTAGCGTGAATATCATAGGCAAAGGCAAAATGGCACAGGTCAGATCAAAGCTGAAACCATAAAAAACTGTAATAAACCTGTGCCAGATGATCCCCAGCTACTGTAAGCACATGGTGGTGTTTTTACTCCACTACTTGAGATGAATTTACTGTTCATCTAAACTAATGAAAATGAAATCATGAAATGAAATTCCTTCTCTCAAATATTCTTCTATTTTTTTTCATTTTTTTTACTCGTGTTCATCAGCTGAAACAGGCAAAGCTAATGAAAACCACCAGAATATACTAAAAATTTATAAATGTTTATGCATTTTGAAGATACTAAAACTAGTATTTTTCCCTTACTTCCAAATTGTGTGCACACTCCTCACTGAAATTACTACTCTGTACATACAGACATAGTAGCTGCAGAGAAAAACACTTTCATGGCAAAACCCTTTTTCCTTGTAACAGTGTATTTTTATACAATACAGAAAATGGTGCTGATATAACATTGATACACATATATCAGGAATCAAGATAAGTACTAGGACTGTACTTTAAACAATAAATGGGGTCATAGGACCTGATATGATCCAATTCTTTACAGGCAATGCTGTTTTATGTAACCCAATGTGAGGGGCTTCCTACCTATGGAGTAAATCCTTGAGATTGATGCTAGTGTCAATTTATAACAACTGAGAATATGATCATTCAATTCTATAACAAGCAGTAATTTTTTTTTTTTATTAATTCTTAAATTACAGAGATTGATGCTACAAAGACACAAATTTCTTGTTTTCTAACTTAGGATCACATTAGTATGGAATATACACACTTGTAAATACAGTAGCAGGGGTATTTTAATTTTCTTTGTTTTGGTAATGAGTTAAAATAACACAATAGGAGTTTTTCTTGGAGTTCTTGAAGTTTTCTTGGAAAACTTCTTTCACCATCACATGATTTCGCTGGAAGATGCACTGCATTCACAGTAAAGTGGCTAGGGTAGTACTGGTGCAGTGTTTGCTTCCAGCTGTATGTAACTAAAAGTGCGTTGCTGATTGAGTAGTCTGAAGTACTAGTAGCAAATGAGCGTCTGATTCATAATGTCAAGTTCATGAAGAAATATCAGTTTAAAAGATTTTAAATGGGATTTGCAGGTTTTTGGTAGTGGAATGAAACTATAATGAAGTCTTTTTTAAGCTCCAAACTTGGAAAAGACTAAATGGAGGTATCTGACCTGACTGAGTGTTTTTGACTATATAAAAAGCTAGGTAATTCTGGAGAGGGATTCAGTGCTCTTACAGGGAGCAGCCCAGAGATGCCAACTAGGAAATATTAAATATGATATGCACCACTGACTCAGTACTGCACCAGAGCACCTCCATGCACTTGGAATTCTGAGCTCCTAGGATGAAGAGAACAACTCCTCTGCAGAGTACCTTTGAGGTTAGACATCTTGGTTAGAGAGAGTCAGATGTAGGTTTAGATCTTTCCCACTTGAAAAGGTTTGGATCCAGTGGTCCCATATCAAGCCCATTTTTGTAAATCCAGCCAAAACTTTCATTATATATATGTCCAAAAACAACAAAAAGACTATCAAGAACATAGAGGTAAATAGCTCACAAGCAGGCCCTACTAGATTTAAAGAAAAAAAAAGAAGTAGGTCCACAATAAAGTGAGTTCATGGTATCCTGTATTTTAAATATTAAAAAAATCTATGAAATATGTAATAAGGACTTTATTAGTTCAATTAACATTCTTGGTATTGAGCAAAGGAATGTGTTGAAACCTGTAGGTAATCTAGCTGTAATGCAAGCTCTAAAAACCACTGACCCAGAATAACAATAAAAATACAAAGATATCTTAACTAGGTGTTCTTTTTGAAATAGTACATTGCCTGGGGATATTTCATTAACATAATTATGTCTGGCTGTAACCAAAAAAAGTCAGACTAAAAGGAGGTGAAAACATTACCCTGCCAATTTGAAGAGTGTGTGCACCCTGAAAATACAGAACATCTGATATTTATGTTTGTATACAATATAATGAGCTCTGGAGCCAGATGGTCTTATTTTGTTCATGGTGCTGGGCTTCTGGGAGGTATGCATATAGATTTAATAAAAGCCAGAAAAAAAAATCTACTTCAGCATTGTATTTTCTACTAAGTGGAAGCTAAACTAGGAGATAAAGGAGTCTTAAATGGAGAATTTTTTTGTGTGAATAATTTCTGCCTTTTGGAACCAGGCTACATGAAATCTCTCTTAACAAGCAGATTCTCTTGAATTATAAGCATATGCAGACACAAAAGTAGTCAATTAAGTGTATGTCTTTAAAGATAACTAGATGAGTTTCAATTCTAAAAGGTGCCCCAGTTTCCCCCTCTGGTCAATCTATCCCAGATTTTTTCATCTGTTGATATGCTACATTTCCATCTCTGTCCTCTAAATGACAGTATATTTTCTCATATAACTAAATTTTCAAAGAAAAAAAAATACCCCAGAATAGCAACCCAAATGCCAGGGAAAAAGGGAAAGAACAGCATTGCTGAAGAATCAAACCCTAGACATTTAATGCTTTTCCAGCCTAAGCATATACAATTCCTAGACAAACAGATTTCCAAAACTCTCTAAGATGAGGTTTATTTTAATGTTCTCTTCACATCTGTAAAAAATATATTTGTGATCCAAAGGGTAAATTGTTTAAAGTATCAAACTTTGACTTGTCCTTTGGACTGTTACATATTCTTGAGAAGCCAGAAAGAGGGATTTTGTTCCCAGCTTAAGAAAAAATCTTAACCTGCTAGGACAACAATGTACTATATTTTCCATGCCCTTTAGTCTTTTGTGCCCTAAACTAGCAATTAAATCCATTTCTGGACTGTTATTTCCCACAGGGATGGGCCCACTTTGATCAAAAAGGAATTGCAAAGCTATGGAAATTCACATGATTCGGTATTCAGGTTGTTTCATTTCAACTACTTCCCTCTTTACTTTATTACAAGTTTCTTTATGATGGCAATATGAAATACTTTCGCCAACATGGGAGGTCATTTTCAAGGGACAGGAAGAACTAGAGATCTGTGTGCGGTCGCAGGGCCATGATCTCATTGCAATCATAGAGACATGGTGGGATAGCTCACATGACTGCAATGCTGTTTTGCGTGGCTATGTACTTTTTAGGAAAGACAGGCCAGCAAGGTGAGGTGGTGGAGTTGTTCTTTATGTGAAAGAGCAGCTGGAATATATCGAGCTCTGCCTACAGGTGAATGAAGAATGAGTCAAGAGCTTATGGGTAAGAATTAAGGGGCAGGCTAATATGGGTGACACTGTTCTGGGTGTTTGCTACAGGCCACCTGCTCAGGAAGAGAAAGCTGATGTGGCCTTCTACAGACAGCTGAAAGTAGCCTCATGATCACAGGCCCTGGTTCTCATGGGAGACTTCAACAACCCTGATATTTGCTGGAAAGGTAACACAGCCAGGAACACACAGTCCAGGAATTTTCTGCAGAGCTTTGATAGTAGCTTTTTGACATAGGTGGTGGAGGAACCAATGAGAAGAGGTGTGTTGCTGGACCTTGTACTAACAAACAAAGAAGGACTGGTTGGGGAAGTGAAGGTTGGGGGCAGCCTTGACTGCAGTGACCATGAGATGGTGGAGGCCAGGATCCTGTGTGGAAGAAGCAGGGCAATAAATAGGATTACAACCCTGGACTTCAGGAGAGATAACTTTGGTCTTTTCAAAGACCTACTTGAGGAAATCCTATGAGTTAGGGCTTTAGAAGGTACACATCCAAAAGAGCTTGTTAATATTCAAGCACCACTTCTTCCAAGCTCAAGATCAGTTCTTATGAGTAAGAAATCAAGCAGAG